>NW_019379490.1:948359-959587 GCF_000648655.2 Copidosoma floridanum | reverse complement strand
ACTTTTTACACGATGAAATTGTTATTTGTTCCAAAGAAAGTTTAAAAAAATATTATAGAAAAAATTTTGCTTCTTAGAAGAGTGTTTAAAAATCTTATGATGAAATTTCTACAAGATAACACTCACGTATTTCAATTATTGTATTTGATAACACTTACATCAACGTGATCTTAATAAAAAATAAGATAAATTGTTATAATGAAATAAGAACTAGGTATAAATCATGGCTCTCACAGAAGTACAAAGTTACAACTAACAAAATAACTCTAACACAATATTAGAACACAAAGTACCACTAGGAAGATAATTGGATTAAAGGTCTTATACCAAATATGACTTTAAATACGGGAAATTTATTTAAAGATGCATATGTAATCAGTTAGTGACAAAAGCGTTTACTTTGATAAGTTAATTGACATAGTTTTATTAAAAAGAACAAGAGATCTTAAATTTTTTGTAGCAAATAGGACTACAAGTGAGGTCCATGGTCTTAATATTTTATAAGTTTATTTGTTGTTTTTTAATTTAGAATAAAAATATTATGTTATAATTCCATACATATTCATTAATGCAGCTAATTAATTGATTCAGTGTTTCAGAAAACAAGTATATATGCGCAAGTGTAATATAACGTAAGTAAACATAATTTTTATCTAAGATAGTGTGACCGACTAGCCTCTCATATTTGAATTCATAAATTAATTTATTTCTAGTAATGGGTGAAGTGATGCGTAATTAGTGGTATTTATTATATGTTCGGTTATAGGTAGAAATATTTTTTGTTCTCATTTCATGTTGATAGCTAACAATGTGCTTGCTACTACTTGTGTTTTAAATAGGTGCACGTAGGGTGGAGAGCAGGTAGATCGCTGCGCGCAGCGCAATGCTTGCAGGGCTTCAATGCATGGCCCATCACCGCAAGTTACCAATCGGCGCATAGGAAATGGATTTTGGCAGTGCCTACCGCAAGCGATCTGACAGCACCATTCAGGCACGGCAAGCGCACGAAGACAGGCATTCTTTCGACGGTACGGGCTTGATCGAGACACTTGATCTTTCTCGTGACAACGTAGAACCCGCCTTATATTCGTGTCACGCTTCAATGCACCAAAGCACTTAGCTTCAATGCTTGATTCAGAGTAGCTTAAATGCACCGCTGTAATTTGCTTCAATGCATCGCGTTGGTTATTATTTCAAACATATTATAATTTTGGCTTAAGCTCATATTAGTTATCGATTAAGCGCTTACTTTTCCTTTCTTTGCTATTCGCTCACTTCTGTACGCCTTTATTTAAATATTACGTTTTGCTTGATGCAGTGATTTCTATGCATTATAGAAAGATATGCATTGTTAGGTTTGCTTTAATAAAGCCTTGGTACTTAAATGAAATCCCACCTTGCTTGTTTCTTTGAATTTGGCATCTTTGCATGCAAGTATCATTTTAGCTTTCGTCAAATGTCTTGGGAAGCATTGGATGGCGGTGGAGCCCTCTTTTTTGCTTGTTCCAGTTCTGCAATAATGCCAAGGTCGTAAGTACGAGGACGGGAATCTCATGTCATTCCGGGCCTCCTTGATGTATGGCTTAGCCACAGTGACGAGTGCCCGTTCCTTATCCTTTATCCTTCCAAATCATTCAGCGTTCCATTCGGCCGAGGAGAAGGATATCCGCACAGTGTGTAATAGTATTTTTCAAGTACGTAGACAATTTAGAATAACGACACACATCGCTTCATAACGCGCATGTAGAGACATTTTTCTTTCTTGTCATCTCGACTCTCCCTTCCAGGCAAAGTCTCACATTATTTGTTTTATTTGTTCTTAAAGAACATTGTGACGCGAACAGTAACGTCACATTTGATTTTTTGGCGCCCGAATAGGGCTGTCTGTAGGGGAGGGGGTTGATCGGGAGTAGCGTGTTTGCGAAAAGTTTAAAAGTAATACTTAATGGCGTTTTGGTAAGGCATTATTTTGTATAGTATAAAACAGAGACTTTGGTATTATAAGGAGATAAGCGTATTGTAACTAAATAAACAATATAACGTTGAATATCACGGAAAAACAAGCGGCTTGTTCCGAGAATCACGCCACCGTTTTCGTTGTGAAGCATGTTTGATTCTGTATGTTAACCTCTTCACGGTCAAATTAAAGTCGTTTGTCTTGTACGTCGTTCTTGGGATATTGACAATACACTGTAAGACCCATGAACTCTATTAACAAGGGCATGTATGTTGATTTTCCGTCGGCCTCGCGTGTTGTTTACGTTCCGTTGATACTTACGTACACGTTGACAACTCTCGTATATCCCAGATTGGTAGGTTTATCTCATACCTTGCTGTTACATTGGGTTAATATAACACACGTAGTGATCTTCTTTCTCGTTCGACCACTCGGATTTTAAGGCGAAATGGCTCATGGTAGGCAAGCTGAGGCTTTCCTAATTCAACTACGCGAAACCGTGGTCGACGAGGAGAAACACAGTATATCGTATGGACAGCTTATGCGGTGGCAGGGTGCCATCAACGAAGATGTAAAAGAAATATTTGAAGTAAACAAGCAGCTTATTGAACGCGTTAATATATTAGAGAAATGTGAGATGGATTCAAGCTATTTACGTGCGTTGAGAGCCGAGTTTACCCATGATATAATTAAAGCAACGAATGAAACTCACGAGCTGAAAGAAAGCGTTGAAAACGGGGCGACTGAAAATTTTCTACGAATCGAGGGGATTGAAAAAAATTACTCCGATTTAAAAAAGTCTGTTAATAAATTACATGAAGATATTGATAGGCTATATAAAGATGTTGACGACTCGTATTAAGACGTACAGTCGTTATGGGATTGTATGGGAAAGTTTTTCGACGAAGCTTATAATGGCTCAAGAAGCCTGAAGCAGTCCCTCGACGAGAAGTTATACCAAGTACGGCAATCTATGAGGCAAAGTTCAACAAATAGTTCGTCTTCTTTAAACTTGTCCGTTCCGAAATTTAAGGGACGTGACGGCGAACGGCCGATCAAGTTCCTTTCCGAGCTCGAGAGATACGTGAATTACGTTTGACCTCACGATTCTGACTTACCGTGTATCTTTGCGGAGTGTTGCGAGGAGATAGCACGCGACTGGTGGTATCTGCACGAGCACAAAGCGAAAACCCTTGCCGAGTTCAAACGTAAATTTTGCGACCAATACTGAAGTCCGGTGGTGAAACAGAGCCTCCGCAGAAAATAAGAATTTGGTCAATATCAACTTGGGAAAAAATACACAAGGGCAGAGTATGCCACTCATATGTTTGGATTTGCGCGTGATTTAGATATTTCCTCGAATGATAAGAATTTATTGCCTTAGCTCGCGGCTCATTTTGGCCGTAATTTTAAGCATGCCATTATGTGTGATCGAAATTCAACGGACGAGTCTCTGTTGGAATTGTTGGCGAAGTTTGACGCGGACGAACGGCGTTATCGCGGTCTTGGGCCTGATGAAAATTGAAATGCTTCGAGCTCGAATAATCCCGCAGCATCGAATGCTAATCAGAGTTCGAACACAGGAAATCGAGTTAATAACAATAATCACAATAATAATCGCAACAGCACACAGACCTGGCGATCAAACCAGATTTCACTGGATCAAGAAGACGAAGGTTTCAGGCAAACACGCAATCCCTCGCCACAACGAGGCAACCGAGAACCAGTAAAATCATGTCTTTTTGGTGTGAATCCTAGGGATTGTGACGATTTTTTAAACCCGTGCCACCCGGAAAAAAACTTGTAAAGGTTGCGTTGACGAAATCAGTCGATTACACGCGTCGGGTCAACGCAACTGAATACTGCACGCGCAGAGGTAGCGAGAGATCGCATCGGTGGGCACGTTTTTGGAAGAACAGCATTATTATAAACAAACAATCGCATCGTTGAGTACCAACTAAGATAAATCGCGTATGGTCTTGATTTAAATATTAGCGGGGCTCACGACGCTTTTCTTTCATAGATGATTGCCTTAAAGGATTCGGTAATTACAAAATTAATATTGACTCTGTGTTTTCACCTAGGGTGGTATTCCAACGGAATTTAAATCATCGCTCCATATTTTTCGATGCACAAGAGGAGTTATTGTACGACATCAATCGGCACGATCAGATATCTCGCGGATTGAAATGTCCCGAAATCGAGGTGGCATTGGTTGGCGTTAAGGTCATGGCCCTGTTGGACTCGGGCAGCGAGATATCCTGTATTTCCAAAGCCTTTTACGAAACGAATAAACAGGAGTTAGGGCGATTACTAACGCTACCGCTGGCAGGCAAATATATTAAAGTGGCAACGGGTCAGAGGTCCTGCAAAATAAAAAAAAAACAAATTTTTATTTCCACGGCTTTCGGGGATCATAAAGTGTCCCTGACGTATGTGGTGGTGCCTAAATTGACGTGGGAAGTCATTATCGGTTTCGATGCTTTTAAAGAGCTGGATATTATTATTAACTCGGTGAAGATGGATGTCACGCTACATATTCAACATCGGGAGATAGTCATGCCGTTGATATCCCGTCTTGAGCAATCGAATAATTATGAATCACATTATTGCAAGGTGGAATACAATAATAATAAACAGGATGTGATCATTGATGATGGAACGTTCGATCAAACAGATGAGTTGTACGAAATTACTCCTGACGAGGTAGAGGACAAAATAAAGGCGTTGGATTTGTCAGAGGGGCAAAAGAGCTCGTTAAAAGAATTAATACAACGTTATCAGCTTATTTTCGAGAAGCACCCTCGTCTTATTAATACGTATGTTCACGAACTTGTGTTGAAGGACAAGAAACCGTTTTTTACGCGCCCCTACCTGGTTCCGCTAAATTACTGAGAACAGGTTCAGAATGAAATCGACAAGATGTTGAAGCTAAACGTCATACGCAGGTCTTTCAGTTCGTACATAAATCCCATTCGAGTGGTGATAAAAAAGGATAAAACGGTGCGTTTGTGCATAGACGCTCAAAAATTGAACAAAAACTTAGTCGACGATCACGAATCACCGCCGGGGCTCGAGGAGCTTTTTCCACGATGCTGGCACGCAAATTCCATCTCTAACTTGGATTTGACGAGTTCCTATTGGCAGATCCCCTTATCCGAAGAATCAAAACAATACACGGCGTTCAAGATCGACAATCACGTGTATGAATTCAACGTGGTCGCTTTCGGCATTAAAACGTCGGGGGCTGCTTCGCTAAGGGCGCTTAGTGAGGTGCTGTCCGGGCTCGAGGCTTTTGTCTTACAATTTGTAGACGACTTGGCTATATTTTCCCCGACCTTCGAAGAGCATTTGCGTCATTTGGATATGGTTTTCGAGCGCTGTTTGAAGCACAATTTAAGGGTTTATTTTTGTAAGTCAAATTTCTTGCGGCGAGAAATAGATTTCTTAGGCCATAGATTATCCGCTGAAGGGTTGAAACCGCAGCCCAAAAAAATAGTGACGATAAAGAACTTTCCGGTACCTAAAAATGTCACCATGTTGCAATCGTTCCTAGCTTTTGTAAATTTCTACACTAAGTTTGTGAGAAATTACTCGCTGTATACGTTACCTCTGAATAAGCTGCTACGAAAGAAAGAAGCTTTTGTGTGGGGGACGGATCAACAAGAAGCATTTGAAAAAATTAGGGATTTATTTGATGAGACCGTCATTTTAAAATTTCCCGATATCCAACGGCCTTATATCTTGATGACCGATGCGAGCGACTATTCGATAGCGGCTGTGTTATCGCAGAAAAACGATCAAGGCGAGGAAGCGATAATCACTTTCGTAAGTCGGACGTTGCGTGCGAGTGAATTGAACTATTTTACTGCAGAGAAGGAATTATCGGCCTTGGTCTGGGCGTTTGATAAGCTACACACGAACCTACGGGGGACGGTGAAGATACACGCACGAACGGATCACCAGGCGCTATCCTTTCTCAATACTTGTCGCTTCGGCAATTCACGCCTGCTGAGGTGGCAGCTGGCGTTGCAATGCTATAACCTGAACATTACTTATATTAAAGGAAAGAAGAACGCTAGCGCGGATTTTTTGAGTAGGGTGCAATATCACCTCCGCAGGGGGTGAATCCGACTTACAAATTAACATATTGTTGGCTCACAAACCTTCCGACGAACTAATCGACTCATTTAAAGGGTTACGGGGATGGCAGCAGCAAGACGATGAGATTGTTCATATTATAAAATCGTTAAAAAACAAGGAAAATCGTCTGTGTAAGCGTTTTGCATATGAGGGCAACATATTGTACAAAAAGGAAAGAGAAAAGTTGAAGTTTGTCATACCAAAAATTGAATTGAATTTACTGATTGAAGAGATCCATTTTTTATATGCGCATATCGGCTCGTTTAAAAAACCTAAATTATTACGAGAACAGCTTTTTTCTCCTGGATTAAAAAGGTGTGTGTACGACACGATTAAGCGTTGCCACCGTTGTTAGGCGAACAAGATTATCATGCGGAAATTTGACGAGCAATATTGGCCGATACTGATAGAAAGTCCAAATGAACTTTTGTCGATCGATTTATTTGGCTTTCTACCTACTGCGAAATACGGTTATAAATACATTCTGTCGACAGTAGACGTGTTCTCAAAATTCGTTGTTTTATATCCATTGCGAAAGGCTACCACAGACGCGGTAATTCGATGTATTGTTCGTGATTATATCCCGAAATATGGCAAACCGATGAAAATCATAAACGACCATGGTACGCAGTTTAGTTCGAAAAAATGGCTCCACAAATTAAACGATCTGGGAATTTCCCTCATTTTTCCGTCCATACGTCATCCGCAGTCGAATCCAGTGGAGCGCGTTCATCGTGAACTAGCGCGTTTTTTTCGCTCTCTACTGTCGAATAGTTATGCCTGGTACGACCATCTCAAATTCATATGTTTCTTGATGAATGAAGTAATTCAAGAATTCACTTGGTTTACACCCACAGAGTTATTTTTGAATAAAAAACCCAAGCGCCTATGGGAGAGATCTTTAAATACTCCTACGCTACAGACGCTTCCGAAAGAATAAAAATTAATGTTAGCTCGTGATTATATGCATCGGATTCTAAAGCGGCGAGCAAAAAAGAAAAATGCCAATCGTCGGCATTTCACGTTTAAAGTAAATGATTCTGTGTTGTTGAAGGCGCTCAACGTATCCTGCCGAGAACAAATACCTATCCAAGTTTTTCGCTACAAACAAAGGGCCTTACAAGGTCGTTGGTGTTTTTGGCGATACCTACCAGTTATACGACGAGCGACAAAACAAAACTTGCGGAAAGTTTCATTTAACACATCTGAAGCCATATTATGTTTAGCTTGTATTTTGTAAACACCGGTAATTCGATCAACTAGTTGCGTGAACAGCCTTTAATGTAGCGTCCTTATAATAAATTGCCTTTAGTTGTGTTTTGGCTACGATGGAAAGCACGTCTATCCGGAGTCTTGTACAATGCCGCGACATACAGCTGTGGGTAAATCCGCAGATGCTTGCAGCAGATAGTACGGAATTCTTCCTTGGCGAAATTTTCACCTCAGAACGAGTGCCTACGAGGCGCTGTAAATACGTTCCAATGATAACTCCAAGTGGTAAGCGTCGCCTGGAAATGGTGAAGTTAACGAAAAATTCAGCGGTTAATACGCCTGCTCGAGAGCCTAAAGCCTTAAGTGTAGGACGAAGTGCATGTACCGAGGTTGTCGGTACGATGGGAGACCGAGCGCAAGGAAATTCCATTTCGTCATCGCCAGTGGCTCAAGACACACGTCCAGCTTTGGAGCGTTATCCGAACTTGCCTCTGGGGATGATTATAAAGAAGAAAGCCACGATTCCTTCGGGGTTCGAGGTCGAGCTAGCCTCGTTGCAACAAGTGATTTCTGAAGAGAAAGAAAATGATGATAAAACAAATGACCCATTCGGCTTGTTGTACGAGTACTCCACATCGGCTGTGCAGGCAAATCGCGATGACATTTTCGACTTGGATGTGGACGATTTCCAGCAGTGGCTTGAAGTTATTCAAACGATGGGTACAATAACTGTCTCCCTTATTTTCATATTGTTCGTTGATTAACGCGAATCTCAATCTAGTAAATTTTTAAGTTGCGATCATACACTTGGTCCAGTTACGCAATGTACCTGGCAGTTTAGGCGTGGTTAAATTGTTAACGATAAGGTGCGGAATTCAACGTTTAAAGCTCTTTTTCATTTTTGTTTTATTTCTTTCGATATAAATTCATGTATTAAATTAAAAAACTTATTTTCTTTAAGGGGGTTAATGTGACCGACAAGCCTCTCGTATTTGAATTAATCAATTAATTTATTTTTAAAATTGGGTAAATCAATATGTGATTGGTGGTCTTTGTTATATCTTGTGTTTATAGGTAGAAATATTTTTTGTTCTCATTTTCTGTTGATAGCTAACGCTGTACTTGCTACTATTTGTGTTTAAAATAGGTGCACGTAGGGTGGAGAGCAGGTAGATCGCCGTGCGCAGCGCAATGCTTGCGGGGCTTCAATGCATGGCCCATCACCGCAAGTTACCAATCGGTGCATAAGAAATGGGTTTTGGCAGCGCCTACTGCAAGCGATCTAACAGCACCATCCAGGCATGGCAAGCGCAGGACGACAGGCATTCTTCCGATGGTACTGGCTTAATCGAGACACTTGATCTTTCTGGTGCCAACGGGGAATCCACCATACATTCGTGTCGCGCTTCAATGCACCAAGGCACTTAGCTTCAATGCTTGATTAAGAGTAGCTTAAATGCACCGCTATAATTTGCTTCAATGCATCGCGTTGGTTATTATTTCAAACATATTATAATTTTGGCTTAAGCTCATATTAGTTATCGCTTAAGCGCTTACTTTTCCTTGCTTTGCTATTCGCTCACTTATGTGCGCCTTTATTTAAATATTACGTTTTGCTTGATGTAGTGATTTCTTTGCATTATAGAAAGATATGCATTGTTAAGTTTTGCTATAATAAAGCCTTGGTACCTAAACGAAATCCCACCTCGCTTGTTTCGTTGAATTTGGCATCTTTGCATGCAAGTATCATTTCAGCTTTCGTCAAATGTCTTGGGAAGCATTGGATGGCGGTGGAGCCCTCTTTTTTACTTGTTCCAGTTCTGCAATAATGCCAAGGTCNTTCTGTAAAAAAAAATTATAATGTTTTTAACTATTTTATTTTAAGTGTCTTAATGCTCTGCCATATGTATTTACCAATTAGGTCGGTGAAAATTGTTGTTTGAAATTTTTATTGAACTGGTCAATTAAGGGTAAAATAGAACCTATTAAACTTCCTCAAGCTTTTTCTTTGAGTCTAAAAATTAGTCCTTTTAGGTGCACTGGCTTTTGAGTGGCCCTTATAATAGTTTATTTATTTTCTACGTCTTGTAAAAAAATTTTGAAAAGAGTCAAGGATGCGCCATAAAAGAGTCTGTGATGAAATGTTTGATTTTTGCTTAATAGTAAATTAGCAGCATTTAATCTTTGGAAAATGTTTTTTAAAGAATTGTAGAACAGAGTCATTCACTGATAAGTCTTCTATAGTATTAAAAGGTTTTTTTTTTCCTTATATATTTGTTTATAATTTAAAAAGTTTTTTTTTTAAATAACGATTTAAGGAATACTTAAGAGATACTAGTTCTTCACACCAAACTTGTTTAGACTATTGTCATGACCGTTATTTTTAAATGTCGTTTCTGGATCTTCTGGAATTCAGCTTATGGGCTTTTTTAACTAAATAAAAGTCTTTACTCAAAATGTATAAACAAGTTTAGTGATTATATTCTCTGATTCAGATAGAAAAAAAATTATTTATTCTTCTTAACAAAACTTATTTTGATCTCTCTGACAAGGTTTGCTATTGATTATGTTACTGATAACTAACTAACATTTACCACTGATGGTTGTCACCGATTCTTTGGAGTTTCCTAATACTTTGTGTATTATTTTGAGGGTTCCTCAATTTTCGCGATAAAGTTAACAGCTAGAAGCGAGATTTTACAGTTTCAGTTTTCTCTGCTATTGCAGAAACAACATTTCTCTGGCCTCTTTTGCCCTACCTCACCTTAGAGTAGCCTGAAACTATAAATGTTCCTGTAGCATACCTAAGTTGCCTTGGATAATACGTTATGACTTACGTGTATAAGCAACTCGCAAGTCACAGGAGTAAAGAAATGACTAATACCTTAGAGGATAGATGACAGACATTAAAAAACCCAATTTTTCTTTTGATGGTTTGTTTTCATAGATCTAGCGCAAGTGAAACAGGCCTTTGGTTCAATGCGTTCAACCAATCAGCGTCCTTCTTGCAACTGCATTGACAACAAAACAGCAGGCTTCGACGATGATGTCTCATATCATGATTTTATGTATCAGGCAATAACAATATCCCAGTACCAATTACATTTTCCTGACAGGAACAATTGAGATTTTCGAATCAGAGCTAATGAAAAGTTTACATATGATATAAGAAATGCGTGAACCAAGTTATAATGTGACTAATTATTTTACAAATTTCACAGCTATTTTTTATCGGAATTTTACACTTTATTAATAAGCATGATAAAACAACTGTTAATTTCAATTCAACAATTGGCATCAATTATTAGGTATTGACAAACAATACGCAAAATTTTCTATTCATCCATATATTTTATACAATCACTTTGCACATACATACATATAACATGTTATACCAATATATACATGCATGTTTACAACAAAACTGGTTGTATTGTATGTCAGCTTACTATTAAAGATGTGTCTTAAAGTCAATTCACGCAAAAGTTTATACTAAACGTACAAGGTCACTTATCATGTGAGTTTGTATAAACGCACATTATTTCTTGTGTAAATTTGACAAATAAATAACGTGCTTACTACAAGTACGATTTGTCTGTAACAACTCGAAAATTAACAAGAAGAAATAAGTGTAACTGTTTTTGATAAGGCTTTGTAGGTCCAGCAAAAACTGCAAAAATAATTGCAAGAACATTGCGTAACTTATGTATTTCTTCCAGATTCTTCCAGTTTAAAAAAATAGCAATGGAAGCATGATTGAATAAGTAAATAGTAAAGGATTATTTTTTAAGTCATTGTTTGGGATTATAAAACAGATGATTGATATTCATCCATTCTTAATTTGAAAAAAAATTTTTTTAATTATTATTAGAATTAAGATAAGAAAAAATTAAGTCATTGAAGTACCAAATGAATA
>NW_019379490.1:835735-941882 GCF_000648655.2 Copidosoma floridanum | reverse complement strand
TCCCTTATTTTCGTATTGTTCGTTGATTAACGCAAATCTCGATCTAGTAAATTTTTGAGTTGCGATCATACACTTGGTCCAGTTACGCGATGTACGTGGCAGTTTAGGCATGGTTGAATTATTAACGATAAGGTGCAGAATTCAACGTTTAAAGCTCTTTTTCTTTTTTGTTTTTTCTTCTTGAGATGAAAATTTGTGTATTATGTTTAAAAACTCATTTTCATCAAGGGGGCTAATGTAACCGACTAGCCTCTCGAATTTGAATTAATTAATTAATTTATTCTTAATAATGGGTGAAGCGATGTGTGATTGGTGGTCTTTATTATATCTTGTGTTTATAGGTAGAAATATTTTTTGTTCTCATTTTATGTTGATAGCTAACGCTGTGCTTGCTACTAATTGTGTTTTAAATAGGTGCACGTAGGGCGGAGAGCAGGTAGATCGCCGCGCGCAGCGCAATGCTTTCGGGCTTCAATACATGGCCCATCACCGCAAGTTACCAATCGGCGCATAGGAAATGGGTTTCGGCAGCGCCTACCGCAAGCGATCCGACAGCACCATCCAGGCACGGCGAGCACACGACGGTAGGCATTCTTCCGATGGTACTGGCTTGATCGAGACACTTGATCTTTCTGGTGCCAACGGGGAATCCGCCATACATTCGTGTCGCGCTTCAATGCACCAAGGCACTTAGCTTCAATGCTTGATTAAGAGTAGCTTAAATGCACCGCTATAATTTGCTTCAATGCATCGCGTTGGTTATTATTTCAAACATATTATAATTTTGGCTTAAGCTCATATTAGTTATCGCTTAAGCGCTTACTTTTCCTTGCTTTGCTATTCGCTCACTTATGTGCGCCTTTATTTAAATATTACGTTTTGCTTGATGTAGTGATTTCTTTGCATTATAGAAAGATATGCATTGTTAAGTTTTGCTATAATAAAGCCTTGGTACCTAAACGAAATCCCACCTCGCTTGTTTCGTTGAATTTGGCATCTTTGCATGCAAGTATCATTTCAGCTTTCGTCAAATGTCTTGGGAAGCATTGGATGGCGGTGGAGCCCTCTTTTTTACTTGTTCCAGTTCTGCAATAATGCCAAGGTCGTAAGTACGAGGACGGGAATCTCATGTCATTCCGGGCCTCCTTGATGTATGGCTTAGCCACAGTGACGAGTGCCCGTTCCTTATCCTTTATCCTCCCAAATCATTCAGTGTTCCATTCGGCCGAGGAGAAGGATATCCGCACAGTGTGTAATAGTATTTTTCAAGTACATAGACAATTTAGAATAACGACACACATCGCTTCATTATGCGCATGTAGAGAAATTTTTCTTCCTTGTCATCTCGACTCTCCCTTCCAGGCAAAGTCGCACATTTTTTGTTTTATTCGTTCTTAAAGAACATCGTGACGCAAAAAGCAACGTTACAATAACTTATGCTTTGATCTTATAATCAGCTTCCTTGACATAAGACGGATGGTAATCTAACGCTAGTTACTAAGATCTCATTTTTTCTTTAGTGACGTTGCGTTAACCTTATTTTTAAAATTTTTTAACAAGTTGTAAATCCTTTTATGGTACTTGACATACTTATTGTAAATCGTTTTCATGTTTATAAATAACTTAAGTTCTCTTCTAAAGGCAGTTTACATTACAACTTATAGTTCTATTATCGCTAATAACCCATTTAAAGTGTTTCAAACTTAAACAAGCTTTCGATCTGTAACCTTAATTTTACAAGCAACTATTTGCATTTGTTAAATAATGAGTATTGTAATATCATTACTGTCTAATATCTGGATGTCGTTTTATTTAGAAGACAGCTTACTGGACTCGGAAGTGACATAAAGTACGGAGTATCTGATGGCAGATTGGACTGCTTAATGTGGTAACAGCTGGTTTTGCAGCTTTTGCCTCCTTACTACTAGTAAGACTGGTAGCAAAATAAAAAGTAGAAAAGGCTTCTTCTAAAAAAAGGTGAGGATATCTTTATCCAAGCTCAGTTAACAAACTTTCAACCATTAATTATCAGGGCTAAAAGTGGATGATATTTTTTACACCCTTTTACGCTCTTTTACACTCAGCAGCCTATAGGTCTTATTTATAACTTAACTTAAGTCTACGTCTGTCTTAGTACGTACATGCTGTATGACAAAGACATGAAGAGAATCGCAACAAGATATACTATACGACATAACATACTACACATCAACGCTATCCAAGCCTAATGCAGATGTAAAAGAGATGCTACGAGTACTCAGTGCAGTGGGTGCTTAAAGTAAGCTCACAGATTCAACATTACAAAAAAATTTGATATAAAAACACAAATAAAGATCTTGGATAAGCAGTTCTTATAAAACTACGTGTTGCATTTGTAGTTTGGTCTTAAAAGTTATGCCAAAAAATAACGGTATAGTGTAATAGACAGACGACGTATACTATGTTTGCTTGTGAGCCATACCAATAAGGTATGAGTCCCGATCTAACTAAATATGTGAGATTTGATACTTATGCAGCACCTTGAGGGTGCTCCTAAAGTATAAAGCAGAAGCTTTAGTAGTATGTGTCACGATCTACAGTTGTATATAGACCTTTGTGCTACGGTAGCAGACTCTTAATTCTACCTTTGCTTCTTTATTTGGCATAGCTGCAATCTCAGAAGTACAACACCAGCGATGCTAGTATGATGAGTTACAAACCTTGCTAACTCAGGGACGGTTATAATACAAATTCTTCGAGCAATGGTAACTGCTTAGTTGCTACAGTATACATACATAAATAACATATACTATATGTTAAGGAGAATGTAATCTGAATAATAATTTGTGGTTTTTCTTTGAGTATAATGTTTCCAAATGAAATGATGTATTACGTATATTTATGACAAAAAGAGTAACACTAAATTTCCCTAGAGCTATAAGTTGATCTACACTGGCTATTTTAATCGCTGTCATTAGGCCAGAACACAACATAAGGTTAATAAGTATTGGATAATCTTTTAGTAGTATAGATGCTCAGCCTCTTGAATTGTTAAAGTCATACGTGTATATTATTTCCTTAAAATAATATTTTTATCATATTAATGCTTTCATGAAAGGGTACATTAATCTGTATCAACACATTGTATTTAATAAACTAATTGTGATCTCACAATATTATATTAAAACGGAATACGATTATCCCTGTATTCAATGATCAGGTGAGATCTCACCAAAGTTTTCAGCTGGTTTCTCAGGTGAAATCTCATGCCAAAAACTCAGCTAAAAACTTATCTGAAAAACCCATAAACAGATATTATCTAGAGCTGTTTTACCCTAAATTAAAATGTATGACGTCATTAGAAATATAATATGGCGGTTGGTACAGTATGGCAAACGATCTTCTTCTTCACGCACTCTTGAAAAATGTGTTTTAAATTAATGGGTTTCATATGTATTATATTTAATAACGATAATAATCAAAACGATAATTCCAATTCAATGTGGTGGTCAATACAAAATGGCGAATCACATGTGTTTTGGCAACCTTCATAGTATGGGTGTCCATTGATACGGTTTAAAAAATGAAGTACACATAACTAAGTGACCTTACGCTTAGTTTAATACGGTGGCCATAACAGAAATATAACACTATCCCGACTAGTTTTAAATATTATTATAGTAAATAAATATTAATCACTATTTCATTTGTCTATATAAGATTGAAGGATCAAGATAGCATTGCCGTATGATTAATATTTCAATCGTTTAAAATCAAACACGAAGAATAGGAGGAATTAGTGAGACTGAGTCGTCACAGTACTTTTTTTTTTATGACAGCTTGTTTAGAACTTGATGACTGTTATTAATGCTTATTTAGAAATAGGGCTTTCACCTTAAATGGACGTTAAATCTTATAAAATAAATTTTTTTTGGAACGTTGAAAGGGAGACTTGCAAATATGGTTTAATATGACATATAACTCGTAAAAATACTTATTATTTTGTTTTTAAATAAATAATAACGAACGGGCATTACGAGTTGAACCCTAATTTTTTTACATATTGTGTATTACAGATGATGTATCATAACAATTTGTCCTGAATTCTTTAGTATAACATGCTGAGTCAAAAAAGATGATTGTATCTTTTGAAATATAAGGATTTGTCGTAAGTTATAAGGTTGTTTTTTCACAACTTTGTTGTGCAGTTAAATACGCTTTGAAAACCACGTGATTTAAATGAACCAGTATGTTTTGCAAAAATACGTTGAGTTTTTGGCATGAGATTTCACCTGAGAATTCAGCTTAAAACTCAGATGAGATCTTATCTGATAATTAAAGACAGGGATTACCGAATGATTTATAGTTTTTTTTTTTTTTTTTTTTTATTACAGTGCTCTACATCCGGCTCCTTTTAACTGTTATTGTCCCTAAAAAACTGTTATTTTGTTTTACAGAAGTACTGATGTTTCCAAGATCATTTTGAAAAACAATGGGTATTAATTCAATAGACATTACGGTTGAAGCTAACTAATTTAAAAAAATTATGTTTGTTAATCCATATCGGCAGAACTGTTTTTTATCACATTGTCACGATTCTTAGTTTAGACTGTACGAATAATGCTAGAAATTTCTTGATCAACAACTTAACCAGTACTAAGGACTTCTTTATAAAATTCTGAAAATGAACTAGACAGTTGTTTTATTTAACTGTGTTTTATGATAAGATCTACGATATTATGCATTTATAGTGCTTGCAGAAACGTGAATAATTTGTTGTTATCTAATAAAAAAAGTCTTTTATAGTCATTCATAGATTTACAGTTTTTTTTTTTTTTTTTTAATATTACAGTGCTCTACGTCCGGCTCCTTTCAATAAACACTACTATGGGCATTAAGCACTTTGAAAAGGGAAAGAGAAAGGGATGGGAGGCCTCTTATTACTAGGAAGGGGGAAGGGGGAAATAAGGCAATTATGCTGCAAAAAGGTTACCTAAAACCCTCAAACAAAGTAAAACAAAGTAATAAGTATTTTTATAAGTTACATGTAATATTAAACCATATTTGCAAGTCTCCCTTTCAACGTTCCAAAAAAAATTTCTTTATGTGATTTAACGTACATTTAAGGCAAAAGACCTATTTCTAAATAAGCGTTAATAACAGTCATCAAGTTCTGAACACGCTGTCATAAAAATATAAGAACTGTGACGACTCAGTCACACTAATTCCTCCTATTCGTCGTGTTTGATTTTAAATGATTAAAATATTAATCATACGGCAATGCTCTCTCGATTCTTCAATTTTATATTGACAAATGAAATATTGATTAATTTTTATTTACTGTGATAATATTTAAAACTAGTCAGGGGTAGTGTTATATTTCTGTTATGGCTGCCATATTAAACTAAGTGTAAGGCCACTTAGTTATGTGTACTTCATTTTTTAAACCGTATCAATGGACACCCATACTATGAAGGTCGCCAAAACACATGTGATTCGCCATTTTGTATAAACCACCACATTGAATGGGAATTATCGTTTTGATTATAATCGTTATTAAATATAATACATATGAAACCCATTAATTTAAAACACATTTTTCAAGAGTGCGTGAAGAAGAAGATCGTTTGCCATACTGTACCAACCGCCATATTATATTTCTAATGACGTCATACATTTTAATTTAGGGTAAAACAGCTCTAGATAATATCTGTTTATGGGTTTTTCAGATAAGTTTTTAGCTGAGTTTTTGGCATGAGATTTCACCTGAGAAACCAGCTGAAAACTTAGGTGAGATCTCACCTGATCATTGAATACAGGGATAATCGTATTCCGTTTTAATATAATATTGTGAGATCACAATAAGTTTATAAAATACAATGTGTTGATACAGATTAATGTACCCTTTTTAAAAGCTTTAATATGATAAAAATATTATTCTAAGAAAATAATATACACGTATAACTTTAACAATCCAAGATGCTGAGCATCTTTACTACTAAAAGATTGTCCAATATTTATTAACCTTATGTTGTGTTCTGGCCTGATGACAGCGATTAAAATAGCCAGTGTCAATCAACTTATAGCTCTAGGAAAATTTAGTGTTACTCTTTTTTTTATAAATATACTTAATACATTCTTTGATTTGGAAACATTATACTCAAAGAAAAACCACAAATTATTATTCAGATTACATTCTCCTTAACATATTGTATATGTTATTTATGTATGTATACTATAGCAACTACGCAGTTACCATTGCTCGAAAAATTTGTATTATAATCGTCCCTGAGTTAGCAAGGTTTGTAACTCTTAATACTAGCATCGCTGGTGTTGTACTTTTGAGATTGCAGCTATGCCAAATAAAGAAGCAACGGTAGAATTGAGACTTGCTACTTCAGTAGCACCCTCAAGGTGCTGCATAAGTATCGAATCTCACATACTTAGTTAGCTCGGGACTCATACCTAATTGGTATGGCTCACAAGCAAACACAGTATACGTCGTTTGTCTACGACACTATACCGTTATTCTGTGGCATAACTTTTAAGACTGAACTACAAATGCAACACGTAGTTTTATAAGAACTGCTTTTCCAAGATCTTCATTTGTATTTTTATATAAAATTTTTTTGTAATGTTGAATTTGTGAGCTTACTCTAAGCACTCACTGCACTGAGTACTCGTAGCATCTCTTTTACATCTGCATTAGGCTTGGATAGCGTTGGTGCGTAGTATGCTATATCGTATGGTATATCTTGTGGCGATCTTCTTCATGTCTTTGTCATACAGCATGTACGTACTATGACGGACGTGGACTCAAGTTAAGTTATAAGTAAGACCTATAGGCTGCTGAGTGTAGAAGAGTGTAAAAGGGTGTAAACAATATCATCCACTTTTAGCCCTTATGATTAATAGTTGAAAGCTTGTTAACTGAGCGTGGATAAAGATATCCTTACCTTTTTTTAGTAGAAGCCACTTCTTCTTTCTATTTTGCTATTAGTCTTACTAGTGGTGAGGAGCCAGAAGCTGCCAGAGTCTCATCTTACTTAACTGAAATTAGGTCCTTACTACTTTGCTTAAAATAAGAAAAAGGATTTAGTCTTCAAAGCTCGTTTGTGCTTTAATTGTCCTAGACTACAGTAAATAAGGGATAGTGAATTTAAGTAAGCCTGTTCTCTTTGCAACGAATAACATTGTTCATTGTTGCATAGTAACCTCTCTAAAGCTAAAATTTTTTTTTCAGTTTCCTTAAATAATTGCTCAGATGTTATCAGTTGTGTTTCAGTTGAGGAATAAAATAGGACCATTCACCAGACTCACTGTTACCACTTTATAAGCCTTGGTATCTTACATGCTACAGAATCTATGCTTCTTGCATGGAACTGATGGCTAGTGCTCTCACTGTTTAAGCGCCACAATATTTTGTAACTACTTACTCCTTCTATGACTGACATAGACTTAGCTGTTGCTACGGCTCTGGCATCGCTTGTTTCAGGCTCAGTTTCTAAAATTCGCTTTATCTGATAGTTAGCTCTTAACCTCGTACCTTTATTGCTTAAATTCATTAATTGATAATATAAGCTAGTAATCTTTTATTGATTTGTGCCGCCAATCTGTTTCTACTAAGCACTCGTCAGAAAATCAGTTTATTAAGAGTCGAGCCTCAAACAACGCTTATGTGAGCTTTATAAAAGAACACCAAACATTAAGACACATGGTTGCTGTAACTTATCTTAAGCTGGCTGGTACCTTTCATACAACATAGTTATTAACAAATTTAGCTTGACTACTAAACTCATAACTATCTTTAATGGCTCCTCTCGCACTGCAAAAGGCTAAATGACATCCTTTATGTTGGTCCGAATCTTTTCTCTGATATTTTTGATGCAATGTAAAGGTGGTGTTACTATAGACACGTTTTTGCTGTAGGTGTAGAAAAAATTCTTAGACAAGCTTTTTGTGAAAGGGTAATAGCTGTTTTAATCTGTTGAGTGGTATGATCCTCACGCTTCGTTTCAGAGTTTAAAATTATCTACTGGTACGTATGGCTCAGCACACCCTCTAAATCTGTCGTATCAAACAATCCAACAATTAGCTAAGTATTATTCAGTTTAAAAAGATATAGAATACCCTGAATCTATCGTTGGACCACAAGAACAAGAATATTGTCAGGCTCTCACTCTCTGTTCTAAAAATTTGTAAGTTACTGGCTGCTGAGAGCCTTATATAAGTACGAAAGAGTTGAACAATGCCTTATCTGTTCTTATTCGATATCATTAGTAGCTATACTATATGCCAAAGTATGAGGCCTGAGAGGCTGACCAACACTTTAACAACCAGAAAAATAAATCTCACGTTATCATACCTTCAGAAAGTTCCTTTCTTACCTTCAAGCATTCATAAGATAACTTTTTTCTGCAGGTAAAGAGATAATTGAGCAGATTACTTTTAGCTGACCACTACTAACACTCTGTCATCTTAAAACTTAGTTATCTACTTAATAATGCTAAGCCTGTGTGGTTGCTAGGCAGTTTTTTTTAATTAATGCTTGCGGTCCTACTTATCAATTTCTACTGTTACTCAACAAATAGCTAGTTCTTTGAAAGCATGGATGGTTTTTACCTCTCTATTTACTTAATACGGCATCAATTACGCTGGGCTCTTCACGATTTTTTTGTCTAAAACTAAAGGAAAGGAGGCACTTGAAGGCTGTACTGTTGTCTTTCTTAGTTACTGCACTGCAGTTATTTATCTACAGCTCGTCAAGACTTATAAAACTAAAAGATTTTTTGCTATCTTCAGCAGATTTGCTACTTACAAAGGTCATTGTACTGATTTATTCTGTGATCACGGCTTCACTTTTATTGGGGCTCCTGAGAAGTTAATAAATAGAATTTAAGTTATCGTCCAGTCCAAACTATTTCTTAAAGTCTTGCAAAACTACCAGACGTCATGGTAATCCTTGTGTGGCGCCTCATTTTAGTGAGTTATGAGAGTCTCCAGTGAAAGCTCTCGAGTATAAGTTAAAATAAGGGGATGCTTATCAGATCTTTACTAGAATAGTTCCACATTTATAGATTTACATAATTAACAGATTTACATATTTTATACTACTCCGTTAATTACATGCTTGTCTTAACTTAAGGCCAACAACGTCTTCGACAGATTTTTCTGAAGTTCTCCTGCCCCTCACTTTAGTTAGTTTAGTTTAGTTAGTTTAGCTCCATTTGCATCGTTGGTCATCCAAACACTTGCAAAGGTCAATGAATAGAGATAAATTCAGTCATCTTTAAAAGTGTTAGAAATAGGCGACCTTATTCACATCTGAATAAAAAAGTACCCAACCCTATCCCTGGCTGTTAGCTCAAGTTATACAAGTATTTTCTTGAAAAGATGGTCTACTCCACGTAGCTAATCTGTTTAGCCTTCGCAACCTTTACATGACTAGTGACCAAGAGTTTTTTAGGCTTATCGTAAGTTAAATGTGAGGAATAAAAAGCGTTCTTAAACTATTGTTTGTGAGTTTATATCTTAGTATTACTGTTACTTTCATTTTATCACTAAGTTAACATAAAGCATAACAGTAAAAATTAGATAAATTAATCTTTAATTTTTATATTATCTTGGGTTAAATCGGTCAAAAGTTTAGTCACTTACATAGTAATTTTTAACTTGATTTTTTTTAACATGATATACTATCCTTTGTCTTGATTTTTTGCCAGTATTATTTGCTAAAGTTTTTTTCTCTACCTCTAGAAAAACAAGATGAGGCAAAATATTGAAGATTCACAAAAAAATGTTCTTTTAAATCATTTGCAAGCCAGGCGTTGTAAAGTGGTCAACTGGCTACAGTGTGAGTAGCAAAGAGAGCGATTATGCGTGTAAGCGTATGATTACGTGTACGGAAGTGAGCTAAAATTTTTGAAATGGTTGTAGCGCCAAGCCACTAGTCAACATCAGTCTACTTCTCTAGTCTCACTGTTTATAGTTGTCTTTTCTTTAAGAAAAGGCTCCGTTTCGTGAAACCACTTATACTTAGCCCTTCTTGTGGAATGATATGGCTTAGTAAAACTACTGACCACTAATATAGTATAGTAAACTGACTTTGCTTTCTAAAACCATTTTTAGTATACCTGCCTTTGTTAAGTTTCTGTGCGGTGAGATTTGATTTTATTAAGCTTCTAATTCTTAATCTCGTTGATTAAATTAAATGCTATTTTTTAGCTCTAGTATAGGTCGTTGATTAAAAATTTGGAATTTTTCATTATATTATTAAAAAAGTGTTTACTAAGTGCTACATACCCACGGCTTACTTTTGATTTACTTTAATTCTTTCTTTCTTCTACTACAGTAAATTATACTTACCACACCTTACTAAGCGCTTATAAATCTTCTTAGTCATACCACAATGACTATTAGAGTATTAGATGTATACTTATCAACAAATCTTAAAATAAATAAATTTCGCGTTACTATTAACTAAGTTACACGTAAAAAAGTTTTTAAATTCGTTAGAGCAGCAAAACTTTAT
Source organism: Copidosoma floridanum (assembly GCF_000648655.2). The sequence continues at coordinate 931,372 of NW_019379490.1, read as the reverse complement.
ATCATGCTCTAAGAAATTGAAACTTGAAAATATCAGTAATCATTAATATTAGGGTTTTTTTCTCCTAAGTCTATCCAACCGGCATTTCCACGCATTTAACTCTCACTATAAAGCAAAAATAGTTATTCTTATATTAAAACTGTTAATCCAACAATCTTAAACTTAATAATCTTCATACCATTGAGTTTGTATTAAAGTTCTTTAAACAGATAGTGGATAGTATTATGAATTTAATTTATCCATGCAAAAAGCCTATAAATTTTAGTTGTAATACGTCAACGAATACTTTAAGAACTTTGAAATGAGACAAAAATCTTAATGTCGAATGAGAATGTGAATCACACTACTATTAAATGCTGATACAATTTGGGATTATTGTGCAAGAATTTCGTAGTATGCAACTGACTCATCAATTACGATACTTGATTAAATACGGATAATATTTCTCATTACACTTTTTTCTTGTCTGCCGGTGCTTAAAAAATAAAAACAAATTACTTTCTATTAAGAGATCTTACTTTTAAGCCAAAGTTTCTTAAGACCTGCACAGTTTGACGTAATAACGCTTAAGGCGGTTGTCAACAACTCATCAATCTCATCCATTTTTGTTGATCCTTATAAGTTTTAACAGTTTCTTGTCTTGTAAATGACTCATTGTTTTTATGTTTATTAATTTTATACAACAGCCTTTTCCAACTTTACTATTGTTAAACACTTCGCCCATTTGAGCCGAGAAGTTTCATACTTCTGAACGAAAATTAACTAAATCAACTCCTGATCAACAATGTACTCTTACACATAATTTGGAACCATAATAGCAACTAGTCAATCAACTTCTTCCAATATAAATTTAACAATGTTACATCCTGGTTTTACATAGGGAAAAAGTTCACTGATAGTTTGAACTTTTTTTCCGTTCACATAGGCTCCATTTGTAAAATTATACTAAACTTATAATGCCTAAGTTTTAAGAATAGCAGAAGTTGAATCTAAGTCGTAAGTAGTAGTATCTATAAATAAGCTTAGCTCATCTTAATACATAGCTTAAAAGCCTATGTCACCTTTTAATTTAAGGTTTATAGTAGAGCTACCCTTTAACGCACTGCAAATAGTATTACGTATAATTTCTTAGTTTAATGCTAATAGATATATCATCGGGTTATGATACGTTGATGGAAAATATTTTATTCCTAAATTTTACAACTGCCAGTTGAAAAACTAACCTTATTACTATATAAGTAGAATTTTTTAGTACGTTTGTTGATACTTAGAACGAAATTGAACGATAGGAATTTTACTAGACCAAGAACGTAGTTATGTGTTAGTGGCTATATAATTAGTGGAAAACATTGTGCCCTAAGAACAAATGATATTTTGGATGAACTTAATATCAATAATTATTTCATAACTGTTGCTTAATAATTAACGTTACTTCATTATTAATATGAATTGATATAAGCTGTTGATAAAGTTCTTTACACAAAAAGCTTTAGAAAAGATTTGCGTTCCTTGATGTTTATCAGTTGTAAAATTGTAAAATATCTTTGAATCTAAAGCCTTTCAATGACTATATTTTAAGATTTTTCTTGGATTTCCTTGTACGGACAAAGGCATTTCAAAATTTTTTATTACTTCGTCAAGAAAACTTGCAAAAACAAATGGAGAAAATGGATAAAATTATACTTAAATCAAATCGAAGTAAAAATTTTTCATGACATGTTGGAATACATAGTGCATCTTATTGATAGCCATCGATTTTACATGATTTTTAACAATAAAATTCGAAGAAGATGGGCGGTTTAATACTATAAACGATTTTTTGTCTTGTGACCTTGTTCAGCAAAATTTCTTATATCCGTTCTATTTCTGAATTCCAGTTAATTATAATCTCCTTAATTCTTAATTAAGTTTTAATAATAAATTACATTGGTAATTATCTACTCTATGCTATCATATACTGTTTTCCTACTTGTAGTTAATTAGGTAATTAATCATAAAATGCATTGGCTGATTTATTATTGTTTAAGTTTTAAAAATCAGTACTTTATAAGTTCGTCAAGAAAAAGTAAAATTGTTTGCATTATAAGTAGTTCCATTTTATAAAGATAAATATTTTTATTTATTATAATAGTCTTCACAATAAAATTCGTTTGATTTTTCTTACAAATGAGTATATTTATTATTTTTAAAAACCTTCGTCCTTTACACATAAGTTCTAGCTGACTCATAATAGATTAAAAAAAAAAAATTATTGTAACTGTCTTTTTCATAACATTTAGAACAAAATTTAGAAGAACTTTTTTATTTTTTGAATCAATTACTACAGTTATGATAATACTTTTAAAAATAATCTGTAGCTGCAAAAAATTTTTTCAATGCGTTAACTGTTTTTGTGGTCTTATTGGATTAAATGCAACACATCACAATGAAGTTTAGTATGCTTGCTAAAACTGACCTTGAAACATTAAATAGAATAGATACGGTTGATGTGGATATTAAACGATGGTAGTTAATTTTTTTTACCGGTTTACCAAGATAGTCTATTGACATATCTGGTGTTACCCACTCACCACCTATATGTGGAGGTGTAATGCCACATCTATTTCTAAACTATTAGTTGATAAAATACTGAATCATACCATGAGCACAGTGTAAGTATCTCTGGTTTAATACCTTGCTAGTCAAACCGACACTATCTGTATCAATGGTGCATCGATTTTACTTGCTACAGTGATGCCTTTTCTCAGAAAAAACGCCGTATGTCAGGACTTCTACTCCTCACTGGTTGAACCTGCGCCATTTGCTGAAGCATCGGATCCAGGCTAATTAGCATCCCTGGAAATCCCCATATTTTGAAGACCACTACACTGGTGAGGCTGGCGATCTCTGCCTGACATCCTTCGGGCCATGGACTAAGAAGAACTTTTAGGGCTTAATCTTGAGCGCGTGTATGACCGTTTCGTGTCCGTCACAAGTTAAGGTAACGTAGTTGAGTAACAAACTAACTGTTAAAATGCTACGGAAAGTTTATGCACGGTGCTCAAAAATCTCTTTACACTAAAAAAAGAAATAGGTATGTTCAGACTTGCAAACGTGATGTATGACAAAAAAGGTCGGTATATCGTACCTATGTTCTTGTTTTTTACAATTGCCCTTGATATGTACCTTTGCGCTATAAAAAATGTATACATAAATAAACCTTCATTAATTTTTTTTTTCAATGAATAATGCCAGGGAAACGATATCAGGTCAACTGATTGATAGAAAATAATAGTAGGTAATCATGCAAGACAAAAGTATTTTTTTTAAAACAGAAACATAACTAGTCGATGGACGTCGAGTATTAATTTCTTGTACACACCTGAAAAAGCGTATTTACTTAATACAATCTATCACAAACGGCTTAAGCTGAAGTATTACAAAGTAGAGTTACAAACTGAACGTATCTTATGAATGAATCTTCTTGTACGAATTGAAGACTTATAAAATACTAATATTTGATCAAGATCGAAAGGATATGGCTTTTAGTAAGAATTTCGTTGTAAGTGCCGCACCTATAAAAAATTTTTTTATTTATTTGTTTGAATCCTATTAAAAAGGTTTTAAATGTTTTTTTTATATCTGCAAAGAAGTAAAATCAAAATCATTGGTGGGAATCTTATGCTTTTAACGTAATTCAATTTTCAAGTTAAGAAATAGTTCTGTTTGAATTAAAATAATTATGTATAATAGAACCTCTTTGTTGTAATCTCAATAAAAATTTATTGCTTGCTACATAAAGTTCAGCCACGTATGCATCTTTTGGTTCTTGTGGTAATACGGGCATTGGAGTTCTGCAAATTAAGAATTAATTAACAATCGCTACGGCTAATGTACTAAAACCTTATGAGATACAGCAAACTGTCAATCAAGCTACCTTTTGTATCTTAAAAAATATTATAAAATTCTGCAAGCTTTAACGATGTCGAAAGCAAATAACAGAGACTAACGTAAGCTTTGGTACTTGCTTAAACATCCGAAAATTTTCTTTATCACGCCAAACGACTGCTTAACAACACATCGAGCTTCTCAAAGGTGTTAAGAGTAACACCTTATTTGAGTGCCCGGCTCTGCGTAGACTACATATGTTAATAGTACTGGGAAACCAGTATAGTTACTGTCACCTGTAATAGATTGTCGTATCAGCAAAGAATACAATTTTATGGTAGTAAAACAAATTTTCTGGTAAGCATCGATACAAACTAATCATATAATATCTACTTTCGTTTGTAGCAATTTACTAATTTACTTAGAGGCTGCACATGCACTCTTTTATCCCACTGTGATCATATAAAAATTAATCGTTAGATAATCCATTAACTATTCTCATGCTCATAATATTGTATCAGAAGCATATGCAACATGACATTTCATAAGGTTGTAATTAATAATGTAGGCAATCAATACAATATTGTCTTATTGCTTACAATAATAATACTTCTGACTATTTGTTCATTTAGAAAGTGTGGCTGATGGTGATGTTAGGATCCACCCGTTCGAGTGAGCTGCTTTGAATCGAAAAGAGGAGTTGAGGGAGATAAGTAGATAAGTATCGCTTTTCAGGGAGTCAAGACATCCCTTCAAGCCAAATAGAAATGTTTGTATCGCCCCCCGTGGGAGTGGTATGTTTGCTGGTCTCGTCAATGCCTGGATCGCTGTAGGTGTATGGCGATCATGCAGTAATTCTTAAGGACCTGAAAGGTCTAGCCGCTAGGGTAATCGTGGTATGGATATGTTTTTTCTACAAAGTTTTCATATCTATGGACATATTATATTCTTCTACCCACGTTGGGCTCGTTTGACCTTACCTCGATGATCCTCCCAATGTCGAGAAGCCTCAGGGTCCTGTAGTGGTGGCAGCACCTGGACTGCACTGCGTATGAGAGGTTTAGAGCTTTCATCGGCTCTGGGCTAGTGGCTGGAGACAGAATCGTAGAGGCGGATGGCCTTTGGGGATTGAAGGCACTTGGGTTGATGGGAGTAGTCCTAACCCTCTGAGTGGAATAGCCTATTGTATGCTCGGGGAGGGAGGGGAGTGTGATGAGGTAGCCTCAAAGAAGTTCTGTAGGAATCGTATGGCTACGTCCTGGGTAGGCTTTCCCGGACGGAACTCAAGGGAAGTGATGACGATGTACCCCTGCGAGAGGCAGTCGTCAATGCGCTGACCTGGGGTCAATTGACTCCACTCCAAGTTGGGAGGTGAAACGGTCATGAGCACCCGAGATTGGTCGAAGAACGAGAAGAGGAACCAATAGTAGGTGAGCAAAATGTTGAAAGAGTCTTACGTACAGGAATATTTATCGAATTTATACAATTTACTACCACTGCCTTGTATTATAAACAGTACGTAGACTATAGATATATTTGCATGATATTCTAAGTGACATCGTTACGTCGTCCTGCAGCTCTTCTTACATACTGTTGGCTACTTTTTTACTTGTAATGTTCACCAAAAACTAGCAGCTGCCACCAAGCGAGCGGTAGGTAGTACTACCAAGTGCAAAGGTTGAAGTTGGGGCAGTGCGAGAGATCTCAAAAAACAAATTTATGTAAAATGATTGAGTTTGAAGAAAACAGATTATTTGAGTTAATAATAATTAATAAAATAATACCCCGAAAAGTAACATATTCATTAAACATCATTTGCATTAACAAGAAATCACGTACTGTAGGTGTGCTCACACAGCACAACATCTCGTATGCTAGAGGCAAGAGATTCTTAGGTACCATACAATTTACGGCTACTGCATTCTGAAAATGCTTTTCTAGGGGTAAGAAGCCTTCTACTTAGTTTTATTGTGTGTTATTCTATCAATTTCCATAAAACAGGCACAATCCAGGAAATCGTTAACCAGAGATATTTTTAAAGGACGGACGACGTGTTAGGTAAGGTCAGAAACGACCAGCGTGGAAATGACTGACATTAATAGGGAAAAATGTGGGACTGTGATAGAGTAATTTTTTATATCATATTTACTTAGAATTAGGATAGTATATGGCTATCATTTAATATTAAGATTTTACAGTTTTCCTAGCCTTTAACTCTTTTCCTGTTCTCAGATAAACATTAACTTCATACATTCTATGTAAACTGCTCATACCACAGTTATGTAAGAGGTATATACTCATTCAGCCTTTGAAACGTTCGTACCGAAATCATAAGAGTGTAAGAAAAAAATTATTCGAAAATCCTGTCAGAGGGCACTGTCACATACACTCACACTTTAATGATTCTGCAGCAAAGATATCAGTACAAGTTATTCAGTGTCATATAACTGTGGCATACTTTTCTGTTTTGAATAAATAAAATAAACTTGTATTTTGCATTTATCTAAAAGATATGCGTCGTCGTATTTGGTACGCCCTTTTTACCACGAATTTTGCAGACTGAAATAATAAGATGCCTGCAGGATTTTATAACTAATTCCAACCTTGATTAACACGATGCCATTGACACTTAACTGGTGGATAATATGTTTTTCCAGTGTGTCAAACAGTCTCTCTTATTCCGAGAAATGTCGCAGATAGCGTGGGTCAGCCAGTGACGTAAATCAACAAGTTTTTTTCAACGATCGTCCCCAAGAAGATGTGTATCTATGCATGCATTTATCTAACCTAAAGTACACGTGTATAGATGTGTATTTCTTGTTAGGCACTCTTCACTTTTTGGGATAGTCAGAAAGGCTCACGTACGGTCGGCAAACAACACTTGTCAAATATCGTTACTAGCTGTGCCAGGCTCTCCTTACCACTCTATAAACGTAAGATGAACAAAGCTTATGTCTAAGTCTTCGTTGCCGTTCAGTTGCTTGTTCAATAGGTCCGTTATTATGTATTCACAATACTATACACATTTTATAATATCTATAGATTCTTTTCACTTGTTCCTTTATCCTCAAATAATATTGAGTTAGAGTCTTAATATTATTACTAAACACATTGATTAACATTTTTTTTTTAATAAATTAAAAATTGTTGATAGAAATCTTATGCTTTTAACGTAATTAAATTTTAAAGTTAAGAAATAGTTCTGTTTGAATTAAAATAATTGTGTATAATAGCACCTCTTTGTTGTTATCCAAATAGAAATTTATTGCTTGCTACATAAAGTTCTGCCACGTATAAATCTTTTGCTTCTTTTGGTAATACGGGCATTGGAGTTACTGGCTGTGCCAGGCTCTCCTTACCACTCTATAAACGTAAGATGAACAAAGCTTATGTCTAAATTTTCGTTGCCGTTCAGTTGCTTGCTCGATAGATCCGTTATTATGTATTCGCAATACTATACACATTTTATAATATCTATAGATTCTTTTCACTTGTTCCTTTATCATCAAATAATATTAACTTAATATTATTACTAAACACATTTATTAACATTCTTTTTTTAATAAATTAAAAATTGTTAATGGGAATCTTATGCTTTTAACGTTATTAAATGTTTAAGTTAAGAAATAGTTCTGTTTAAATTAAAATAATTGTGTATAATAGCACCTCTTTGTTGTAATCCCAATAAAAATTTATTGCTTGCTACATAAAGTTCTGCCACGTATGAATCTTTTGCTTCTTTTGGTAATACGGGCATTGGAGTTACTGGCTGTGCCAGGCTCTCCTTACCACTCTATAAACGTAAGATGAACAAAGCTTATGTCTAAGTTTTCGTTGCCGTTCAGTTGCTTGCTCGATAGGTCCGTTATTATGTATTCGCAATACTATACACATTTTATAAGATCTGTAGATTCTTTTCACTTGTTCCTTTGTCCTCAAATAATATTAAGTTAGAGTCTTAATATTATTACTAAACACATTTATAAACATTCTTTTTTAATACTTTTTCGAAAAAGTGTTCCTTATTCCTTTTAAACATTATGAAATATAAGCAAAGTCTTAATGCAATTAGATTATTTTTGATGCAATGTAACATACATCCATTTTTTTCGCCTACATCATTTTGTGCTTGCCCATTAAAATTAGTTTAAAGTATACACAGTTGTATTACTACGCTATTACATATTTTAATAAATTTTTTAATAGACAACTGTTGGCTCTACGTACAAAAAAAATTGTACTTAAAATAATCGATTTAAATTGACGCTAATTGATTGACCTCCTTAATAATTCATTGTTTGTCAGCAAATATTAAGGCTAAGAACCTTTACCACGTAATTCATCATAATTTTAAAAAAATTGTCATCAGAAAATTTACTATTTTTTCCTGCAGATCATGAAGGTTACTGATAAAAATAAAAAACAGTGATATAAAGTAACATACACGAAAAACTAGGATAATGTTGCGTTGAAAAGGCGTACAGAAGCTAATGGGCAACAACTTTCTGATGAGCCAGAGGACAGATTAGCAATTAATGTTAGTCAATTAGGCCCTTCTTAGACCAGACAACAATGTGAAGACGTAAGCACAATTATAAACATGTGGAGAATTTTGAACTTCCCCAGCCCCACCACAGACAGGCCGCGTGAGTGCAAAAGATGACATTTTCATCTCGTTGTTTGGGCCTGAAAAATGTATAAAAAATCACAAAAGCATCAATTTCCATGCACTTTTTTCTCATTTTTCTGACAGTGCTATTATTTTCAACAAATTTTTACTTTATAACCTATAAAAATCCCATTGTAGGTGAGAATGCGTTAAATCTTATGATGTAGAATTTTAAGAATTTTTTGACCATCTAGATCGAAAGATGAGACAAGTTTACTAGAGTATAGTCAATAAAAAAAGAGGGGTTCTCTGATATTTTTATGTGTTGGACTGATGAATGTATAGGTGTGAGTTACCGCGTAGCACGGGCGGCTGCTACGCACTCGTCGCCGCTCCAAACGCTGCCACACACCACAAGACACTTTTATTTATTCTGAATGTAAACAAGTACGCCTTACTTAAATACTGTATAAGAAGAATTTTGTCTTTGTATTGTTTTGATACTGTTTCATTATAATTATCAGGACATTTTTATTGTCTGCCGTAAATTGCACTTTTTTTAAATTTCTTCTATTTATAAAGTGATTTGCCTAGGATACGTACTAGTATTACAGTAACCTAAAACATAGCTACAGTGACGCATCCTTGAATGCCAGCTATGTAATTGTTGTATTTCATTCTTTACAATCAGTATTTAAGATGCTTGTCTGCTGTAATCCCTCGAATAAAGAGAGTCATTACGTTCACAAACGTGCATATGTTCATGCGTACAGAAAAAAATAGTTAAATCTTATTTTCATTAATGTAAACAAATCGCAATGGATCTCCATTTTTAGTCCATCATTACTTCTTGATTATTAATAATAAAATACTATGTTGTTACTTACATGTCTACTAATTACGAAATTTCTATCTACATTTATTAATTGTTATTTATATCATTAAAAAATAAATAAATAAAAGTGTCTTGCGGTGTGTGGCAGCGCTAGGAGCGGCGACGGGCTCGCAGTAGCCGTCCTTACTGTGCGCTAACTCACACCTATACATTTATCGGTCCAATACACAAAAATATCAATAAAACTTTTTTTTTTGTTAAGTATACTTCAGTAAAATTGTCTCATCTTTCGATCTAGATGGTCAAAAAAATTCTGAAAATTTTACATCAGGAGGTTTAGTGCATTTATACCAATATTTGCATTTTTATAGGTTATAAAGTAAGAACTTGTTAAAAATGATAGCACCATCAGAAAAATAAGAAAAAAGTGCATAGGAATTGATGCTTTTGTGATTTTTTAAACATTTTTCTCAGGACCAAACGATGAGATGAAAAAGTCGTCTTTTGTGCTCACGCGACATGTCTGGGGTGGTGCTGAGGCAGTTGAAAAATTCTCCCCATATTTAATAATAGATTTTGTTTCCACGAACAGTAATACATTACAAAAGTATTTCTTCCGTTATGTACCTAAAAACTTTTTTTAATTTAATTTTTAGCATTGAAACAGACTTTGTGGAAAAAAAGGGAGTTGTGAAAAAGCTAAGAAGTATGAAGCTCATAAAACAAAATCTTAAAGAATTCGCCAGGGATCTGCTGCAATGGAGCAGACTTTAAAATAGATAGCTTTTATATGGTGGTACTTGCCATAATAGACACGGACCATTAAAATGGTGAATTTGTGCCTGAAAGCGAAATTATGCCCCAAAACTAAACAAGTAGGTGTTATCATTATCCTTTGATGCATCAATGAATAGTACAAGTATTTTTGCATACATGAGCATATATATAGTATGATGAAATATTTATAGACAGGACATTATGGTTACGCAAAAGGGTAGTTTACCTCCTAATGTAAAAAGTCCAAATGTTACCTTGTCAACTGAGCTAATACAGCTAGACTTAAGAGCAGTCAGCAAAGTGATTAATAAGCCATTTATTGAGTAAAGTGACTAACAAAAAGAAAGCGTCCTTACGAAGTACTTACTCTTCCTCAGCTATTGAAAATACTTCGATGACCACGAAACCAGGGTGTTTATTAGGTACAGCGTATAGCGTAAATCATAATTATTATTTTTGTCATTAATAGTAGTTTTCGACACATAAACGCCATTGCCACCGCGTTTATTTCATTGTTTATTTGATAGCCCCAGGTGGACGACTCTTATGTGGTGAGCCTAGTTTTTAATACCAAAGTAGAAAAAGTGTTTTATTTTTAATAATCTTCTACAACCTTCTCATTTTAAGTTTCCAAATCGCGAGTAGTAAGCTCGTAGTTTTATTAGAATCTCTCCCAGATGAGACTATAAAATACAAACTTCAAATAGTAAGATCAAAGACAAACACAGTTACACACAGTAGAGCTACCTCAACATAAATACAGAAAACACCTGGAATAAAAAAATTAACGTGTGATACCTCGTTTAATTAATAAAGAGAGCAGGAAAAATCATCAAAAAGTGCACTTTATTAGCAGACTCTAATTGCACACAAGTCCTAATACGAAAAACATAATAGGTCCTGGAAGAGCACAAGTAAGTGACTGCAAAATCATCTTTATAAAGTTTGCATGTAATGTATACTACGTTCCAATATAAATTGGCATGTATTAATTATTTTTCAGGACCACAAGCCGCTAAAGTGGCTGTAGAAGCTATAAATAAGAATACTATTATCGTTGACACTCTTGTTGAAAAGCTAAAAGAATTAAAGAAAATCGAAAAAGAACTTTTTAATCTCCAGAAAGAGTATCATACACAACAAAATAAATACTTTAACTCTGCAAACGATTTTTTCAAAGCTTTAAAGAAGTATTTTAATAAGAAAAATTAATATCTTGCTCCGAAGAGGAAGAGACACTAGGGTTACTGCGTTATTATTAAACTTAAGAACTTCAGTACGTAAAAAGCACTAGGTTTTCGACCATAAACTAATTTTTTTACTTGTTTGCGAATAAAAAAAAGAACTTCCAGCAATTTTTGATGAAATTTACAAAGTGAAATGGAATGAAAGAGAAATTTTTCATTTTTTATCAGGATATTTATTAAAAGTTTCATTTTCACGATGTTTATTCAATACATGTATTTTATGATCTTTTAATTTGTTTAAATAAAATGCACGCTGTTGAATGATTATTTATCACAAATCCTTAATTTTAAGCTATCTTGCAACAATTTCCAACCATCTCGTTACTTTCTTTATCCATGGTGGAACGTATTCTAATTTTTCTTTGTATCAATTAAGTTTAAACTGTTCGTTATGGATTGTCTTAAGTTAATCCTTTTTTTTGTGTATAAAAAAAGTTAATACTTAGCGCTTATCGAATATGTATTTTTTTTTTTTTTTAGTATTCTTTTATCTTGCATGATTAGTTACTGGGATTTCTGTAGATCAGTAGACCTTATATCTTCTTTCTGTCATCATTAATTGAATACATATACACATTTTTTATGATGCAGAGGTACATAGCAAGTGCAATTGCAAAATAAATATGTATGTAGTTACAATACACCTACTTGTTTTAGCATACATCACATTTGCACGTCGGGACCTGAATGTTGCCTTTTTTAGCCCAAAAAAGTTTTTGAGCGTCGTGCGTAAGAATCTCAAGGTCTACGAATTACGAAAATGTGACATACAAAAAGGGTCTTTTTTACGATGCTTTAAAGCCCCCCTTTAATTTTTTGCGAAGAAACAGAGCTATAATGTTAAAGGGCTTACCTTAACAAAGTCCTTGAAATTTGGCATGGTAAGTTTTTACTATTATTCTCATAACGTCGCTTATAAAAACGTTATTAAGATTTAAAGAAATAAAAAGTTGTATGATTTTTTACTCACCGTTCATATAAAAACTGTAAAGACCAATAAATGCCTTCTTCTTGCCATTGGGAGAAAAAAAGACATCTCAAAACAGCCACATCTAAAAATGAAGCTGCACGCACATCAAAATCTACTGTAAAAGAAGATAATTGTTTCTTACACGATAAAGAATTAACAAGTATTTAAGTTACAGGTGTCATACCATTGGCACTATTCTGATTCCAGAGCTTAGTTGTTGGCTGCTTAGTATTTTGAAATCCATCACTAAAACCATACTTTTTGTAAATATGACAATTTAAAAATATAAAACTGTGTGAAAGTTGTAAATAGTTGTTATTTACTATTTAGTAAAACTTATAACTATTTCAGGTAGTAACTTAAGAATAACCCTAAGACAATTGTCAGATCTAGTGTTGCCTGAGGAATATCATACACTAGCAGCCCTCCGTATATTATACGAATATTATGCACTCACTCAACGGAATACCGTAGTGTTTTGGAAAATAATGTGATGCGTTTGCAGTTAAAAATTTATCTATTTCTGACACCTCTCAGAACAAACATCTTCTTATAAAAAACATATTTGTTCGGAATCCATATCATTTATTTGGTGAAGTAAAGAGCTATGAAAAGTAAAAAAAATATAGTTATGCTGAAAAGTAATGCGCATTCCTTACGCCATAAAATAATCGTTGGACCTAAAAGATCGTTGATTTGCAGTTTTTCCCGTATATTCTATGAACAGGACTATTTTTTTAAGCTGTAAAGATTAAAAACCCACATTAAATATAAAATAGAAATGTTTTTCTCCTATCCCACAAATTATGGTTACGCAAAAGGGTAGTTTACCTCCTAATGTAAAAAGTCCAAATGTTACCTTGTCAACTGAGCTAATACAGCTAGACTTAAGAGCAGTCAGCAAAGTGATTAATAAGCCATTTATTGAGTAAAGTGACTAACAAAAAGAAAGCGTCCTTACGAAGTACTTACTCTTCCTCAGCTATTGAAAATACTTCGATGACCACGAAACCAGGGTGTTTATTAGGTACAGCGTATAGCGTAAATCATAATTATTATTTTTGTCATTAATAGTAGTTTTCGACACATAAACGCCATTGCCACCGCGTTTATTTCATTGTTTATTTGATAGCCCCAGGTGGACGACTCTTATGTGGTGAGCCTAGTTTTTAATACCAAAGTAGAAAAAGTGTTTTATTTTTAATAATCTTCTACAACCTTCTCATTTTAAGTTTCCAAATCGCGAGTAGTAAGCTCGTAGTTTTATTAGAATCTCTCCCAGATGAGACTATAAAATACAAACTTCAAATAGTAAGATCAAAGACAAACACAGTTACACACAGTAGAGCTACCTCAACATAAATACAGAAAACACCTGGAATAAAAAAATTAACGTGTGATACCTCGTTTAATTAATAAAGAGAGCAGGAAAAATCATCAAAAAGTGCACTTTATTAGCAGACTCTAATTGCACACAAGTCCTAATACGAAAAACATAATAGGTCCTGGAAGAGCACAAGTAAGTGACTGCAAAATCATCTTTATAAAGTTTGCATGTAATGTATACTACGTTCCAATATAAATTGGCATGTATTAATTATTTTTCAGGACCACAAGCCGCTAAAGTGGCTGTAGAAGCTATAAATAAGAATACTATTATCGTTGACACTCTTGTTGAAAAGCTAAAAGAATTAAAGAAAATCGAAAAAGAACTTTTTAATCTCCAGAAAGAGTATCATACACAACAAAATAAATACTTTAACTCTGCAAACGATTTTTTCAAAGCTTTAAAGAAGTATTTTAATAAGAAAAATTAATATCTTGCTCCGAAGAGGAAGAGACACTAGGGTTACTGCGTTATTATTAAACTTAAGAACTTCAGTACGTAAAAAGCACTAGGTTTTCGACCATAAACTAATTTTTTTACTTGTTTGCGAATAAAAAAAAGAACTTCCAGCAATTTTTGATGAAATTTACAAAGTGAAATGGAATGAAAGAGAAATTTTTCATTTTTTATCAGGATATTTATTAAAAGTTTCATTTTCACGATGTTTATTCAATACATGTATTTTATGATCTTTTAATTTGTTTAAATAAAATGCACGCTGTTGAATGATTATTTATCACAAATCCTTAATTTTAAGCTATCTTGCAACAATTTCCAACCATCTCGTTACTTTCTTTATCCATGGTGGAACGTATTCTAATTTTTCTTTGTATCAATTAAGTTTAAACTGTTCGTTATGGATTGTCTTAAGTTAATCCTTTTTTTTGTGTATAAAAAAAGTTAATACTTAGCGCTTATCGAATATGTATTTTTTTTTTTTTTTAGTATTCTTTTATCTTGCATGATTAGTTACTGGGATTTCTGTAGATCAGTAGACCTTATATCTTCTTTCTGTCATCATTAATTGAATACATATACACATTTTTTATGATGCAGAGGTACATAGCAAGTGCAATTGCAAAATAAATATGTATGTAGTTACAATACACCTACTTGTTTTAGCATACATCACATTTGCACGTCGGGACCTGAATGTTGCCTTTTTTAGCCCAAAAAAGTTTTTGAGCGTCGTGCGTAAGAATCTCAAGGTCTACGAATTACGAAAATGTGACATACAAAAAGGGTCTTTTTTACGATGCTTTAAAGCCCCCCTTTAATTTTTTGCGAAGAAACAGAGCTATAATGTTAAAGGGCTTACCTTAACAAAGTCCTTGAAATTTGGCATGGTAAGTTTTTACTATTATTCTCATAACGTCGCTTATAAAAACGTTATTAAGATTTAAAGAAATAAAAAGTTGTATGATTTTTTACTCACCGTTCATATAAAAACTGTAAAGACCAATAAATGCCTTCTTCTTGCCATTGGGAGAAAAAAAGACATCTCAAAACAGCCACATCTAAAAATGAAGCTGCACGCACATCAAAATCTACTGTAAAAGAAGATAATTGTTTCTTACACGATAAAGAATTAACAAGTATTTAAGTTACAGGTGTCATACCATTGGCACTATTCTGATTCCAGAGCTTAGTTGTTGGCTGCTTAGTATTTTGAAATCCATCACTAAAACCATACTTTTTGTAAATATGACAATTTAAAAATATAAAACTGTGTGAAAGTTGTAAATAGTTGTTATTTACTATTTAGTAAAACTTATAACTATTTCAGGTAGTAACTTAAGAATAACCCTAAGACAATTGTCAGATCTAGTGTTGCCTGAGGAATATCATACACTAGCAGCCCTCCGTATATTATACGAATATTATGCACTCACTCAACGGAATACCGTAGTGTTTTGGAAAATAATGTGATGCGTTTGCAGTTAAAAATTTATCTATTTCTGACACCTCTCAGAACAAACATCTTCTTATAAAAAACATATTTGTTCGGAATCCATATCATTTATTTGGTGAAGTAAAGAGCTATGAAAAGTAAAAAAAATATAGTTATGCTGAAAAGTAATGCGCATTCCTTACGCCATAAAATAATCGTTGGACCTAAAAGATCGTTGATTTGCAGTTTTTCCCGTATATTCTATGAACAGGACTATTTTTTTAAGCTGTAAAGATTAAAAACCCACATTAAATATAAAATAGAAATGTTTTTCTCCTATCCCACAATTTTATTACCACAGCAAAAAATGTCCTGAAGGTTAATCTCTACATTTTCTATCGCCACAAAAAAACAAATACATATTCGACCTATTTAAAAATCTAGAAGATTGAAGAGACTACAATAAGGGTTATAGTAAAAAGCTGATCCCTCACTTAATACGTTCCTTATTTATCGATTCAAATGTTGCTTTAATCTCGATAAATGTTTGGTATGATTTTCTTGACGCCTTGAATTGATTTTGTTAGATATACTTGAAATTTTCCTTCCACTTCGACTTCTTGCATTTTGTGGCATAGTTAAGACTGTTGTGAGCCCTGAATACTATGTTTTTTGATTTAATTATGTTGTGATATATTTGTTAGAAAGATAATTCGACGTCCGACAACCCTGAAAAGGACTGGTGACCTTCTTAATTTAACTTTTTCTTGACTGAAATTTTCAGCAAACATGATTGCCTCTATACCTAAGAGTAATCTTTTCTGGCCTCCTATTGTAGAACCTCACTGATCAGAAAAAAAACTACAACGTTTAAAGCTTTGGAGCTAATCATAGAGCTCTTTCCCAATGTCTCCTGGTCTTAGGCGGTTGGTGTCTAAAGCACCTTTTTTTGCAGACTTAGTTGTTTTAATGATCTCAGATGGAGAGATCGGTTCATGATGCTTGCCCGTTGAAGATTGTCCCATTGGCTTGAGTTTATTTTTCCTTCATAGCTGTTAGGGTCTCCCAGCGCAGACCTTGGAGAGAATTAGGGATTCCTGGTTAAATGCTTAGAGTCAAGAGGGTAATATAGCGTCGTTGGTCACCAGGGTTCTTAGCTTTGCGAGGAATAACTCCGCTCGTGACGTCTGCTAGTAAATGACTGACTTGGTCTACTAGTGGACAGCTTTACATATATTTTAGTCAATGAATCGTTTCTGGAAATAGTAGTAAACATGTATTTGTTGGCAGGGTAGTTTAAACTAAGGTGGCCCTTATAAGAACTAATGAAATTAATGGTTAAGTAGGTAACTTAAAAACTTATAATGGCCCTGAAAACAGCCAGTGGTGAATCTTCCAGGCTATTCTTTATTATTATTCCTGATGATAAAGAGCTGGCTACGGGTAGCTTGATTCTTACCCTGGGAGTTTCGATGTACGGAGACTGATGGAGGGAGGTACGCCGCGCCACTGACCAAAGAATATCTCATCTTCATATCGTTTCCCGTATATCTAACTGCTTATCATTAGTCAGAAAAGTGGGCCTAGATAATACCTTCTCTGTAGGTATGCCGTTGAGACAACTACTAAGGAGGCCATTGTGGCTGCCCGTACTATTCAAGGCTGTCTTCCCTGGCTTGCATTTAAAGTAGAAAATTCTCTGACAGTACCAAGACAGATGGTTGAACGGCCACAAAACTCTGAAGTGTTGGAGCAGATTGTGCTCAGGCTAGACACGTCTCCTGGTATTCTATCGGAGACGTTGACGATCTGATCACTTATTTTTCCGTGGCACTCGGTTATCTTGGCGATTCGGGGTAAAACTAATTTGTTTTACTTGCCCCTGAAAGAAGGGTGTCATCGGTATCCAGAATGCCCAGCTGTACGACTAACACCTCTGTTTTTAGTGTACTGTCGTTGGATGACTACGATAATCGTCAACTTGATGGGGCAACTCATAATCATTTTTCACTTTCTTTGGTTGCGGTTTGCTTCAATTTTACCTCGACGCCACTTTGCAGATCCCACTAAACTAAAGTGCAAAGTTATCGTATTTTAGCAAAACTTTGAGCTTATTTATCGCTGTTGTTATTAACTTTTTCAAGAAAAAAAAATATGCAAATACTATCTTAGAATTATCAAGAATCAATATGCAAAACTTCAGGGAAATCGGCTCAGTAGTTTTCGCTGTTAGCGATTACAACGGTTTTAGCGACTTTGCTTCATATATGAGTCAGATTTTTAAAAATTTAGGGTTTGCTGAGCTTGAAGGTGTATCAATATTTTAAAATAATCAGCACTACTTTGAAAGACTTATAATATTAAGTTCAAAAGACATATGAGCAAGTTTTTAAATAAAAATTTTATTACGCAGCTCGATTGTAATAAGCTTATAGTTTTGTTTTTTTCTATTAAATCATTAATGATTTGTTGGTCTTGTGATACGGAGAAAATTAAAAAAACTATGAGGAATATCAGAATACATCTGTCGAAAATAAATTCATTTGTTCTATGTCTGTTTTCTGGTAAAAAAGCGCACATTTTGTAAATGAATTAAAATTTTATTGTAAATACTTATTTTTTAATGATTTTCAAATGATGTTCTTATATTTATTCAATTTATTTAGAAAAGCATAGTTGCAGAAGGTTAGCAATTGGAAATGTTTTTACTTTATTCAGTTTTAATTATATTTTTGTAAATCATAAATACACAACTAATTTTGTATATTTTTTTATTAAGAACTATTAAACTAAACAATAAGTTTTGTAGTTTGGTAAGGCTAATTTAACTTAATTATCTGCCGCACGTTTTGCCATATGCTTTTATGACGGTTTAGTTGTTGCTTTTTTTTTGTTCGGTGTACACAAGTCAAAGTTGTTACATTTTCTTATAAATGACAAATAGCTATGAACAATATTTTTTTGAAACAGAGGATAAATAAAATAAAGTTGGAATATTTCTTAACAACACAATACAGTTTATCACTCTGTTTATGATAAAAATTTAAGCTTCTTTATTTGTAACATCTGTGGTACTTGCTAAGGCCTCATTAACTAAATTTCATGAGATTGATAATAAAGTAAAGGTAATAATGTTAAAAAACACCATTCTTATTCTGTAGAGTCTTACACAAAGCAGTTTCCAAAAAAAAGTATATGTAATATTATTTAACACATTAAGAAAAATAATATGCATAAGCAAGCATGCATAAGCTCTAACTCAAGTATAAAATTAAATTAAGAAACAGATGTGTTTTTACACAGGGGATTTAAAGCAAACTTTGTGCACAATGTCTCTTTCACAGAACACAAAATGGGCTTTGATGAATTTGTTTTTAACACATCTGTTGTGTATTAGTAGGAAAACGTGGCTGCGTAAGTATATGTTAACGTTGAAATTTTGACAGATCATTAAGAAAAAAATCCTTATCTTTATTTTTTTTCAATACAAAAAAATATGATAAAAACGTAATCCTTCCTATGAATGACTAATTTAAGAATAAAAAAAAAAACCATTTAAAATGCGAAATTCGATTGCTTAGTGGTTAGTGTACTCGCCTTCTAGGCAAGGAAGCTCGAGGGATCGTTGGTTTGAATCCTATCGAAGACTATCAAGATTTTTTTAATGGGCTTTTTCCATAGGATGAGTATTCAGGATGCTGAAGTACCACTTATACAAATTTTAAAAAAAGATCGCCAATGTTATCTGGTGATCTCTGGACCTCCAGGGGCTTCTTCTATAAAGGAAAGCCAACACTGGCCAGCTTATGGGGTAAAGTATCTGTTGGTTGTAAAAAAGTTGGTACAGCAAGTTAAGATTGTTTATTCTAAAATATTATTCCATTAAACTTAATAATAGCTGGAGTATGCTTAAGACAATCACTGCACCCCATTAATAGTACCCAGTAGGATTTATAACAGATTCGTCTGAGAGGAACTTTGCAAGAGGACCGGACCGGACGAAAGACTTGTATACTTGGGGACACAGGATGGTTGTAACGAAAAAAAAAGCAAAAAACGTACGATACTTGAAAACGCATTGGTTTGACGTCAAATCTTTACCAGAATTTTAAATAATGAATTGTGATATCGCCGATTTTATATCAGGAAAAAACGTTTAAAAACCATTGTTCACGAGAAAAATGGCTTGTATTATATTATGTCAATTATTAATAACAAACGACACTCAAGAATAATAAAGAAGCCCTCGTAAAAACCTTTCTTTTTTTCAGACTCTGTGTCCTAGGAAACTTTTTACTTCCAGAAGCAGAAGTAATATGCATGCAAAAAACAGCTACTGTGTACCCATAATTTCAAATAATAAAGTGTTTAAATCGCTGTACCCGAGCTTTAGAGGAATGATAAACATGAAGCAAAACATTTTTTATTACAAATTCTTGTTTATAATCACTATGAATATACATACGATGTTGTTTAACTACAGTACATTGAGGGTTTAGTCAAATCTTGCGATAAAACTTTTTGCTTTTCATTACTCTGTCAAACGATGACAATAAAACATAATATTTTTAATGAATATTAAAAACCAATAATGTTATGTACTACTATAATCATTGGTAACTTTGTTAATAAAATTTGACAAAGTGTTAGAAATACTTAAAGAAAATCTGAGAAAATAACTTTCTCTGGAGTTAATAGGAGAAAAATTATGTTTAGTTACGACTTATGGCTTGAAACAAAAAATAGTTAAAAATAACACTAAGAACATTTTCTGTTAGATTCTACGATATTTTAATTTTTGATCCGTTAAAAATTACAAAGGATCTATATCGTTAAATAACTGCATTGTATTTGTTGTTAGCTGGAAATAGCAATAAACTTTATAAGCTCCATTCATAAAAACCCCCAGCACGAACTTGTGACTGGATGGTAAGTCCGCGTAGTTACGACAATACATAAAGAAGCATGGTTGCCTAAGGTCAGAAATTTTTTTCATTAACATCAAGATTCTTCCTAATAGTCTGATCATCTTAATTAGAATTCCTAACTTTTTAACTTTGTGACGATATTTTTCCTGCATGAGATTTTGTTTTAATAAGTTGTAAATAAGGTATACATGCCTTTGTTGATTGTACGTGTAAGATACATTGCATGTGTCAGTAAAGTGTGTAAGAAACATAGAGAACACTCAGTAGTAGTAACACATGCAATGTAATTTGCGTGTACGAGCAACAAAGGAACATACTATGTCTCTTTTACAACTTATGAAAGCAAAATTTTATGCTAAAAAAAATATCATCCTTAAGTTAAGGATTTAGGGATTCTAATAAATATAATCAGTTTTCTAAAAAGGATCTTGATATTAATAAAAGAAATTATTGACTTTAGGCAACCATGCTACTCCGTGTATCTCCGTAACCTCGCGGACTCACCTTTCATCCACAAGTTGGCGCTGGTGTCTTTGTACACGAAGCCTATAAAGGGCTTCACTCTCAGATGTTGGCCGTAAAAAAAAAGCTGCATAGTAATTTCTAGTAACATCTAAATTTTAAGTAATGTTTGTCAAAACTCACATCCTGCATTATACGCTTAATTAACCTAACACATTTTTCAGATACGAAATCATTCAGTCAATAAGCAGTTAGACTTGTCAGAGTGACTGGAAAATAACAATAAAGAAAAAACATTACTAGCAGAGAAAAACGAAAACAAAATTTTAGAAAAAAGATTCAATCTCAGCCCACAATCCATTTTGTGTACATTTGGATGAGTGTCCAGGTCAAGTAAAGAATTAAAGAAAATAGCTGGATTGGAGTCCCGCAAGAATTTTAGGTAACAGGACACTCAGAATTTTAAGAAATCATACAGTAAAATGGAATTTAAACAAAGTTTAAGCAAACAATGAAGATCTTCATGATTTTTTTTTTTTTTTTCAATAAGTTTAAGTAGACAACAAAAAAAGAGTAAATATGCTTGAAAAAGAGTCAAGTCTTAACACATTGTTTGTGTGTGCAAAATACAGGAAATAAAAAAGAGTAAAAACAGAGTAAATAAAAAAAATCTAACAATAAACAAATTCTCATTAAAGAAGAATCTTTAAACATCTGATCTGTAAACAGAGATGCTTTGTCAATCTATGAAGGAGCAATGAGCTAAGAATAATTCGACAGAAGCCTTATCCCAAAACAAACTACATATTATATCATGTAATCACGGTGTAACCAGGAGATGTTATTATAAGTTAACTTAAAATAGAAACACTAACTTGCTTATGGACTATTCAAATTCTAAATTGATAATTACGAATCTGTTGCATGTAAAAAATAAAAAATGTCATCATAGAAACAGTTAGACAAAGATAAACTAGAAAAGAATAAAATAAGAGTTTGCGTGATAGTTATCATTAAAATATTTTTCATTTATTATTTGAAAGTAGCTTATATTTAAGACCTTTAATAAATAATGAGGAAAACATGTGTATCAAAAAAAATTAAAAATATGCTATTATCAGCCACACCCATAAAAAATTGTACAGTATTCAATACAATCCAGATTAAGTAACAGCCTCCACGTTCTAAAAAAAATTTATAAAATCGTGGGAACATGCAATAATTTAGCAAAAATACTAAGCTTTCTAAAATTAAAGTTAGAGATACATCTTCCAAATCAGCATTTGCGAGTTGACCAATCAGTAAAGATGTTAAATTTTTAAATAAAAACTTGATAGTCAAAGATTTGACCTTAGACTATCTGAAAACGTATATTATACAATAGAAGGTAGCTACACAATAAAATAAAAACAGTTCAGGCCTCAAGTACCCGCAGCTCTTACTTGTCAAGTCGTTAACGTTTTTAAAGTATTCCTTAAGTGTGCCAACGACACAAACAGAACGATTGTAATAGAAATATGCTTATGTTCTAGCAGTGCAGAAGGTACAAGTGCACATTGCTCACGATTGCCCATAATCAGATGTTCATTCAAAAAAATTAATGCTAAGAAAAGTATGATACAAATAAAGTTAATGATGATTTTTTGGGAGAAATATATAAAGGATTGCTAAAAAAGCCAATCCAAGCTCCTGATACTTATCAGAAATAAAAAGACCAAAACTAGATAGCAATATGGGTAAAGAAAAGGCTAGAAGCCAAAGTGGAGGTTATACTCGGGATTAAGGTCACGATATAAATCCTAACAACGAAAATCATGAAAAGTTAACTTAAGAGTACAAAAATAATGAGCTAGACAATAAGGCTGAGATAATGATTCCTTACACAAATGAGCACGTACAGCGACTTACTTAAAAAATAGTGACTTAACACAATTTATAGCTAACTCAGATGCTACCAAGTCGAAGTAACACTTGACTTATCTTTGAAATGCTACGTAAGACTACAAACTTTAATGCAAATTGTGAAAATGATAATGACTAGATGATATGAAGTTTGAAAGAATTCGAAAAATTAGTTCTTTTGCAGTCAATGACAAATTGTGATGAATTATGAAGCTTACGCTAGATTACTGGCAGAAACTTTATTATCTTTACAAGAACTTGCTCAGAATAGTTAAGAAATCTATTAAGATTAAGATAAGATTAATATATTGGATCCTCTGCTAAATACAGTTTTTCTGTCAAGATTGTATAAGACTGTTCAATTGTCTAATTAAAAACCCAAACATTCAATGAAAATTTTTAAAAATTGTATTATTCACCGTAAGTTCATGCTTATACGGCAACCAAAAGACATTATTATATGTTACGAAAAGAAATAGCAGATGTAGTAAAAAATAGAAAAAATGAAAAATAAAAATTTAGAATGGAAACTAAATAAAGTGATTGTAAAATAGAGAAGCCAGTACTAACAGAAATTAAAAATAACGTTAATCCTCCAGTTCAGTTTAACAAGCTTAGCTCTGAATATTTCGATTTTATTGAACATTGTGGGATGACAAAATAACTGATATAAAGAGATTGAAAAAAAAAATTAATTAAAAACATAGTTTAAACAATTCATACTTACTTTATTATAAGTATAAGGCTATGCCTTCGCATCATGTAATAAATCATGCAACAATAAATTATGAGGCAAGTATTTTGAAGCTGGTTAACGATTGTGTAAATACCCTGTCATAAAATTCTCTCGTACTTTACTAACCTCGTCCTAACACACAAGATACCTCTCCTTTTAGAGGTTTGCCACAGGTCTTTGGCTCAGGAGCAGCAAACAATTTTAAAAGAAATTTTGGAAGGAGAAAAATAGCAGCACTAATTAAAAATAAGTCCAATCACATTTGAAAATTCCATAGCCCATCCACGCTATATGTTCACTTACTAACATACTCTTAAAAAAATACTCGTCTCTTCCTCTCACTTTTATAAATATAAGCGGGACGAACCACGTTAACCGGACACCCCCCTGTCCAGAATTGGTTAAAGAATTTTGAAAACTATTTTGGCGTATAATGCAGCTTAAACTTGTTAGTTTTGAACAGCATAAGGACTTTTTCATTTATTTAAAATGGTGGACCAACATGGCGGTTTAAAGCAGTCTATCTGCCCCAAAATTAACAGTTTTTTTTCTCTATATAAAGTTCACTGTGTAGTAGAATTTATGTGCTTTCTTATATCTTTGATTTCTAGATACTACCGAGGTACTGTACTTGTATTTAAGGCTATACGTGATTATTAACCTAAAAGAAATTGTACAAAATCACTATTTATGGTTTCAGACCACTTTCGTTGTAATTTAATGCAATAATTATACGCGATAACTGTATTTTTGATATGTGATCTTTAATTTATGGTTTTAGATATATCAAAATGCAAAACTGAGCCCCTTACCGTCAAATATTCGTCAAAAAGCAGTAGTGCATGGTTTTTAATCGCAAATATTTTTTANTAAGTTGTAATTTAATGCAATAATTACATGCGATAACTGTATTTTTGATATGTAATTTTCAATACATGGTTTTAGATATATCAAACTGCAAAACTGAGCCCCTTACCGTCAAATATTCGTCAAAAAGCAGTAGTGCATGGTTTTTAATCGCAAATATTTTTTAATATGGTATTGAATTATCATAATTTTTTTTTAATTGATAATTGTATATTTATGCTGTTTATCAAGTTATTTAGTGGTATAACGTCTCGTACCTTAAGAAAAAGTATCACAATATTTTTTCGTATTTCCCAAATATTTTTATTTTATTTTAATGTAAAAAAGCGGGTTTTTCTGTTATTTAGATCACCAAACACAATTCTAGAGTATGTTATAATTTTAAGTGCAGTAACTCGTTCTTTATATTATACAACTCAGTATATCCTAATTTTATATTTCTTATGTTTTTGAAGAATGCATAAAAAAATTTATTAAAATGACAGTTGGATTGCTTAACTTTCGTGTAAACTATTTTTTAGCTGGATCATAGTTGGTCGCACATAAACTGAAAAATTTTTTGATCTCCGTTTTCAATAATCACTTATTTTTCTGGAGATCCTATCGTACCTCTTTAGTAAAATGAAAGATGGAAGATGAAGAATAAACTTTTATAAACTTGCTAATTATTTTGTATCATTTATTATAATCATAACAAATTTATTAAGTTTTTCATCAAGTGTTACAAATAAAAAATATTCCCAACAATGTCTATGAAGTCACGTTATATTGATTTTTTTTTGACAGATGAAGGAAGTTAGTTAGTTTTTTGACTTATTATTTTTTATAATGTATTAAATTTTTCAGAACTTAATACAATTTAACAACAGCATATAGCAATAATAGTCAATAGTTTTAAATGACGTTGAGTAATCTTAAATACACGTTCCCGAAAAAAAAGTCTTTAAGACGATTTTCAAGGATTTTCCTGGAAAAAATCGAGAAAGATTTTCGCACGAATATTATTAGTGATTTTATCGAGGAGTTTCTCACAAAGATTTTTCTTGCGAATTCCTTAAAATATAATTTTTCTCCGGTAACTCCATCATTAGGGGATATCCCTTCAAAAAATCCTTGAAAAAAGCTAGGATATCTGTAGCAAAATTCTTGCGTATTTACTTGAATAAGATACTTAATAATCTTCAGATGGTTGCTCTTCGTAGGTAAATCAGCTTATTACAAAATCATCCAGGGCAATAAACGATGGTATAGTACAAAAACCTGGTTTTTGATAGATTCTTATTTGCTTTAATTTAACTTTTATTGTTTACTACATTATCTAGAGCATGATCTGTTAGGTCAAACGAACGATTTACAACTACTAGTTAGCTTCGTAATAATTTTTTTTATGATAAATTTACGTATCAACGATGACAGTATAAAAATATTCCGAAGTTTCAAACAAAAAAAAAGGCGTTGATAACTGGAGATTACTAAGATGTTGTTCTTACATAAAAATCTTTTCTCTGATCGCCAACACGCAGAGAAATATGAAACCCAAGCAACCAATTTTTTTAGTTCAAAGAGCATATCTCCATTTATTATACATTATGCTCGCTTACTTTCAACAAATTTTAGTTTAAAGTTGTAGGATAGGCTGCACATAAGTTAAGAGATCCAACTGTCATTTTAATCAATCTTTTCATGCATTCTTTAAGAAGATAAAAAATATAATAATAGTTAATACTGAGTTGTTTAATATACAGAACGAGTTACTGCAGTCAAAGTTAAAACATACTCTAGAAGTATGTTTGGTGATCTGGATAACAAAAAAAAACCCAGCTTTTTTCCACTAAATAAGAATAAGAATATTCGGGAAACACAAAAAAATATTGTAATACTTTTTTTTAAAGTAAAGGATGTTACATCACTAAATAACTTGATAAACAGCACAAATATACAATTATCAATTTTACAATTATCAATTGAAAAAAAAAGTTATGATAATTTAATGCCATATAACAAAATATTTGCGATTAAAAACCATGCACTACTGCTTTTTGACGAATATTTGACGGTAAGGGGCTCAGTTTTGCAGTTTGATATATCTAAAACCATGTATTGAAAATTACATATCAAAAATACAGTTATCGCATGTAATTATTGCATTAAATTACAACTTAAGTGATCCGAAACCATAAGAAAGTGATTTTGTGCAATTCTTTTTAGGTTATAAATCACGTATAGCATCAAATACAAGTACAGTACTCAGATAGTATCTAGAAATCAAAGATATAAAAAAATGCACAGATTCTACCACATAGCCAACCTTATATGGAGTAAAAAAACTGTTTATTTTGAGGCAGATAGATTGCTTTCAACCGCCATGTTTGTCCGCCATTTTAAATAAATAAAAAAGGCCTTATGCTATTTAAAACTAGCAAGTATAAGATGCATTCTACGCCAAAATAGTTTTCAATCTCGTCAACACTCCTGAAAACTGGCAAATAGTTAGAGGTTTCAAAAATTAGGTTATCGACACGACGACTAGGTCCTCGATTTGATCTCGAGGCGTCACAGACTTATCCATCTCCCTTCTTTCTCTTACACACACACTAATTTAATCATACCATACATGCATTTAATTTTTCCGATTGACTTCGGTACTTCTCTCTTCTCTTGGCTCGTAGACCATGGCATCAAGAACACTCCTTGAGTAATTTGTTATAATTATATATATATATAAGTATAAGATTAAGTAGTCCCCAATGACTTGCCCAAAATATTTAGATGTAGTAGCATGATGACCTTAGCTACCACGTCATAATGGTTCAAACGAATTCCAGAAAATATTTTCTACAATTGGACATATACACTGATTTTTATAAATTAGTTGTGGACTGTAAAGTATGCACTGACTTAAGATTCAATAAGTTACCGCTTTAATAAAATAAACGTTGATTAGTTAGACCATTACAAACTATGCACGCGCATACAAAGGAAAGTTAATTCTATGTAAGCAGAAATATTTATTGAATAGCTCGTCGATCAAGGCAACTACAACAAGACTAGTGTTAAGGATTAAACAAATCTATTGAATGAAATGGAAGAAAGTCCAGGTTTCTAAATTCAAAAAATAATATCGAACACTCCATATTCGAAACAGAGGAATAAAAATAAAAAAAAGTTGTCCAGATGATCTAGATAATAGCTTGCAGATTGAAGAATAATTAAATTGAAGAAGTAAAAACGTGCCAGCAATAAAAGTTACAAAACAGGCTTAACAAATGGATAAGACCTACACTCTTATTAGAAAAGCTATACTTTTAAAAGATAGATTAGAAAGAAAAGAGCCTATTAAATCCAAGCATGATTTGATGGAAAAAATATGAATGATGTATGGATGTTAGTACATAAGACGAAAGATAGTGGGGAAGATTAATGTAATTAAAGCTGTTTTATCTGTCAATTTAAGTAAAAGATTAGAATCAATGCAAACAAAAACCATAAAGCTCGACTAGTAATCGTAGGTTTTCAAAATAAAAATGATTATGAACTAAGTGAAACATACTTACCTCTTGCACACATGCAAATCATCTAGCCTGTATTGGCTATCAAAAAACTTAGATTTTCAAGCTTCTTCGCTAGACGTAAAGATTTTATTCTTAAATGGAACAATAGAGTCTAAAACTCATGTAAACAAACGAAAAGGGTAAGAAGTTTATGTTCATAATGCTCCTATTATATATTGATGACGTAGTGATTGCTTGTAACAGTAATTTAAAGCTAGATAAAATAAAAAACAAGTTTAAGTTTGTATATGAGATGACTGTCATGGGTGAGCCTAAAAGTTTTCTAGTTATAAGAATAATGCGAGACAAATTTAATTACTCTATAGTACCCACAGTACAAGAGTTAATCAGTAAACTATTAAAGTACTTCAGCTATAATGAGATGCATCCCCTACAAACACCGATGGTTATTAGTCATCTAGTGATGAATGTGAATAAGAAACTGTAGAAAATCAGTTGGATGATTAAACAGATAAAAAGCTTTAATTTTTTTATGACAAGCAAAAAAACCGTACAAGGAGTTACTGCCATCTTTTTCTTACTTAGCCAACATGGTTAATTCCAATACAGCTTACGCTGTAAATGTATTCAGTGATTCAGTTATCTTGGTCATTAATATCTCCTTTTTCGTAAGCATACAATCTTTTTTCTCGCTGCATCCAAAGTTTTCTAAACAATGACCTGGATTTGTTGCTTTGAACCGATAGTTTTAGAAATGTTTTAAAAATAATTTTTGTTGTTTTCAATTTTCCTGAGATTCTTGAAAAATGGCTTATACTTTCTAAAAAGAGATACATACACAATTTTAGATTCTCGTACCTATTAAGCACTTAAATATGAATTTCAAAAATGACAAAAAAAAAATTTGCTAGTACCACTGTAATAAGTACTGTAATTTTATGACACTGTGAAAAAATGCTATTATCAAATTAACTCACCACTGCTGTTGTGAACGCCTCCCTAATGACGTACCTATTTGCGTTTATAGGACATTATCAAATTAGTTTCTTATCTTTTTTAGGATTTTCGTTTTGTCTACGATAGACTTTTATTTTATTAGCAAAATTAATTATGAAAACCATTCTATGGAAAATTGAAGGTCCTTCTAAATTATCCAAGATAAACCATTGCTCACAGAAACTTTTTATATTAACTACTTAAACGAAAAAATTTGTGACATGTTTTATAATTGGGATATTCCAAATAGTTGCATATATCATGTAAAAATATGAAAAAGTTTTAAATTGCGCACAATTTGCAGCAGCCATTCATTAATCCATCTTGCTTAGGACTTGCGTCTACACAAGAATCTGACAATATATTTTCATGATATGTTCTAGTTTTGTGCTACGTCTCACACTACTTCGTGGATGTCTAAAGTTTTTTTGTAACGTAATTTCCCACTTTTCTTGATACGAGAGATAATTTTTCTGCTGTTCCAATAAAATGCTTCTAGACTGTCTGAAATTTAATGGATTGTGGCTTATTGGGCTTTTAAGGTAAGATATAAGAATACAAGAAATTCAAAACTAAAACTTATCTAACTAAAACTGTGTCTACATGTTATACATAACGAATCCTTCAACTATATGTACTTGTGGACCTGTAGCTATCTTTTAGAATGTTTGATTTTTACCCTTTAAATAATGACTCGGTTGCGTCTTTGATTACGTAATATAGTTGCACTAACACTTATATTAATTTTATTTTTAATATTTTGGTATTATACTGTGCAGCTTTTAATAGTTTTATATAATTGCTTCATGTCCTGCAATTTTATTCGTTTTTCTTGTTTAGTCTTGCTTTACTCAAAATTCAAGTAATTAAAGTGTACTATTTGTTTCCTACTGACCCCATTTTTTCAGCTTGTTCTGAAACCTTAACAAAGAAGTTGTAATCATCATTACACTTAAATATACACTTTCAGAGAAAAGTATCTTTTTGACTCATACTTGTAACATTTTTAGAAAACAAAGCAGGTCTAGTAAATCTTTTAAAGTGTTCCATAATACAAATGTATTCAAGTATATCCTTTTCAGTATAAGCCTGGATATAAACTAAAGTTTTTGTCTTATTTCTAATGTTTTATGTGGATAAAAATTATTAAAATTGATAGTTAATAGAAGCATAGCACAAAAAAGCTTTCCAACCAGCAATTCAATCAAGTCGATTAATTCGTTTTTGCCAGTAGTTTTACATGCTTGAATCTTGTGGTAATCTGAACATCTTTTGCTCCTTTGCATCAAAATTTGTAAATTTTTGAGCACATCAGCCTGGCATTTTTGTATCGAAAATTGTTGTTGTGTACAGGAAGCCAAATAAGGTTATAATAAAATGATAGCACATACTGTACTTTCACTAATTTTCAACTACAACTTCGTAAATAAATATATATGTTTATCAATAATGACTTATGCGGACTTGACGTGCTTCTAGCATATATATTAATAACATGGTAGAACTATGCGGACGTCCACATAATTTCACTTTTGTCCTCATAATAACCCTTACACACACGTGGTTGTTCGCATAAGTCACTATTCATAAACATATATTAACGTGTACGTGTACATAACACTGATACAGAGTTAAATCTAATAATTTTACAAAGCCCCTGACGACGTACACTAATAATCATAGTATAGACTTAAAATAATTTGCTTACTATTTAAAGGAAGTCCTCATGAAATACAAAATTGATAAAAATAGTGACACAAATTAGCACTTTTACCTACATTACATTCTGACTATCTTTTTACAGAAATGGTTACCAAAATCTTATTACAGAATATAAACAACATACGGAGGACAGCATGCTTAACAAATTATTGGTAATCTCAGATATAATTTTTAAGTAAATTTTAGTTATAATTATACAAGCTTGTTTTGCTCCTTAGTAAATCAACAACATGAGAATTGTGACCTTGAAAAAATGTTTGATAAAAGTAAATTTTTCATGTTACCTTCCTTATCATACCACCCCAGTCTAGTTCCCTCCATACTATACCAGCACCGTAAACATTAAAACTTTTATTAAATTTTTGCAGATTCTGTTTCTTATTCTTTAACTCATTAAAAAAAAGGAAAGAATCTTGTTACATTACCGTTCATGACTTATTTCTAATGTAAATATTTATTGATTGCTTATTGATTAAATTATTTTGATTAATAAATAAATAACTTATATAATAAGCTGGGTTCTTTCGGTAACTTATTTTTTATAAGACTTAAAAATGAGTGTATTTTAGCAGATCAGATTTCCTATGTATTAAAACATTTTTATAAATTGTTTATTCTTAGTCCTTACAATAAATAAATATGATATATGCAACAAAGATGAAACTAATTTTTCGCTTATCGATGTACTGACATCTGTCAACACATACTTGTATACAAATGTTTGTTTAATATTTTAAGAATATCTTTATCAAAATCTATGAGTAATGAGTGGGCTAAAAGGACATTTACTAGTACTTAATAATGCCATATTAAAAAAAGATGCACTACAGGATAGTTTTTTAAAATATTTTAGATGCAAATATATTTTGGGTATTAAACATGAACGAGAAATAAGTGTGTCAGTGTGTAAAACAGATGAGAGCGTGACGTCAGAAATGTAATCAGCGTATGTGGTGGAAAGTTATTTTTAAATCAACGTGTAAACTACGTTTTAACAAAGAATACCAGTTTTAATAATTTAGCACAGTACTGCCTTATTACTAATCTTTCACCTTTCAATGTGAAAAATTTAAAATAAGACAGATGTTTATTGATGTGTAACCAGTCCCTTCAATTACATGAGACAGATTGCTTTAGATATTTTGTTTATAATAAATAGCAGTGTTATTTACTAAATAAGCACGTTAAAACTCAATTTTAAAATTGGTACGAACATCTTGAATGAGCTTGCGTAATTCTTACAACAAGAGGCTCAACTTTGAAACCCTGAATAATTTCTATCATAGTTCTATTTATAAGTTTTGAAGAATCAAAGCTTAATTAATGTATTTCTGGAAACCGTTGGTGCATAAATTTAAAAATGTAGTTTAAATACTTAACGATTTTTAGAGAAGGTACTGTCAAAAGTAATAAACACATTAAAAACCAAAATAAATAATTAGTAGGTTTTAAAAAATTTCATGTGCGTATTCGTGTGCTCGTGTAAGTGAGTGTTTAATCATATCTTAAATACTATCCTACCAGTTTCAATGATTTCAAGCTTAGAAGAATTACTTTTTTATGTCACTAAAGTAGCTCACTAGAACCATTTGTTATACCTTATGAATGTTGTTATAAAGATTCTCATATTTTTTTAAGAAGTTTTGTGGTTTTATGGTAAACTAAAAAAACTCTAATTAACAAAATAATTTTATGTAGAAGAAAATCAAAATATTTTGCTACATTGAACAGCTTTTTTTATTGATAAAATACCAAGATTTTTCGAGAAGATTAGTCATTTTTTAAGACTAACTTTTAAGATCCAATTAAAAAAATTATACAAAATTAAGAATTTTTGTTTAAATTTTCCTTATAGTGGCTTCGATTAATACATTAAATTTTGTATACTATTAAAATCGTTACAACAGCTTCGTTGTTTGTAATTTGAATTTAATTTTTAGTATGATTCTATTACATCTAGCACGAAATAGATACACTTTTTAGAACAATTACATTTCAGAAAACTTTTTTAAAATAAAATTATAATTTTATTTCTATTAGATCGATACTATAATCCCCCCTGACTATTATTTGAAGAAGGGATAATGCTTGTTAGTAAGTAGTGCCCCCTTCACTCCCTTTTTAATTTTCTTTAAAAAGTGTTTGGTATTCTTAAGCTGGGCTTATGTGGCAGTCTTCCCAGAAGGGAGGTAGAGTTTTGTGACAGGATGTCAAGACGACTGTTTATCAGCTGGAAAATCCTAGTCACACATGAAATCAACGGTTGTGTAAGTTTAGCAATCATTTAGTGTTTTATCAGTCATAGTCCTAAGTAATTTAATCGGTAAGGCTTTAGTGAAAATGTTAGAATTCTGTCTTAAAGGTAAGATCTAATAAATTTTGATGATTTACACTGAAATAAATCCATACTTAGCTCATTTTTTACGTAAAACTTATGCATAGATGACATGTGCCTGAGTTAGCTTTCTCTGTAAAATTTTACACGTACTTGGGCTACTTAACTATTATACCAAACAGTCATTGCATAAAGATTGGTTATTACTACTGCCTAATAATTATTTTTCAACAGTCCTCGCTCATATCAATATCGTCAGCTTGACATGTAAATAAGGTGGTGCACGTTTGCTTTTGTGTTTTCCAACATACTAAATCGTTAAGCATTTGGGTGACATATCTCCTTGCAGAATTAGAATTTGGATGATTTCCAAAACTCGCATGAGAGCAGGCAGCTATGTTATCAGTTTTTGTCATCATTGAAGATTTGTCCGCTCTTTCTTGTCTCATTCAGATAGCAATATACTACATTTACCATCTGCCAATGTTCTTACGTAGAGTTGATCTAACATTAACTTAACAGATTAACTGCATACCAGATATTAGGTCGTACAGTATTAGCCCAATGTAGCAATTTTTGAACAGCTACCCGATGTAAGAGTTACTCTGGCTTACTTTTATTCTGTTCTTCGTTATTCAGTTCTTTCTTATTCATTAGCTGCGAGCTCATGACTTGCCTTGTTACTTCTATGAGTTTTTTTATATGATTAATAGTTATAAGCATGTGGCCAACATATGAAATCAAGATTTGAAACTTCCTTGAAGAGAGACTCATTTCTTTGCAACTTTTCGTCACTTCTGACTAGTTTTCTAAATTTGACTACATAATTAGATGTTGTCATATTGTTAGAGAAGTATTATAATCTGAAGAGCTGGTGTCTGATTTTATTAAATAATGCTTTGGTTTGGTTAATCTCGTTTTTTTTTTGTTTTATATGAAATTGTTTTAGATTTAAGTAGTGTGTTAATTTTCTTAGAAAAATTGTAATACCAGTTTTAAGCATCACAAGAAACAAGACTGTCACAGTTAAAAACAACAAAATGATAGTAAATGTCATCATGGTGACAAGACTAGCAATAGAAATAGCAACAGACAGAAAAAATGACAATGACAGCACTAATAGCAGTTATAAAAACAACAGTAAGAATAAAATTGAAGAATATGGCGAAAACACCGATAGAGCCAATAAAGACAGTTAAATAGGCTGATCAAGCAAGTAACACTACTTTCATTTGTATTGCAACTGTTCAGTTAATGCTCATAAGATATAAAGGAAAATCAAAAACAGATTAATTTAATTTACCGATCAAATGAACTTACCGGTTGTGAAGTTTGATCGCAATTATATGAAGGGAGCCTAGTTTAAAGAGATTATAGGAAAACAATGTAGTACCCCCTCTCTCAGGCAATATGACCACACGTTTAGAGACAACAACAACGGAAGAGCGGCAGTGCAACAGCGCCGCGCGCCACCCACTTCGCTCAGCCTGCCGGTCGCTCGCTGTGCCAACCTCATTGTTTCAGAGATCCATCCAAATAAAAATTTTATGGTTTCGTAAAGGAATGAGGTAGGAAGGAAGTAAAGAAATCAAGAAGATCCATGTTTCTAGGGTGGGACCATAATCTCTTCGAATGAGGCTCCCTTTATATAATTGTGATCGAACTTCACAACAGGCAAGTTCGTTTGATCAGTCCATCATATTTTGATCGCCTCATTCTTGGGATCGTGGAAAAACAATGAAGATGTTCAGCAACAAAACATAAAATTATTGTTTTATGTATACGAACTTTTTTTTTGTGATACAACTAATTTAAACATACCAACTTGAGATCAAAGTTAGGCATAAGCTGTAAATTCAAAATTACTGATGCAGAAGCGTCCTCGTTTGACCAAATTGGCCTATTGTAGTGACTGACAAGGGATTGAGAGTTCTCAGTCCAGCCCGCTGTACGTCTTATCACGTCGAGATTAACTCCCTTGACCAAGGTTGCAGAAGTACTTAGGTATCGATGCCACTCTTGCCTAAAACTGATTTAATGCATCTACTAATGGATTGCGCTTCCATCGGTTTTAAAGGCTTCCTGGTTGCCAGAAATAAACGTTTTGATCCTGGTGGTCTCACCGTCCCACAGAACTTCATATATCGAGCCACTATGCTTGCAGCGCAGACCTTTGGGTCCTCGGTAAATCAGGGCAGCCTCAGCAATTGCTGGCTCCTTCCTAGTTTTGAAATTTGCATCAGATCCGTGATCTTTATAAGCATGCTTCCTATATTATTTTGAATACTATCCAGGTCAATGCTTGCCAGAGTTTGTGC
Organism: Copidosoma floridanum; assembly: GCF_000648655.2. The sequence goes on along the minus strand of NW_019379490.1, from coordinate 896,011 downwards.
TCTTTGGCCCGTGCTTAAGGCTATAAGGACTTCAGTCTTTTCGGTTAAGTCCAGCAGGTGTAAACCCTCGGCTGGGAACAGCCTTCTTAAATATCGTAGGACGATTGACACATCCCAAATAGTATCATATTTTGGCTTTGAAGGCTTTAATCTGGCCACACCCTTCATGAACCACTAGTGCTTCCTGACCCAGATTATTTTGGGACATCCCGTTGGAAAACTCTTCTGACAAAAAGGACAGAATGACTGATTTCTCGGGGGACAGAGGATCCAGTCCTCTAACCTTACAGAATCTTCTCTACACTTAGAACGAGCAGGCATACTGTCTGAGCGTTGCTGGGGCTAGTGAAGCTATCATCACCTCTAACGCCTTCGTAGGACCTCCCCTCCTCCAGTAGGCCTCCTAGACACACGTGCGGCTATAAATCGCAGGTAATGTGCTCTGAGGTGGTGTAAAGACCTGTGTGGCAAACCTAAGAGATCATCACTTGGTTTAAATATTATTCGTTTGCCTTTAATCACGCGTTTAAAAGACGGGCACCAGACTTGGCTTGGATAGTCTGGGACCACTAACACCCCTACGGTATTATCCATTTCTATTTTGAGGAGCATCCTTGGGATCAGCGCAAACGGTGGAAACGCGTAGAGGTAACTTTTATCCAAATCTACCGTATGAGCGTCTACTCCCTTCACGTTCTGACAGGGCTTCCAAGCGTAAAACCTATCACATTTGGCATTATTCGCGCTGGCGAATAGGTCCACACCCGGGTGGCCAAGTTCCTTCACTATCCTCTGGAAGGCCCAATCGTTCAGGGACCATTCCGTATCGACATTTGAAACATGGGACAGGTGGTCTAACCTGGAATTGTCTGCCGACGAAATTCATGAGGCGAATATAAAATTGTTTCTAGCCTCAGCCCACTTAAAGATTTCCAGCACCAGACTATTGTATTTCTCGAATGACACACCACCCATTCTATTTACATAGACCAGGACCGTTGTATTGTCAACTCGTAATAAAATGGAAGAGTCCTCGATTCTCTTGGCTAGGGCCGCAATACCTAACTCCACTGCCAGCAGTTCTTTGAAATTAATCGAATGAGTTTTTTGCACTTCGTTCCAAAATCCTTGCGCATCGAATTTTCCATCCGTGGCCCCCCCAACCTGAATCCGAAGCATCCGTAAAGATCACAAGATCGATCTTTTTTGGGTGATCGCCTTTTTTCGCCATTGGTAAGGTAGTTCTCCACCAGTCGACTTCCACTCTCATGGCTGTCGTAATCTGTAGCGTGACTTCGTAGTTCATGTTGCAGTCCAAAAACGCCACTAGCTTGTGCCTTTCTCGAATTCTTGTGTAAAGCAACCCGTACTTTACCACTAACAATGTCGCGACCAAGCTGCCCAGTAGCCGAGCAAACTCCTCAATGCAACATTCCGATTTGCTACTTATGTAGTCTACATACCTCAGGAGTTTGTCTATCTTATCCCGCGGTAATACCGTACATAGTTAAACTAAGTTGAGCAGGAAGCCCAAGTACTTGCACTGTGTCGCTGGGACTAGGTTGCACTTCCTTTCGTTTACCAAAAAGCCCAGCCACCGTAACAACCTAACCGTTTCTTTTAAATTACACTCGTAAGCCTGGAAATTGTCACCCAAGCAAAGAAGGTTATCTAAGAAAATTACTGTGCTGAATTCGTGCTTTCTTAGATAAAAAGCTACCAGCTTCAATATTCTTGTAAATACATATGGGCACATGTTAAGCCCAAAAAAAGGCATGATTATTAGAAAATTTTTCCCTGAAAATGGAAGCTTAAATATGTCCTCAAGCTCCTGTGTACTGGAACCGTGTAGTACGCCTCTTTCAAATCTACTGTACCCATAAAGCAGCCAGCGTGGACGGGAGATCGGGCTGCTCAAATGTCCTCTAACTTGAAGTGAGGAGAAAAAAGCCTTTTATTAACTTCCTCGAGGCTTAGAATAAACCTTAATAAATCATTTTTTTTTGGTTCCAAAAAATACGACGAATAAAAATGATCCGGCTCATCTGCTTCCTCTTTGACTACACCTTTCTCGATTAGTCTAATCAGCTCAATGAGAATTTTTTCCGTTTCTCCCATCAAACAAGGGTGACTACCCGGTAAAGTAGCTTGGACAGGGAGCGCCTCAAATTAAATCTTATAACCCTTGACACAGCTTAATACAAACTCATCTTGGGAAATTTCGCGCCAATTGCCATAAAAAAACCTCAACTGGCCTGCGATACAACTTACTTCTAGCTGCTCGCCTCATGTAAGTGAACTGAGCTGGTCTGACGGCCTCTCTGGGTCACATGGCCCCTCTGGTACCTCGTGTTGCCCCTGAATTGTAGCCTCAGTCTTCCTTGCTGTTGGGCCTGGCCTGCCTGTTGGTGGAACGGCCGCTTTTCCCGCGAGCCCAAGAAGTTTAAAGACTGCTTCTAGGGGCAGCTCCTTTACCCTTCATTTTTTCTGCTACTTCCTCTATAACCTTGGCTTTTTTTAACTTGAGGGAGACATCCTCGCCGAACGAAAACTTCCCCAGCGTAGTCTCTTCCAAAATCGCCTAAATCTCCTTGCTCATAAAGGCTGAGATGTATGCTCTTCTGGACTTGGTCTCTGAAGCGAAGCTCTCCACTATCAGATTGGCCGCATCGCCAAGGGACTTGACCAGGTCCAAAGTAAAATCCGAAACTTCGCACTCCATAACGCTGGCAAGTGCCAAGCCTAAAGGTAAATGCGCCGCTCCAATCTGCTCTTGCCTTTTTTGCATGTGCAAATCGCGCGCTTTTGCATGCTTTGACAAGATGTGTGCCCCTTCCGGGTTAAGATTCTGGGGCACGAAACCGTCTGCACACTTGTACATTTCCAGAAGAGAGTCTTTCTCTTCTTTAGAGAGGCCATACTTGCGGCACTAATTCCAACGGGATGCCAGCACTGCCGGCAGAAATATTTCCCAGGCTTGAGAGCGTGAAGGGTCTGGCCCTAAGATAGCTTCTACTTCCAGGTCTATATTTTCATCCTCTGGTAACTCTTTATCATCTTGTTTCTCTGACAAAGAAAAAGAGAGTACTCGTTAGTCAGAGTTCAAGAAGACTATGTAAAATATAAGCATCGCACTACCGTCGTACAGTGGCATGAACTGATATTCTTCGTTTCAAAACTATGTAAGCTTCCTTAGAAAAAAAATTTTTTCATAAAATTTTTTGGATCTTATAGGTATGATGACAAGGAATAACAGAAAATAAAGGAGAAATGTAAAAAATCAGATCCTAACCTACAAACTTTGGATTATTTCAGAAATTTTTCAATTTAATTTTTTTTTTTTTTTTTTTGTTGGAAAATAAGTTTTAAAAAGCTGGTATTAAACCTTCATATTTTTTTTACATATATTCTTCATTTTTTTATAAGGTATCAAAATTGCGTCTAAAAAGTGACTTTTTTGTCAAAATCAAGCATAATTCCAAAAAAAGTTACTTTCTTCAGAAATTTTCAGAAGTGTATGTGTTGTGGCTGGGAGTGATAAATAACTACTTAATGATATAAAAAAAATTAACCCATGTACTCATGTGGTATTTTGAAATTTTTTTCGTGTTTTAAAAATTCTTTTTTGTTCTTTCTTCAATGTTATTGTTATATGCAGCGATAGATAAAACAGGGCACAGTTACATGGCTTATAGCTTTAGTTACTAAGCCTTGACACAAAGGTACACTTATTTGCGTATTACACCAAGTGCCAAAATAGGTGAGTGTATTAAACTGAAACAAAATGCATTACCATCCTTGCTTCATCTGGTCCACGCATTCTAAACAAACGTATTCTAGTGATTCTCATAATTTACGTGTTCGGGGCTTACTAGTGTGAACTCTAGTCTACTGTCTGTATTACACATACTTATAGCAGAATTTTAGGATACGTGCCAAATAGATTTTGAGAACTATCAAAAGGTTTTGTTTTATCAAACGTAAGAAGAAAGAAGTATTTCCGTAGGACAGTCATGTAATGTGAGTGCTTAGTAGAAGAGTTTTCATCGTGGATATCAGTGATTAAAAAATATTAGCAAGTAAGTATTGTGTATCTTCTTGGTGCTCGTATCATACAGTTGCTGCCGATAGGTTGAACAATTATTCAAAATATCGTAGGAAACTTAACAATTTACATATATTGCATGAAGAGTGAACGTTTTTATCAGTCTATTAAATTCAGAAAAGTACATTTATTCTTTGATTTTCCTAATGCTAAAGGTTATAAAGCTACAATTACAAGTAAAAAAGAACCTTAACCACGACGTTCTCCTAGTAAAACATTAATCGTAATGACAATTAGTCTCGTCATAACCTCACTTGTGCACATTTGGGCTTACGGAAACGTATATAACTGAAATAAATATAAGTATACTTTAAATATTTTCAGTTAAACGACTAAATTACAATATCCTTTTCGATTACATTTGCATTTCTTACACATCGATATTTTGTGAATGAGAAAAATTATGAGCTAAACAGAATCGCTGTTGAATGTGTTTGTAGACTTTCATTTTAGCTACTACGATTTGCACTTTGTGTGACTTCGCGCTGAAAATATTTGAGCTTACGTTGATATGAGCTGCAGTATGAACTATTTGTATGTAAGAAATTTTTACTTTTGTTGATTTAAGTAAAGCTGCATGTCATCGAAATATCTTGGGACTCCTTATATCGATGTTGAGTCTTATGGGAAAATTTTATTTTTTAAAAACTTAAATGATCTATAAATAATTCTATTAATTAACAGTTTGATGTGTGTTTAAACGAAAAAAATTTCAAATGCTCAACAAAAATGCTTTAAGAAATAAAATGAATCAGGACAAAATCTATTGCAATCACTTTTAATTATATAACAAAAGGTAACATCTCGTGACTATGAAATGAGACCTGAATGTTTATAAATAGTTTGAGAAAATTCAGTATATTATTTACATTTTTTGATCCACCTTCCAATGATTTATTGAACAGCTATTCTTACGTGATAAAATAAGCTTATGAACGAAGCTGGTAACTAGAAATACTAAGCAAGCACAATTTTATTTTGATAAAATGCGTATAGTGAGATAAAAATAGATGTAAGAATAAGATATTATTACGATAAAGATTTTTAGTTGAAACTGTGTTCACTCAATTTGCATTCAATTAATATTTTTATTAACGTAAATAACTTGAAAATTGATTAATAATTAACATATACTGAAGTGAGATAGTTTGTAAATTAGTCGGTACATTAACTTTATATGATATACTAAATAGGCGTTTACAATTGCTGTTTTTTTACCTATATGAAATCACTGTCTTTCATATCGTATACGTCAATAATTGTAGAGTAACTTTCAAGTTTCTCTTACAAATAGCATGCCAAGCTACCCAACTAACCAAAAAAGAAGACAGAAAAAAGTTTTAAAAGGACATCTCCCTACAGCGAAGAAGAGTACTGGTAAAGGAGGACGACCCCGTATTGAAACAGAAAAAGCCAGTTCAAGCACCTTATATAGGCGAGCCTACGAAGTGTTAGATTATGTCAAATATCATATCGAATTGTTGAAATTAGCAGTGAAGTTATGCCAAATTCATCTTGCTAAAAATGATTCTCATGAAGGAATGAGTAAAACAGATTACTATATAGAAGAAATAAAAAATTAAAGACCATACTGTACAGCCAAGTACTAAAATTTCTAAATACAGGCATTCTCTGAAATAGGTTCTTGCATTTTACTGCGAAAATGATTTTAGTAAGAAGTCGTATGTAGCTCTAGTCAGGGATTTGCGTATCAGAAAGTGTAACATTTACCCTTCTTACTCTATGATACAAGAAGAGATGAAGAATTGCCTCGTATTACCCTATGATGTACTTACAGAAGTTGAAATTCGCGTTTCTCTCATGAATATTTTAAATAAAACAGTGCAACAACTATGTTAATAGTAATTTAACAATTTTCAATGTTAATAATAGGAACCACCAAATAGGACTTACAACACTTGCAGCTAACTATGACACTTGGGTTTGATAGCTCTGCTGGTCATGGTAACCCACAGCAAGGCTATACCGATTCAAATGTAATTCTTTGTTTGTTTCTAGTATGCTCATTGTTCAACTACAAAGTAGATCTAATGGTAAGAAAGTTGACTGATTATCCTTTGTATCGTTTGCACAGTCAAAAATGTGTCATAAAAAATTTCATGATTTAAAGAAGGCCTTATTTAGAGTAATTTTAGTTGGAAATATAAATGTTTCTACACAAGTAGTAAATTTTATATAATCGATAATATCTACGTGAATAATGAAAAAAATTTTATACGAGAAGAATTTCTTGGGTCTTCAAAACTATACTCGTATCTTAATATCTGCCTTATCACTTTGTCATTTGATCTTTTCAAATATATGTTTTATACTATTCTAAGTGAAGGCAACGTCTAATTATTGGGCGTCCTTAATACATTATGATGCTTGGTCAATAAAAACCGCTATCTCAGCACAAAATTCAAGAACTATCGTAGAGATTATCTTAGTATTATAAATACTAAAATATTTTCTTACGGCTAATTGCACATGGAAGAATATGAGCCCACAGATTTATAGATTCTGTAGACCAGTACGAATTGCATTAGAGAAGGAAACGCTGGAGTCTATACTTACAGAGTATAATCGTTTAAAATATTCACACTCACATCATATGAATTTCAGTTAGATAATCGACAAGAAGCAGAAGTGTCATTTAAAGTTTTTGTTACATTACTCGACGGAAAATGTTTAAACGCAATCGAAGGAAACAAAGCTACATGTAAATGCAATATTTGCTTTTGCACTAATTCTCAATTCGATAAAGATGTATCAACCGACTTTCATCCCATTGATAAATCATTTATGGAGCTTGGCCTTGGTCTCCTTTATGCTCAAATAAAAGATTTTGAAAATCTTACCTACATATCATACAGACTTCCTTTGCAAACATGGACGATTAATGCTAATATCAAAGGTGAAATATAAATTAAAGAACTCTTCTTTCGCTAGTCCGTAGCACATGCAGTGACTATAGTTAATGTGTACCTTTCGTGTGTAACTAAATAAAGGATGCGAGTTATTACTTTCTAATGAAAATTGCAAGACGTAATTGTAATAGTTAAGCCACGTTATCGCACTGGAAAATTCAAAACAAAAATTTTACTTTTTTCAGACCTTACACAGCAGGGTTTATTACTTTTTTCAAGTGACGCAATACAATTTTTAATTTTAAATAAAAATCCAAACAATTGGACGAGTTTGTCACTCAGTTGCATTTGATGTGTCCTTAAGGTTGTACCTTCCAAGTTTGACCAATCGTTTAAATGTAAATAACTATCATTTACTCATAGATATTCATGTAAAAACACACATACCATCGTTTTGAGTAATTGAGTTAGCATGCACATACGATTGGGTTTTCCACATGAAGTCCGAAATTGATTGCTATTGGATATTTTAATGAATAACTGTGTTAGAAAACTCAAATTTACAATGTTTCTTCAGAAATATAATTGTATATCCAAAGTATTCTTAAAAATAAATATTCTTGATCATAAACGAAGTTAGCTTTTGTCAAATATAGCTATTACGTCTTGCAAAAAAGTTCATATTTTTAATTGTTAAGAAAAATGAAGTGTCAAATCAGTAATCTTACTTTATAAGTTTACATAGTAATATTTATATTATTTCAGAAAAGGCAGATGAGCGAACTCAAATTGTACGAAATAGAATTTATGAAAAGTTTAAGGATTGAGTTGACCAAGTTCTTTTAGGGTATGGTACCACTACTAACGGTAACGTTGCTTGAAAATGCTTCACGGAACCAGAAAAATTTGCTGAAGTTCTTGAACTAGATGAAATGCTGGTGAAAAATATTCCTCTCGTAATAATATTATTTAAAAGCAAGCATGCACTAGTTCTGAGCAAAATGAGTACACTGTGTATTGGAACTTCTAAATTGCAAGGTTATTAGAAAATTAACTTATGTTAGAAATAAGCGAAAATAGTCTTAAAACGTATTTTCATGTAAAAATATTATTCATAATAATTATTAACCGATGTCAATCATAAAATTATACACATTTACCAGAAGAATGACGATGATATAAGTGACATGGGAACGGAATCTGATTAAGAGTGAAACAAGCACGTAATAATTTAAAAGCATCCATGACATCATCGCAATTCATCAATTCTCTATTATTATGTGATTATAATTATCAAAGGCATCAATTTGATCAAGCTACTTTATATTCCTGAAAAATCTCATATTATAAGAATGAATAAAAAGAACAAAAAAGAGTTTTTAAAGTACGAAAAAATTTTCCAAATACCACATGAGTATGTAGGTTCATTTTTCTTTTTATATCATTAAACAGTTATTCATCACTTTCAGCCACAACACTTATACTTCTGAAAACTTTCTGAAGAAAATATTTTTTTTTTCTTAATTATGCTTGATTTTGGCAAAAAAGTCACTTTTTAAACGCGTAAAACAGATTACTATATAGAAGAAATAAAAAATTAAAGACCATACTGTACAGCCAAGTACTAAAATTTCTAAATACAGGCATTCTCTGAAATAGGTTCTTGCATTTTACTGCGAAAATGATTTTAGTAAGAAGTCGTATGTAGCTCTAGTCAGGGATTTGCGTATCAGAAANAAATTAAATTGAAAAATTTCTGAAATAATCCAAAATTTGTAGGTTAGGATCTCATTCTTTTCATTTTTCCTTAATTTTCTGTTATCATCATACCTATAAAATCCAAAAACTTTCATGAAAAAATATTTCTTCTTAGGAAGTTTACATAGTTTTTAAACAAAAAATATCAGATTATTTCCCTGTGCGTCGTTAAGGTTATTTTATATAGGTGACAAACTCAGAGAATAATAACCTTGCATGCAGCCTGCCAAGCAAAAATTCAATTAGGACCGTCACCTATACGTGTCAAGGCGTAATGCAAGCGTTAGCCCGCTGAGATAGTATACTCACATCCTCTCGTGGCAAAACTGAATAGTCCTAAAACTAATCTAAACTATCCTTCTTGCTCTGCATTTTTCTCATTGTAGGGATCATCCTCCCCGAAGTATGCACTCGACGCGATATCCTCAGCATCGTTCTTCTCTGCTAGCTGTGCGTCCAGCGCCTCTGCCAAGTCTGCCTGAGCACTTCTTATTTTTTTGCTCAGTTCTTCCACTTCTTCATCAGAGAAACACTTCTTACTTATTTTGATAAGCTACTTGTTGTCTTTTGTCCACAAAAAAAAGGAAATGAGGCTGGCACGGCAAGCCAGTGGTGGGCTGAGCGAGGTGGGTGGTGCGCGGTGCTGTTGCGCCACCGCACTTCCTTTGTTTTTGTCTCTAAACTTGTGGTCAAATAGCCCGGAGAGGGGGGTTACTACACTATTTTCCCATAATCTCGTGAACGTGGTGACTGAATTATAGTTGAATCAGATCTATCGAAACATAGTATATTATTTTCATGTTTTCAAAAATGTCATATTCCCTGATGTAAGAAATATAAGGATAAAACTTTGTCTACGGCGCAGCGTCGTTGAGAAGTTGTGAAATACAGGAAAACTATGGCCAAATTTCTCTCAGCACTAAACAAGCTAAAAAATTTAAGAACAAACTAAATTTTTCTTGGAGCCACATTAAATAAGGCTTCAATTGGTATTAGAAAATTTTTATACGTATAGGGGTGTATCTATGTAATTTTTTATACTTGCCAGAAAAAATGAAAAATTTTCAAATAGCAGGCACACTAGTTAATTCATTTGCCATAGTTTGAAGGTCTCACAGTTAGAAAATGCCCATGTAACTCATTTTTTTTTAATTGCATATAAAGTTATAAGCAAATATATCGTCAAATAAATTCAAACTAAATAAATGGGTACAATCCAAGAGGAGAAAATCCTGAACTATTGTGATTTGAGGGTGTTTGAGGTCACTGACTTCAAATCAGCTGTTAGATTTCTTAAATTGATTTATTTTAACAAATTGTTTAAGCAAATTGTTGCAAAATTATATTTGTATGAAAAACTTATGGTGGAACTCGATTCTACGCAGAAAATCATAATAAAAATATATATGGGTCTTCTACTGAAAACGGCAAATTTCATGTCCCAGTCGATTCCAAAGTTGTGTAAAGAGATATTGATCTAGAATCTTCTTTTATTTTCTAAGACATATTTACTGCTCACGGTAGGATAGAATTTATACTATAAAAAAGTTTTCCTTAAGTCTTAGATGCATAAAAGGGGTTGAATTTGCGTCACGGGCTTATGTCCTATTCAAAAATTTGCTGTTTTGATGACGTTTGGAATGGAAACACAGAGTTTTTAATTCTTCTACGGTATAGAATCTTGAAGTTATTATTAAACAACAATTTTACACATTTTATATGGCCAAAAAAATTTCTACTTAAGAGTTGCACGCTGTTTAAGTTGTGGGACCGAATTCTTATACATTCAAAATTTTAACGGAAAATACTCTCAGAATCACACGTAGTTAAATTAGTGCATTCAAATTCAGGCATCTTATATCTTACAAATTACAAGGATGTTGCAGGAGTTCTTCTAGGATTTTTCTATGTTCATAAGCCAGTCCAACAGGCTCGTTAATTTAAAAATTCTGTTTCTTCAAAATAAAAACTACGAGCCTGTAACGCTAAGGAATCAATTTTTTGACGATTTTACGAGAGTCCGTAACGCTTTTTTTTGGTGAGAGCCCGTAAGGCTATTCCGTAACAATACAAAATGCATTGTATCTTCAGTAAGCGTTAGTTCATCGGCGTAAATAGTGTCGTATATAATAGTATGGACACATTTAATAGTAAAAGAATAAAGTTGAATTATTACTGTAAGTGGTGTAAGCATGATTTTAAGATGATTTTTTCAACCATTAGCACTCCTTTTTGAACGTATCACCTCATATCTTTGTGCAGTGTTTTATTATCGACTTGTGCAGTGTAGTTAATAATAAAAGGGACTCAGTACATCGTACAAATGCAAGAATACGGTTAAATTTTTTCTGTGAGTGGTACAATCATGATTTTAAGATGATTCTTTCAACCCGTAATGCTACTATTTTTGAAAAATACAATAAAAAAAGTCATAAAAAATTTTCTCACGCAGATCCAACAGAGCCCAAAGAATTTTTGGTTACTAAGGTCACGGACAATACAAAAAAATTTTTAGAGAAATCGAAAACTTGTTTTAAGCATTCGTTCATTCTGGCCCTCGAAATATGCTATTTTTAGTAAAATAATCCATACGTACATTTTATGAAATTTATTTGTTCAGAATATGAATTATTATTAACATCTCGTGCAATACTACTGAGTATACGTAGGTTCTTACCATCGTGACTATGGCAATAATTTCAAGTAGCTTATGACTTTTGACAGCTTTTTAGAGTCACTGATAAAGATTCAGTTCAACTATTGCAAAAATATAATGTTTTAAACAAACTGTTTACACAAATTAACGCATAAATACACTTTTACGTATAGAAAAATATCATTTCGTGTTCTAGGAGAAATTAACTTAAACACGTATCATGTACATCGTAAATACCATGCAGGCTTGTTTATTGGCCATTATCATTATCAACTGCTAAAATATCACTCAATTTCTGAAGCATATTTATTATATACATTATTCAATTTCTAGTTGAGCCAGACTAGGAAACTTCTTTGTTTGGGTAATATTGAGATCTGATGAGATATTGTGTATTATTTGGAAATTAAATATTAAAGTATTGATCACAGGGTCACTATAAATAAACATAAATTATAACAATACAAAAATAATAATATCAATAAGCTTTTTTTTTCATGCTAGAATTTTTCACGAAACGTGTAAGAGTTTATGTAGATGTACTGCCATTTTCCTTAGATTTTTAACTTTTTTTTCCATTTTTATTGCTATTTCTCTTCGTAATTTCCTTTGTACTTATTGTCTTTGAATTCTAAAGCCTACTTTGACTTCCAAAAGACCAATTATTTGGTTCTAGTACAAAGTGAGTGCATGGCCGATCGTATAATCCGTTACAAAGATAATAGGAACACCAAAAGCGATTTAACTATAATACTTTAGGATATTAGAATTATTTGATAATAATATTAGAGTTATTTTCAGTGAATTTTCAGTACAAGCCATTTAATCCACGTATGGGATTTTTTAAGTACATTTAAGAATTTGATTCTGTTTTTATGGAATAATATAATTCGGCACCACTGAGTATTGTATCTGAAGTTAAAAATAAACTGTATGAAAAAATTCCACCAAACAATGTAGGTACGAAATGCTCAACTGGTACATTTTTACTTATACACTTAATACACAGATCTCTGATTTTTAATAAAAGTATAATTTGTTAGCAAATTGTTTAAATTTTTCTTAAAATAAATTATCATTACAAATTTTACAAATATCTGTGAAACCAGCGACTACATCTAAAAAATCTTACTGACTCTGCCTAGCATACATTATCTTCTTAATGCAGGAGGTGCAACGTACCGCTATTTGACAGGATAATAGTATCAAATTTCGTGATGAATAAATATTTTTGTCAGTTTGTGTTTAGATTTTGTTGCGTAATTTTGCTTGTAAAAAATAATGACACTATTATTTTATCACGAGGGACAAATTTCGGACAAATTTGTTGAAAAAAATTACTCAAACAAATTTATTTAGAAAAAATAACATTGAATCTAGAATCAGCAACTGTCAGAACCTTGTCAACCACACGGATCAGTGACTAATTGGTCGATTTCTTTGCTTTTTATCCAAAACTAAATACGCTCATAAATTACCTAAATATTATGTTAACAAAAAAAGTATCATAATGTTCATATAATATTATCTACGTACTTAGCATTTGTCCACATTATTTCTCGTATTATAATTTATCCATCACACTACTAAACAACTGATTTTAGTATATTCTTTTCGTGTACCACAGAAAAATGTCACTTTTTAAACTGAGTTACGTGAGCAGACGTTATCATGTTAGCCGTCACTGTTACCTTATTTTTCCGGGCACAATAGCAATTTTATAGATGTTAACATGATTTATTGTGAGAACTTTATCTTATTGTTAAAAGTTGTTGGAACTTCACTTATTTTACCTATAAACTATTGCTGTATTCATAGCTACAATGAGCTATAATTATGTCTCATGTTTACTACAAAGTAGCTTTATTTACAAAGAAATAATAACTGTTAGTCAAGTACATCCCATATAAATGATAAACGTTAGAAGTAGCTATTTATAGCTATAAATTTCGCTTTTATTTGAAAAGACAAAACTAATTTGATAGTTTTTTTTTGTTAGATATAAATTTTTAACAATGAAAAACAAAAAAAAAACTATACGGTTTGAATTTTTTGTTTATTGTTTAAACAATAGCTTTAAATATTTTTTAAGTCTTATTGACCATATTATAGCTCCTATAATGGCTGATAAACCCTACAAAACAAAAAATTATAATGTAAATTGCGTTGTTTTATGTTGGTGCAAAGCTTATATTTGTAGATGCTTTTCACAATTACTATTCATACATGAATGTAGTTACTTTATTATTAGTTACTGCTATTATTGTAGCTAATAAAAGCTGTTAATACAGGTATAGTTAAAAGTAAAAAAATAGCAAATCATTTTTTACTAAGTTTGATGAGCATTGGGACATAAACCGATTTCTAGTGTTTGTAAGGTATTTTTATAAAATTATGATTAGAATTCCCACAATTTCTAGTAATCAGCTAAAAATCTAACAACAAATTATTTCAACTTTTATAACGTTTGTCCTGTGATAGCTGAAGATGGTGACAGAGATTATTATCATTTACGATAAAGTATACCAACAACATTTATATTAAGTTTAAGTTTCACCTACGCATTTTTTAATATTAAAAAAAATTGATAAATTTTACTTTATGCAGAAAGATTTAGTAGGTGTACGCAGTGTCATGAATTTCCAGGTTAGAATTACTAACAAAAAAAGTTTGCAACTCAAGATTTGGAAAAATCAATGTTTTGGTTGTATTTACTATTAAACATTTTAATATATTTTTACAACAAAGGCTTTTTAGTTTTATGTTATGTTACTTTGTTTTTAAAAATCCCGAAAACTTCTAAAAAGTTGTTAAACAAAATTTAAAAAAAAGCCCAGTTGTGTTCGATATAATTCAACACAGAAACGAATACTTCAAAATTAATTATTATATATATATGAACATAGAGTGCGAGAGTTTTGATTAAAAGAGTAAGGGGTTGGAAGTAACAGAAATATGATACAATAAAGAGAATCAATGTGAACATATAATGAAATAATTTTTTTGTAAGCAAGTTTGTTAACGTGTACTCCAAAAAGTGTACATCACCTATACTGGGGCTATAAAGGTCAGAATGGGATGATGGCACTAAATTGTACGGACTTCTAGGTATCTTATTTTTTATTTGAAATAGAAGCAACGTATTATCAACAAATTGAAGTTTTTGTTTAACATGATTTCATAAGAGTTCTTTACTGACATTAATTTTTTGCATGCTCTATCCTAGCTACATATTCAGCCTGACATATAAACAAGAACACATACATATACTTATGAATTCATCAGGTAGCAAAGTCTCCGAAGAGCTGACTTACACAGCCATTTTTTATCAGAGAGCCTTTACAGTAACAGAAGTTAGTAATAGAAAATTTTATCAGATGATACTACCTTCTTAAGTACCTTAGATCAACAGACTTATTTCCCGTTGACTCACATATTTACTGCATAGCTAATTTAAAGGCGTATAGCGATGATGCCGTACAATCAAGTGCTTACACCCTTACGGTAAGAAATATTTTATGTTAATTGTGACTTTTTTCTGCCTTTCTGGTTAATTTTTTTTTTTTTTTNAATCGTACACGAGAAAGTGCCGAGAACTCGCAACCAAGATAAAAGCCAACAATGCCGAATATGTAAGTTTTTTTTTTTTTTTTTTTTTTTTTTTTAGCCCAGAGAGCCAGTGATATTGGAAGTTCTCACAGCTTTAGAGTTTTCAAGCCTTAATTTAATCATGATCTCATATACATAATTATTCTGCGTTGATATTTAAACTTGCTTCTCCCTTTCTCTTCTGTATTTTATACTTAGGAAGAATTCTATGGCACTGAGATTTTTCATTTTAAATTAACTTTGAAAACCATTTTTAACATAACTCAACTTCTCAAGGCCATAAATTGCTGTTTTAATAGTGGAATAAGATAACACAGGTTTAGTATTTCACAATAAAGTTCTTATGTCTGGAAGAGTAGCTAAATAAGTAAGTTAATACAGTGATGTTTGTTGAGTGCATGGTAAAATGTGACTCATTTCTACGCCTGATAGTATTCTCTCTTGCTTGCAAGTAAATGTTTTGCACTTTTTACAAATAATTGCTTTCAAAGCTAGCGTCTTCTACATTCTGAGGGATACCGTTAAAAGAATCTTTTTTTAATGTTTCGTACGGACAAGACTTAACATTCACTGTATTATAATATGCTTTCTTAAACGAAGTCGTGACTGTTGATAGTTAGAGCATTATTTTATTTATTAATTTTACTTCTTAAATTAAATTTTAACTTTTTCTAAGAAGCTTCTGTTTTATTTATTCACTAAATGTTGAGCACTGAGTTACATTTCTAAGCTTACATGTCTTCTCAAAGTCACAGTATTGTACTTTTTTGTCCCTAGTTATGTTGTGAACTTTTTGTCTATATGACCACTATCATAATCACAACTTACCAAATAATCGAATATTTGATGTCTCATAACTTTATAATGTATACATTGTAAATCTTTTGCTTTATACACGAATTTTAAGGTACTTTATGTATATTTATAATGCTGTTTATCAAAACAGTGTTGGAATCTAGCTCATTGATGTATACTATATATTATATATTTAGCCTTGTACCTGTACGGATGTATAAGTCTCTTTTTAATTGATTTATTATATTTAACATTGTCATTACAGTTTTGAGCTATTTATAATTTTAAATTAATTTTTATAGAAGTTTTGTGTAGTGGTACTTATTTTTAATTATATTTTGATGTGTGGGATTCGAGATTGATTTGTTAACCTGATAATTTGATGTCTTTTGCTTTATTATATACAACATTTTTGTCAATGTAATTTTTATATTTGCGTAGATCTTTATATAAAAATAGCTTTATTATTTTGCTTTAACTTCGTTTATTTTTTTTACCTTTAGCTAGACATCGATA
Organism: Copidosoma floridanum; assembly: GCF_000648655.2. Next base: position 879,702 of record NW_019379490.1, on the reverse strand, counting down.
AATAAACTACAAATAATGAAATATAGACAGTATTAATACTTTTATAATTTACACACATAAAATAATTATAACTTCTTCTTAGGAAATCTTGATGTTTTATTTAATTATTAAACTTTTGTACCAAGTACTTGGGCTTTTCTTTAAACCATGTAATGCATTTTGTAATCAGTTTGCTTTTCTTTTCATCAGTTTTACAACCTTGTGGCTCATAAATTTGAACATCAGATCTCATTTAGCCATTTAAAAATGCTGGTTTGACGTCCATTTGTTCGATGAATCAATTATTCACGCAACAGTAACTTAGTAAGATTTGCAATGTCTGCATTTTACTGACTAGTAAATAAATACAACTCAAACATGATTTTTTTTGAAATCTTGTATAACTTATCTCACTTTCTTTAAATTATCGCTCTTTCTTTTATCTATCCATTTTATATGAATTATTTTCATATCTTTCGTATTATTAACAACCATCTAAGTTGCATTTTCCTTTAGACATTTCATTTCTCTATCCATAGCCTTTTTGTTATTTCTTTAAGTTATTGAAATATAATGCTTTTTTACATATATCTAGAACATTTGCTTTAAAATAATATAATTAAGGAAGATTAAATGTGTTACAGTATTCCGATATTTTTTTACAGGACTTCTTTTTCTTTTGAAATTTTTTTGCTTTTTTCAATTTTCAGTTTTATTGTTTCTATGTAAACAAAATAACTTTTTCTTCTATGTTGACTCTTCATTTAGTTACATAATTATTACTTCCAGAATCTTCGTATTCACTATCAATATCTTTTGAGAGTTTTGCTCTATTTGAATTTGCATTATCATTTGAGCAAATTAATTTAATGTTATCTTTGACTGCTGGTTAATGTCTAGTATTTATAAGTCTTACTATTGAACAGAACTGCATACCCATTCTGATTATAACCGTTTTTCGTTGCTCTTACAAAGACTTAGCTTTCATATATTTATGTCTTGTTTTTGGTTTGATAACCATGAGTATTTTATCAGATGTTTTGCTTAAAATTGCATTTGCAATAGCTCTATATTTTAAATATGCTGCAGCATTTATTATAATAGGCTAATACTTTCTGTTAACATCCACTTATCTTAAAAATCACATACTTATATCCACTTCCGATCAATTATATCTTCCTGCTATCCTGCTAAATGCATATACATAAGATGATTGCGGTCCTAATTATATACCTTTGTATTTTGTAAGTATTAAGTTCCTTTGTTTTGGTATTTGTTTTTATTAATGCATCGGACTTTTTTAAATAATTTTACCAAGTTTATTTTCGACTAAATATATATAGTCAATAAAACAGCACCTTCTGATTTTTGCTAAATACAATAGATGTTTGTTCATTTTCTGCATCTATCTATGAAAGCTATAAAAGTTATAGAATATTTCTCATCACCATAGCCCGTCGTACTTCGTGGTCTACTTTAATCGGTGTAAATAAATTTCCATTTTTTTTAATGTTCCTCCTATCATGTTCAGAAAAAAAATTTGTCATCCTACTTGAAAACCAGGTGGCACATTTCATTTCCATTTTGTGTCACATATCTAGGACACTGTCTATTATTTTATTTGCAACTAGTTTCTCCGAGTCATAAAAATAGATATGGCCTCGTATACATGCTAGATATCCTTTTCCTATATCTTCTTACATTTATATTTAGAATTTGATGAACCTTAGTTATTTCACATTTCTCTCAAGAAATCCCAAATATCATAATTGTTTACATTATTTTTAATTTTTTCATTATTATCATTTTGCTTTACGAACTTTTTCTGTAATATAAATGACGTTTTTTTTAAACCATTGGGATAAATTGAAAAAAAGCTTCATCATTTATCTTTGCTCCATCATCATGTGTTCCTCTTGCTCTAAGAGCTTTTGAAAAACTTAGTAAATTTTTTAAATATTTTTGACGTAACTAACATAATTTAGTTATACTTATCGTCTTTTTTTACATAAGTAAGAAAACATACATTCGATTTTTTTTATTTTGACGCAGTTACTTTATTACCATTTGGATGATTTAATTTTTCTCCATTTTCAAAAATAATACATATTTTGAGGTATCCATCCATATTTAAATACAACCTGTACAATTACTATCTATCAATTTATTTAATCTCTTCTTCGTGTTGCAATTATCTATTAAGTTTATTTTATTTTATTTTATTGATGTATTTTATTCTTTATGTATAACTTGCGTATATAAAGTTACCGTTAGATGTTTGTTTCCGTTTAAATCATAGCTCGATTTGTTTGACCTTTGCTTTGGCCACTACCTCTGCTCTTGCCTGTAGGTTGTGCTGTTTCTTGGCCTTTGCTTTATTGTATATTTCTGGCATTGGTGTATTGCTCTGCTTGCCCGTATTTATGTGATTTACCTTAGCAATGATCTTTTGCCATACGTCCGGCTTTTTCACAGTTATATAGGTAGCTTTAATGCTGGCAGAGGACGAAGTGAAACTATTTTCCACTTTACATTGATATTTCAATGAATTTCTATTCATTATTTTTGATTTCACATAGCTTACTGTTGTTTGTTTTTGTAGATACTTAATTTTTAAGTCTCTAATAGAGCTGTCAGTTGATTGTAGTGCAATAAGTAGACATCTTATTTTTCTGACTACTTTTAACATTTTGTCTGCTGATTTTTATTAATTTGGGTCTTTTTAAAAATTTATTAATAATTCTTTCACTATGGCATTATTTTTTTGTTTCACTGCCACTATGTTACTTTTCTTAAGTATTCGTAATGTAGTGTTATTTGCAACCTATATTTTTTTTAATTTCTGCATCATCTAATATGACGTTCCATCCTTACTTATGCTTTTTTAATAATTAATTGACACTGTAATTACTAGAGATGTTCTTGCTTTTAAATAACTTTTTTCCCAAGCTCTTTTTCTATCCTTAGATATTATTTTTTTCTTCGTTTTTTAAAGTTTTTGTATTGAAGCAACATTAACCAAATAAGTTTCTGTTTTTTTTTAAATATTCTTAATCGATTTTTTGAACCATCTTTTTGTCGATTTTTGCTACTTTGTTTGCCATTTTACTACTTTGGTGATGATTTCATAGTTATTAATATTTATCAACACCTACACTGTTTTTCCTCGGATACTTCACGTTTTTTTCTCATAGTTTATTGTTGCTTCTATTAATTTTTATAGAGATTGTCTTTTGTTTGAACTAAACCACTGACTTTGTCTTTATTTCATTTTCACGTGCTACCAAAGTAGCAGATGAAGAATCAAAGGAAAAAAGAACTTCTTTGGGCTACCACGTATTATTAGTAAAATAAATAGAAATTTTATTGTATGTTTTGTGAGTGCGTAGCAAAATATGACAATTTTCTATGCTTTACTATATAAACTTTCTCACCTATTTATAAGCATTTTCATCTCTTTGTGAGCAATTCTTGAAAAACTTTGTATCAAGGAATTACAATTACATTTTTTTCTACAATAATGTCTAAGACTACATTGTATTTTTGATGAAAAAGGAGCAAGTGAAAGAAGTTTGTAGATATACGTTTCCTATCGCTTTTTATTTTTCGTACTGGTAAGACTACATCGACGGCTCTTACGAAAAACAACGGAACTCAGAAATTCCAATGTTATTTTAAACGGGAAAATTTGAGTTCCGTTGTTTTTTGTAAGAGCCGTCGACATATTTACTACAATACAACACTTACAAGAAGCATATTATCAACATAGAAAGCCAAAATAAAAATTTTGTGTGCCTCATGTTAAGTAAACTGAGACAGTTCTAAAATGTATGACCTCAGACCGGTTAGTTGCTGCTTTTAAGAACTTTTTACTCTTTTTTATAGCACTGTATTTTCGACCATAAAAAACTTTTTACAACTCTTAGACTTAGTTCTGCAATGATAAAACTGTACTACCTTAATTTTTAAGTATTTCTATATATATTTTGCCACGAAAAAAACCATTTGAAAAAACTGTTACACTTACAATTGTCAAAATTAGGTTTATTAACCAGTGGTAAAACTGTTCAGAACCAAATAAGATTTAACACTAGGGCATAAGTATTTATCAAATCAATCTTATTTTGGTCCTTTATTTCCAGTCATGCAACTTGTGCCTTGTGTTTTTTATCATCTTGACAACCTGTATATTTTCTAAGCAGCTACCAGGAGTCAATAATGGTTGGACGTTTACGCTTGACAAGTCGTAATGATGGATTTACTAGATTTCAAGCATAATTTTTCGACATTTGGTTAATATTATCTAGTAAAGCTTGAATCCAGACTTCTCGATTCTCTGCCTTCATAACCTCTTCATATGATATCAGACTTCTCTTCATTTTGGCTAGTAATATATAATGAACGAAATCTTTTACAGACCCATTGTCTTTTTCTAACATTTCAACATTACAATTTTTCAAAATAAGATTCTTAATTTAATCTACTGCAATAACTAAGCCCATTAAACTGACGTCTATCACAGAATTTATGCTTGTGAAGCTTGCTCTTGTCATTTCTGATAATTTTATTGACCTTCATTATTTTCTCTGTGCAGCTAACGGCTCTCCTGACAATGTTGACATCCTCTATCTTTCTTTTTTTAAAGTCAAAAATTGTTCGTCTTGTTTTATATTTGTAAGTAAACGTAGTGCCTTGATCTGACTTAAAATAACAGATTTTTCCGCCCTCGGGTGGTTTTGGGAGGCTGGTACTTTCTCGGGCAAAAAAGCAGTTTTTCGATACTCTTTCGAAAAGTCTCCTTTACGAACCTCGTTAAGGACCTCGTCTTCGGCTCGGGCCGCAAACCTCTCCGTTCGCAAACAAAGACTTTTCAAACTCGTAGGAAAACTACTATTATAGTTTTATATTCTAACATAGTTTTATAGCCATTTATAAAATTCTTTAAGCATAACCTGTATAGCTTTCGTTGCTTATGGAGTAAGCCATAAAAAATTGTTAATAATCATCAAAAGTACGTAGCTAAACTTAGATATCCTTAAACAAGAGAGTACGACATAGTGCTCGTTTTGCACTATGTTATGGCAGCCTAACATAATGTTTTTTACGCTTGCATTGGCACTTGGCAATACTTTGTTCTATTTACTTAAATAGGAATGATACAGTGACGATAATTTTAATGCTTCAGAAGCCCAGCAGGACTTAATCTTTCAGTGAGCTGCCTTAAATACATTCTAGCAAACGGCGATGATGCTGTCTAGTGGCCTACTGTTTGCACTTGTGTGATAACATAGTTTTGTTCGAGGAGCGGCGTTGGCTCAGTAGTAAACGTGCTTGTTACTGATACAACGCAGTTCTAGGGGTCGTGGGTTTGATTTCCGGTAAATGCAGAGTTTTTCAAAAACTTTTTCCATCAGGATATGTAACCCCTGCTGTTTCAGGGCGAGTTTTTCAGTGAAATTGTCTTTTAGAGTAATTCCAGGGTTTTTTTTTGCTCCACAGGTTTTTAGGCCTGGGTAAATGCAAAACAGTGTTAGGGCTATAAGTAGGAATTAGCAGACCCGATGCCAGATGTCGGGCAGAGATCGCTGGCATTACCGGCGAGGAGTGGTCCCTGAAACATGGGGCTTCTCTGGGGATGCTTATTAGCCTAGATCCGATGCTTCGGCAGAGAGCGCCAGCTTAATCAGCGAGGAGTAGACATCCTGATATAATCCTGATATGATGGAGTCTTCTACGGGGAAAGGCTACACAGTGGCGAATGGACCCAATACACTATTGGTGCAGAGAGTGTCAGCTTAACTGGCAAAGTGTTCCACCGGAGATACTCACACTGTGCCCATGAATTTAGGTAGGATATGAGGAAGAAAATTTGGAAATGGGTGTGGCAATACACCCCCACACACAGGTAGTAAGTGGATGGCCCCCGTGACTAGTCCAGTAGGCTGTCGTGGTAACCCGGTAGAAAAGAAAAAACAAAAAAACAAAAAAAAAAAAAAACATAGTCTTCTTCAGCTACATATAACCAGTTTAGCTTCCACATGCGATTCTCTGCCAAAACCTTGAGATTCTGCTAGGGTGTACTGTAGCTACAGTTAATTTTACTAGCCATACATCATCGTCGTCATCATCATCATAAGGGACTACTCTGTGCTGCAGTTAATGAGCTCTAGGTAATAGCTTTTAAACTTAACAACACATTATAGTGCATGCGTTGGTAATAGAAATGTATTGACATAGTTACAGTTGGAGCTAAAATATGAATAGTTTACACTACACTTGTTGCCAAATCTCACAAAGTGCCACATGACTTAAAAGTTGATACTCTTCAGCTAAGCTTTTCACCTGAAAAACGGAAGACGGTATTTTTTGTGTTAAAAATTGAGGAGAACCATTTGGCATTACATATAGTCTTACACATGGCATAAGTTTCAAGATTTAGGCGTGGTAATGTCATTTTTAATTTTAAAAGGAAAAACCGATAAAATCACAAATTAAAAAAAAAATTTGTCATCTACAAATAACTGCAGAATATTTTACTTCATTATTAACTGTTGACAAACAGTATTACCAACTGGATAATAACTTCAAAACAACTGACTTTTGCTAATTTTTCTTCAGTATAAAAAAAAACATTTAATTGTCTTTTTTTAAATATCTGAATAAGTGGTTAAATCTGACTGTTTTAAAGCTATCCTTCAGATGAAAACATTAATTTTACGCTAAAAATATTGTATTACGATATTCTGCAGTTATTTTTTGATGAGAAAATTTTTTATTTCTAATTCGTAACTGTATTTGTTTTTTTTTATAAAACTACATGTGGCATTGCCAAGTAAAAACCCCTGGCTTGCCTCCACATTGCTACGTGTAGTACTATATGTAACGGCATATAACATTTCTTAAGTAATAACAGAAGCAATTATACATAGAATTTCGTCTTTTTTCTTTAGGTGAATCCAGTTGAAGTCTGATGGTGATCCTCTGATGAAGCCCAATACTGCTCGATACATTGCGAAACTTGCACTCGTTTTTCTTAGTGATCCTATAGCTTGTGAACAACTTAGCCAATCAGAGAGTTATATTGATTGGTATTGGGCTGCATCAAAATATTGTGATCAGACCTAGGAGGGCTATTAAAGTCCAAGTGAAGTGCAGTGTAGTGCAGCGCAGAGCAGATCTACAGATTACTCTGGAGTTTATCAATCCACGATTCCACTATCATTGCACATGTGCACTGACTTCATTGAACTTCGCTGCACTACACTGCATTTCACTCGAGCTTCGATAGCACCCCAGATCCAAGATAATTATAAAGCATATACTACTGATGTAATGGTTTGTAGCTTGACGAGGCAGACCAATTTGTAGTAGTAGCTATCTCTCTCTAGCTAGAACGCGATCGGTCAAGTCGTTCTTTTTCATTAGGGTCAATAAGGCAAAAAAAGGAGAAAAACTAGTACAAGGCTCTTACGAGTAAAGACAGAAAAAAGTTTTTCTGAGCGATATGATCATTTATCAATATTACAAAAATTATCAATTTAAAACTGAATCTACTTTGCATCTTTGATCAACATTACAGACAACCTATTGCACATGAACTGTTTGCACGTCTGCAGTACCTCCTGATAATAGAGCATTATGGTGTACTCCTTTGCTACCGTTCTGCATTGTGGTAACTTGGGATTTACGTATCTTCACTAATAGAACAAGTCATAGATCTATTGCATTCAGGTATGTACATAAAGCTTATTAACTTGTAACCACGTCTTGTGTACGTTCCGTGCATCGGCTATACTCTATACTATGCATTATTTTACAATCAACCACGTTTGCTAATATGTACACATCAACAAAAATGTCTCAAGACCTAACAAACATTGGTTAACTGCGATAGTACTGGTAAACACAAGACTCAATTGTCAATGTCAAGTTGTATTAATTGTGTCAATCGCTCAGTCTTACCTAGGCATCTGTTTATTCATTGTATTTTCTCATTGAGCCTAAGGGCTCATAACAGCCAAGTACGGTTTTTCTATGACAAAATAAGAAAAATAATGTCACATCATGAACACTTTCAAACACTTAAACAAGAGAAAAACGGAAATGTTTGATGAAGTTATTTAATTCCAATGACTAACATAAAGTTGGTTTTGAAAGTAGTATTACAATCGTTATTACAAACTACAAAAAAAATCAATGTTAACCAGGTAATCGTTCTGTAAACTCAGTAAAAGAATATCAGTTATAACATTATCTATTTATCAGAGCTGTATTTAGAACTATTATCGGCTACATTGATAGCTGTAATCAACTATAACGTAGCCATAATCATGTACCAACAATACCTAAAAAGTAGCTGCGTATAGCTATCAGAAATAAAGCTATAGCTAAAACTTTGAGGTTTACGCTTAGTAAAAAATTATCACCTATTATCTTACCTATAGCTGTTTATACATCTATAATCAGCTATAATAATAGCTATAATTGACTTTAAAGCAGCTATAATCATGTACAATAATAACTCTAAAAAGTAATTGTTTATAGCTATAAATTTTGAGTGAATTTCAAACGAGGAAATTTTTGTAGTTATCATTTTTTGTAATGTTTATTAGCTGTTGTAGGTGCTATCATCTGATTAATAACTCTAAAACTAGAGAGTTTTTAAAGGAAAAAAAATTATACAGTTAATTCAGCTCTTACTGTTCAAAACTACTTGAACACTCTATTGTTTGTGTTATCATATGGATAACAGCGCCTATAAAGGCTGATATACCTTACAAAAAAAAAAAAATTAACTGCGTAAATTTTGTTTTTTATAATTCACGCAAAATTTTCAGCTATTAACAGCTTCTTTTTATAGTTATTATAAGTACATGAGTATTACTACTTTATGGTCAATCATGGCTATTGCTAAAGCTGATTATAGCTGCTCATATAGCTATAATATACAGGTAAAAAAATAGCTAATAATTTTCAACTAAATTTTACCCTCAAAATAATAGCTATATTTTTGATAGCTACAAATAGATACATTTTCAGTATTATTTGTACATGATTATAAGTACATTATAGTTAATAATCTCTAATAATGTAGCTAATTTTTGCTACAAATACAGCTGTAATTAATAGGTAAAATAATAGCTGATCATTTTTTACTGAGAATAGTGACGTCACAACCGAATACTGACAGTCACTGACCATATGTAGAATGTTCCACTGCAAATGTTGACAACGACATAACCGACCAATTACAAGATTACGTATTGTGTTGTTTCAACGTAGTTATAAGACATCTACGAAAAAATTACTATAAATTATGTCAAACTTAAGAACTTGAAAACACTTTCTTTACTGATACAGAAGCTTATTTGCTTCTCTCCTGATAATTTTCAAGTAGTTTCCAAATAAATTTTATTCTATTCACCTCATTATTACAAAATTTTATTCGGACGCAATGTGGCATGACGCTGGCCTCACTTAATAAGGTGAATTATAGAAGCGTATCACCAGTAACTATTAAACATAAAATATTGCTATGGTTACGTATGATCTACTCAGAATTGATATTCTGTTACTTTATTTTAGTTCAGAAGTCTGCTTTATCATAGCAATTACATTCATAATATAATACTCAGTAACGTCTCTTGTGCAATACGCAGCAGGTAGGTGAGTAATTAGCGGGCATTTGGCGAGTATTTAATGGGAAATTGGTGGGTACTTAACACAAAAAAGTTATTAGCCAGGCACTTTGCTTCTCAAGTTCTTTCCAGGTACTTAGCAAATACCTGCTAGGTACAAATCATATATCTGAAAAGTAAAAAGGGCGTACCTACCGGTCACTTAGCTGGCATTTGGCGGCTAAGTTCTGGGCACTTGGTGGGTACTTGTCGGGCACTTTGCTTGACAGATACTTTCCGAGCACTTGGTAGGTACTTCGTGAGCAAATGGTAGGCACTTATAGGACACATGTCACATATTTCCGTGGCACTTGGTGGGTACCTGCTTGGTACTTAGCTGATGCACTAAGTGAATACTTGCCAGGTACTTGGGTGATACCTGCCGCGCTCTTAGCAGATTCTTGCAGGGAACTTTACAGGTAAGTAAGGGGTTTTCTTCTTGCTGGCTACTTATTCAGTACTTCGCTAGGTACTTGATCAGCCCACGATGGATACTTTCCAGGCACTCGGTGAGTAGTAGCCAGGCACTTGGGGGGTACGTACTGGAAATTCAGTGGGAATTTTTTGGTTACATGATGGGCATGTTGCGGAGACTTCTTGTGACTTACTGGGCACTTGGGATATACCTGCTGGGCACTTGGTTGGCATCTGTTAGCTTTCTTTAAGGTGCTTAGTAAGTACTTGTTACACATATTGTGGATTTTATCCGTATAACGGTCAGAGCTTGCCAGGCTCTTTTAGGGTCAGTGCAATGCACTTGGTGGGTACAAGATGGGCTTTCTATGAGCTCTTGGCGCTATTTTTAAAATCTCGTGGTATTGCGTTTACTAACATTTTCGTATTCTATAAGGATATGATGCCTCAATTCATAAATAATTGTTAGGATTAATGAAAGGTGCACCTTTAAGATCATGGACCGTAGAGAATAAAGATTGAGTCCTCAAAATGATAAATAAGGGTCCTACCCAAAGTACTCCGAATACAAGGAGGCGTACAAATATTGTGTATTAAACTATTCAACATATTTTAAAGGATATTCATCTTTATGCGTCTCATTATGGACGAGTGCAAGATCTTTTAAAGCATGATCTTGTGTCGTTGCTGCATCTTTCAAGGGGGCTTTTCTCTGCAGTGCTATGAATGCCATTGCCGAGATTGCCAAGCCCTGCTCACCCTTGGCCCTACTATTATTATCAATGTTACTAAGTTTCCAGCTCACCCTTGGTTCCACCGTTGCTGAGCTTGCCTAGCCCCCATCGACCTTGGCCTTACTACTGTCACCGAGATTTCCAAGCTCTCAGCTCGCTCTAGGCCCCATTATCTCAAAGGTTGCTGAGTCCCAGTTGCCCTTGGCTTTGCCACTGTCACTGAGGTTGCCAAGTTTCCAGCTTCATTCGCTGTGGTTGCTGAGCCTGCAGCTAGCTCATGGCCCCGTTATCATTGCCTTAGTACGTTGTGTCTCAGGAGCTTTCCGCTTGAGGACAGCCATCTTGTCTCTATAAGTGAACGGCCTACCTGCGAGCGTCTTCAGAGAGCTGCTGTTGCTCTTACTCCACTTCTCTGTGGGCTATCCAACAGCTGCACATGCCGATGTTGCACGCCGACGCTCCCTGCTGAAAAGGAGTGTGCGTCTGCTGGTTGTTTCTGCCGTGGGACCTCATCGAGCTCCATGCTCTTGCTCTATGATGTGACGTTAAGACACCTAATCGATAATCATGCTTGCCTTTGATAGCGTCTGCGTATGAGTGTATGTAAGCGTCTTATTATCTTAATACTACACTGACTTTTAAGCACGTGCTTTCAGTCAGTTGCAATACGATTATTATTCGCCAGATATTTAAGCGAAATTTATGTATTGTAGTAGTACTGGTATAAATCACTTTGTATTTTACGTACCAGCTGATTCGATCTTGTGTCTATTTATTAACATTTACCTAAAAGACTGGCATGGACAGTCTCTATGCTTACTAGCTTGAGTTGTATAAGAAGATAAATGATGCCTTCGAGAACTTCAAAAAGTTAGGGACAGCTAGAATGACTGCGGGTCAGTACAGGTCTCAGATTGAAGTAGTTAACGATTGGGCGATAAAATCTTAACGGTTCATAATTAAATTCTGAATCTTGATGAGACTCTTTGCAAGTATGACGACTTTAAAAAGCAAATGGTTGATATATTTGTAGAGATCTATTGCTTGGTGGCGAGAGGACTTAAGGACTTTGCGTCCCGTTTTAACTCCACGACTCTGCCAGGCAAAATTAGAGAGTGGGAAAGCTTTTGCAACGTTTCTAAGGCCATAGATAATCTAAAAACTAGTATCCTAGCTGTTATCAAGTACCAACATCTGCAAAATCATGTGACCGGAGATCTGGCTGTCCTAAAAAAAAAACCCACTTTCGGGTGAAAACTATGCTCAGGCTTGGGAAGCCTTAGTAAAGTCTTATGATAATGAGCGACGCCTGGCCAAGCATAAAGTCAATTTCCTGCGTGGAAATGAAGCATACAACTAAAGGGATGCTTGGCCTCTTAGATTTCCTCGTAACTTAGGGTAGAGAAAACAGGAGTAAAGACGTCCTTATTACCCTCATCATTGGTAGGTTTAATCCATTTTTCAACAGATATTCGCAGAAACACTTAGGTAACAGTGATGAACCTCCCTCTCTCACTCAATTGCGTTAGTTTATTACCTCTCAAATTGACATCCTGAAGATGTTTGAGTCAACGAAATGGAAACCGACTTCCAGCTCCCAGCTCCCAGCCTGATTTTAAGTCCAAACCAAAATCTTTGTCTGTGCACAAAGCTCTACAGCTCCTGACGATTCCATAAATTAATATAACTGCGCATCGTCTCTAAGAATAAATTAAAGGATTATTTATCATTTTTAAATCGCTTGTAACTACAAAATAGGTGCCATTTCGTATTATATCTCACCTTACCACCCCCTCTTATTATTTAGTTAATAAGTATAGAATTTGAATTTTTTAAGCGAAAGAATAATTATTTAGTTAGAACTAGTTGCATTTTTAAATTCTTAAATTTTAATGTGTCCTTTCACTACGTAAGGAAAGCTTTTTTATATAAATTAATGTCTAAAAAAGTAAATTTTTTAATCTGCCTGCTTACACTTTCACTTTAATGACTTGGCATTCCATTATCACTTTATCTATCTTCTGACATGTGGGCAGTATAGAATTTATTAACACAGTTTAATACATCAGCGCATTTTTTGAGCAGGTTATAATGTCAAAAAGACACTGACAAATCGTTTGCCAAAAGTTTAAGTATATTATATTAGTAATAACTATCATACTGTGACGGAAAGGATTAAAGTCCTTATAGGCTATATTTTATCAGTGGCACTACATTATCAGATATCTTTAATAAGCTGTACTTTTAGTCTAACCTTAAAAAAGCCTGTGCAGGAATCTTTGATAACGTGCTGTCTTGCTGGGAACACGGTCAGAAATCTCCAGTTTATTCGGGTTTTCAGCAGCATCTTAGCTGATATCTGTGATAAGATAGCAACGCGGTCCAACGTCAAAGTTTCCTGCGCTGAAATCTCTGATAAGACGTGTTTTTACAAAAACATGGTCAGACAACTTCAGTTTTTGTAGGTTTTTAGCGCCACCTGAGCCGATATTTCTGATTATCTCAATTAGTAAATAAAGCGCGCTAAAAACTTTAAATGTCGGCGTTTTCAATTTTACTTTAGTATTGTGGGCCATCACTTAATGTAATTAACATGAATAAAAAAGTGCATAACAACTAGCTTTCTGTAAAAAAAGTAACCCAGTATTACATTTCTTGCAACCAAAAGGTGCCACACTACTATTGTTACAATATACGCAGTCACTAATATGTAGTACTATCATAGCATGGGGCTAATTTATTAATCTAAAATATTAATTAATTATCTGATACATTACGTGTTTCATCAGCTATCACTTAAATACTCTGTTAGTTTTTAGTATTCAACAATTACACAATCTCCTGGGACTTGTTGTGATAAAGCTGTCAAGTGCTTATCAAGTGCCGACTGACTACTCACCGAGTGCTCGCCAAGTACTAGCAAAGTGCCCATGCCTGCCAAGTACCCACCATGTATTTCCTAACTACATACTTCTTGAGGGGTATGTGCTTGTCATGTGACGGTTCAGTTCTTATGTCATTTTTACTGAACTGCATATTCCCCAAATTAAACTTAAGTAGAGTTTCATCATTAGCATCAAGTTAAGTAAAATAATTCTGTGAGTAAGTGGTAATGAAAATCTTGAGTTACTATGATTGCTTAATCATAAAAAGTTGACAGTTTTTCAGTGCGTTGCGTAACTGTAGGAGTGAGTTACTCAACACGAATTAAATATTCAAATGTTAGCTAAACGATCACGTAATTTATAAGGTAATGAAATGTCTCACACTAACAAAAGTAACTTATGCTGTCATAGTGCAAAAATTACAGACTGCGCATTTTGCAACCACAATGTAGCGCTATCTGTTGCTCACTGAAAACGTACTTAAAAGCTATTTACTGACAGAATGCTCGTTGATCTGCAATTAGTTATTTACACCAAAAGATACTCTTTAGCAGTCTGGGCTACTGAAAAATCGTTACAAATGGGCCAAATTTCAACAACCTCGTAAGATCCAATATTTTAAATCCAATCACTGTTGTTTGTTATTCTTGTAAAAAAGCTAAGCTTGTAGTATGTAGTTAATTAATAGCATGTTAGTGCGAGTAGTTAAAGTTACCGACATTTCCCATTCAGTTCCAAATTGCCAAGGCAACTCGATTTTTGCAGTTAGAACTACAGATTTGTAGAAAATTGTCATACGTTGCAATTGAAAAAAAAGCGCCACCTCAACCAGGATTTGAATCTGGAACTTTTTTCTTGCCAGGAAAGCGCGTTACTAATTTCGCCATTAAGGTCTCGGCAACTCCTCTCCTTAATTGCTACATTTTATAATGCTTTGGCGATTCTTCTATCAATGCCTGCTCACATGGTATATAAGAATATTTGAAGTAAATCTAATTTTATCGATGGGTAAGTATAATTGCGAGTAATTAAATTTATCGATATTTCCAATTCAGTTTAAGATTGCCAAGGCAACTCGATTTTTTTTCGATTGGTAACGCGCTTTCCTGGCAAGAAAAAAGTTCCAAATTCAAATCCTGGTCGAGGTGGCACTTTTTTTTTAATTGCAACGTATGACAGTTTTTCTAAAAATCTGTAGTTTTAACAGAAAAAACCGAGTTGCCTTGGCATCTTTGAAGTGGTCTCGTCTCATAAACAAGAGATGTGGTCACAACGTGATGTGCCCCTGCTCATGACGGAAATATAGTGATAAACCATTTAAATCACCTGTTATCTAACAGATGGATCGGCATTAGAGGTACACCCATCTCTGTCATGTTATATATCCCATAACTTTCCTTGCTATCATCAACTTGTCCTGACTTGCGAGTACGTGCCTAATATTTGAAAGGCATTTGTCGAGATTTGGTCATGTACTTGACCACATTCGTAATAGTACATCTCGATACTAGCGTGCGGGGAACGTGATTGACGTACGAGTGTCAGTCACATAACGGGTAATGGATACAATTTTTTGACACAACGTGCGTGGGTATAAGATTTAAAGGTATCTTGTGTACCTCTGCAAAGACCTTAATATACTCATGCACTCACACCACTGTGCAGCACGAGCTATGAATTGCTTGTGTAAATCAAGGTATTTCGAGCTATAACAGTTGGTTGGTTAAGCAATCAAATCTCTGCACATGGTGTGTCAAAAAGTAATTTTAGAGTACGCATGTAGTACTTGACCGCAACTGTGACTCCTTATTTACTTCAGGTTAACTTCAAATCTTATCAATTCAATTACTGCAATAATGTATTTTAATTACTTTGGTTAGTCCCCACGTGAGACCTTACGTAATGATACAGGTAAGGACCTACATAAAAAATTTTCACTGGGCTGTGTATTTTTAACAGAAATGGAGATTATTACAACCGTTATCTGTTAATACATTGTTAAATATACAACTTATTTTTAAAATATATAAGAATGTTTAAACCAATGTAAAAGCTATCATTATCCCAATCCACACGATTCTATTCTAATCCTTTTCTTAGAGAAATCCATTAGCCTGCACGTTCCCTTGACTTCAATTCACATGACTTTTTTGTGGAGGGCTGTCAAAGATCGTATTTTTAATGGAGAACTAAGAGACATACATCACCTTGAAGCGTGTATCGATGCTGCGATACCAGGTATCACTGCAGAAATGGCTCGAGCAGCAATGGTTAATTTTTAACGTAGGCTGCAATGTTATAAAGATAATGAAGGCAGCCACTTTGAACAGCTTATGTTAGGAAGCATTTGTGTACATATACGATTGTAACAAAAGTTGTATATACGAAGACTGTATTTATTATTATTATTATTATTATTATTATTATTATTATTCATAAATAACTCATTACATAACGCATGTATTAAGGAAGTTGTTAGTTGATTTGTTTTGTTATACCTTATGTTTTAGTACAAAAATCAAAAACATAAGTTGACTACGCTAAACAATAATGTATAGTACATTACATTACAAGGAATAAAACTTGACAATCCGATCCTGGTGGTGAAGTAACCCCCCCCCTTTCCCGAGGCAAACCACTGGAGCGGATTATCGAGTGACATTCTGTTTAGTATTTATACTTTTCTTCTTACTGCTTTGGCTGAAAATTAATAGTTTATAAGGTATCTTATAAGGTATGGTTTATAAGGCATATAAGCATGAGCACATAAAGAATATACCGCTTATCAGCAGCTGTGGCGCAGTGGTGAGGCTTGCATAGAAAGAAAGAGAAGACGAGGGCAGTGAGTCTTTCTCTCTCGCACACGTACAAAGTGGGATTGTAGAGGCACAGATAGGACGACGGAAAAGAGGCACCAATGCATACTCCTACCTGTACTCCCATGACCTAACTCCATGAGTGTACGAGAGAGAAAGACTCATTGAAATTATAAAATTTTAATAGACTCTACTTTCGATTTTAATTCTCATAGTGTGCAGTAATTGTGAGTAGCCCCACCTGTGCCATCTTATTACTTGTTAGTAGCTTCTGCCAACTGATACATATGATAAAATAGTTATAATTGCTATTAAATTTGATCTTTTTTTTCCTGTAATGTGACCACTGGTTTCTGTTCATTATCAACATAATGGACTGTTATTTTATGAAAAAGCGTGCAAATACTAAGCCAAATGTAGAATAATAGGAACAGCAGAGGAATTATTAACACAGAATGAGAGACGTCACCTTACAACTTGAACTTTCTATAGTATATTTTAAAAATACTGTAGAATACAAAGTATAATTGTTTTGAAGGCCTGTTAAAAGCAAAGTACAATTGTTTTAAAAGCTTGGGCACTAGATAAAAAGGTTGATAAAAACCTTATGAATTAAAGAGTACAAGCGAGTCACAAAGTAAAAGTAGCAATACCGATGCTTAACTCTTGCGTGCAAGTGAGCAAACTAACTGTAGTAACCAAAAGAGGCAGAACGGAGTGTTGAAGAGACACAGCTGTTAGTTTTTGACTTATACCACGCGAAGCTGTGTCAGTGAGATTCTGTTTTGACTTTACGTGGTGCCAGTTAGCTTTTGGAGTCGTATCAAATGTACTCAGGCAACTATTAGCAATGAACACAGGCCACTTAAAGGGTGGAGTATTAAGCCAATGTAATACGTTTAAGGAACTAGTCCATAAGTAAGTGGGAACGTCCCAAAGCAAGCAACAATCAGAGAAGTGTTTGATAATTTTCGAAAGCCACTGTGCTGTGCAAAGCTCAAGCCATGGTATGCTTAAGGTCTTCACAGGGCTAAACTTCGTTTTGGCTAAATGTAACGTGCACCTTGCCATCTATCATGACTCGTATATAAGCTACAGCCTAGGCTAGTTTCAAAGCATTTGCATAATCGTGTATTGCTAGAACCTTATAGTTAGGCGAAAAAGGGTTCCAACGAGGTATAGAGACTCCAATCGTTTAAGAGATTTTGTAAAGCCACTAAGTCTATTCAGTGACAACAGATTTAGGTAAGGGGTGATCCCAGGATATTTTTAAGAGCTAAAGAGACTGGGAGAGAACTTTTGCTAAAATAAGAGCTGGGGAAGATTAACCTAGAGAATCGAAAAATTTTGCTCACTAAGTCAAAACAAACCTTCTTGACTAAGGCACCACATCTTCACCTACTAAAAATTGTCATCAAAATTCGCCATAATGCGGGTTCTAAGATAAACCAAAGATAAAAACTGTATTAGGGTTTTTTTTGAGTTTTATGAGTTGTTCAACTAAAAATTTCTTGGAAATTTCTCACAAAACTTCAGGAAAAGCTAAAGACCATTTCCTGAGAGAAAATCCACCTTGCTTAGCTTACTCTGACAGCTCTGCCACTTAGATTGAGCCTTATCCAGAGGGTGATCACCCAATAAACAGTTATTAACATAAAACTCTTTCATTATTGTTTTCACTGAGTTTGGAAAGGATTTGAGGTGAGTAAAGGCGAGCTGTCTCATTACATGGGTAACAAGGTAAGGGGAGAAAGCTAGCCCATAAGTGATGGTGGTTAACAAATAAGTTTTTGAGTGATCTGAAGTCTCTGGTCTCCAAAAAATTGCCTGGTAAATTCAATCATTTTGATGAACAGAAATTTGGCAAAACATTTTCTCCATGTCTGTGGTAAAAGAAGACTTATAGAAACGCCACTTAAGTTTTGTTTTGTAAAGATTTTGGAGCAAATTAGGTCGACAGTGCAATATAGAATGAAGAGAAATTCCGCTAAAAATTTTAGACAAACCATTAAAACAAGCCGCAGCTTATGGTTAGAATCGTTCGTCTTAAAAACACAGTGATGAAGTAAGTAATAAGCAACGAGACTAAAATTGGAGACCTTTCTCCTATGCCCAAGTGTGAGGTTGTCAGACATAAATGTTTCATAGGTAGCATAAAGCTTAGTGTCTTTTTTAATTGTAGCTCTAATTGACTATACATAGCAAAGGCGGACTAGTAGGAGATTTTCCTCAATACTTCAAGATTTACCGTGGTTGACTCAAAGGGTAGTCTTACTGAGAATTGACCATTAGGTAGTCGTTAGTATGCAAGAGCAAAATAATTTTTGCACTTAGAGTCTTTAGAACCAAAACTAGACTTCACCAAGGGCTCTTCGACTAACCAATATCCTTCAACAAGTTCGTATACATTGAGTTCTTCAGCAAAATGGAAGGTCACTGAATGGCCAGACCTTAAAATAAGGAGGTCTCTGACATCATTAGATAGAAGCCAATCTAGTTAAAAAAAAGGAGCAATTAATTAAATATAATTGCCCTTTTAATGGAATGATAAATAATAATTAAATAAACCGGTGCATTAGGTAGCACATCAATTTTATCAGGACCGTACATGTCTTGGTCAGCTAATTCCAATCCATAACAGTGACTTAAATTGAGTAGCTTCTTATTTAATGGAGGATTGTAAGGAGAGATTAAGGGAACAACCAATGCATTAACTTTACAATTGAAATCGGAACCAAAGTAAGGCCTTATACAAAAGTGAATGGATATTTTTACGGTCATGATCTGATCATCAACACAAGTTAAATAAATATTTGTTACCTTAGACTAAAGGATCAAAAGGCTCTAAGGAAAGGTCATCACTAGAGAAGACTGTGAACACTGACATACTTAGGGTTTGACCCTAAATCGCTAAAACAATCTGAGGAGCTTTTGGAAGACTGAGAGAATAAGTTACGTTAACGTTTAAACATGAGCTGCCCTAACCAGAAGAGCCTTGAGAGCGATTAGAACCCTTATTAGCTTCTTTAGGAGCATCACCGTATTTCTGTTTTGTCTGACCATAAAAATTCTTTAATGTATCAGTGTGTGATGCTTTTTATGGCAAATAGTGCCATTAAACTTTGATTTGCACCCTATTTTGAAATGTTTATCAAAATAGTTTAAGCAGAGACGTTCATGAAGTCAATGAATTGTTTTTTTATCTTGATACGCCTTATTTTTAAATTCATCCCCCTAATACAAACGATGATTCTGCCCACAAGTGGGATACTCACAACTATCAGGAAGGAGCTTTGAATCAGTCCGATAACCAGTTACTGACTTGTGAATCTTTGCCTTTGATTAATCAGTAGACAAGGTTTTTTTAGTCGTATTTTCTAAGGTTATGGTCTGACCTGATATAAAATCTAGTAACTGTTGAACGAATAGAGAAACGCAGCTGCTTTCAAGGTTCCTCTGACAGTCTTTACTTGTATAAAAATCAAACTTACTAGCTGTAAATGCTGTAAGAATATCCTTATTACCACCACGTCTACCTTACGCTAACAAGCAATCGTGATGACCAAGAATCTTCTTGCACAACCACTTTATTTCTGATATCGGACTGGTTCTCATTGGTTGACAATTAAAAAAAGAATTTGTATAAGTAGTAACGAGATGGCCACGATTATAATGAGATTTGAGGAAAGTTTCCCAGGCTTAGGGATAGTTTTCCTTAGTTAGAGGGATATTTTTTATCAGATCGGAAGCCTCGGCTGAGACGTGCGTACGAAGGGGCTCGTACTTGATAATGCCTGGCAAGTCTTATTTTCCATGAACAAGGGATTAGAATATGTCACGGAAGTTCTCCCAGGCCTTAAGTTAACCATTGAAGACTGAAAGGTCAATAGAGGGCAAAGAGACCTAACCCTGATAAGCATTCGTAATAGATAATGTGTTTCCAGTTACGGGAGGGTTAGTGTTACAACTAGAAATATTTTACGAGTAATTTTTGAACTCTCTGACAGTGAAGTGATATATATCCTCTTAGTTCTCCAAATCTTTCTCAGTAAAAAAAGCATGTTAAGTATATACCTTCTCAAGACGATTTATCAATTCATCTATTTGCTTAACCTGAGCAAAAATATCCTTTACTTGTTAAAGGCTTGATATAGCTCGACTTCTTGTCACCTTTGATGAACCAAGCTTTTCAAACTTGGAAAAGGGGTTTTTAATTTTTCAAAAGAGACCAACCTGCGTGTTATAAATAGCCTCCATAATTCTTACAAACTAAGAGAGAGATGAAGTAGTGAAAATTAAACTCAAGGCACTATAATTAAAGAAATTATCAAGATTTACGGAAAGTAGGACTACTTGCTGGAATTGAGCTAATCTATTATCATAACCCAATTCTAGTAAACACACCTAATCTGCCATACAAAGCTCAAGCCCTGATTTGGAATAATAATACAATATTTTACGCTTGAATTCACAACTAAATAACTTGAGTGTCCAAAAACAAAGTTACTGGTAAACAAGGGTACAATGATTTGCAGCAACAGCAGCAGCAGCTAGTATAGGTACGAGGCAGCTTGCAGCAAACGGACCGCTAATATTTAGAAAAAGCGTGCAGATACTGAGCCAAACGAGCAATAGTAGAAACAGAAGAAGAATGATTAATATAGTTGTTGAATAAAAGGTATCACTTTACAACTTGAACTTTCTATAAAATGTATTTAAAACCACTGTAGAAAATAGAGTAAAATTTTTTTAAAGGCCTGTAAAAAGCAAAGTACAATTGTTTCAAATGCTTGGAAACTAGATAAGGAGGTTAATAAAAACTTTATGAATTAAAGAGTACGAGCCAGTAACAAAGGGAAAGTAGCAATATTGAGGCTTACTCCAGCTCGCAAGTAAGCGGATTGACTGTAGTTACCAGCAGAAGCAGAACGCGGTGTTCAAGAGACACAGCCTTTTGATTTCGAGGCTGACGATAATACAGAGATCTTCGCTTTACAAATATTCCGCGAAATTTTAGTTATAAGGTTCAAAACTTAATTAAAAAACATTTAAGAACCTAATGTTATACAGTTTTGTCGTAGCA
Source organism: Copidosoma floridanum (assembly GCF_000648655.2). The sequence continues at coordinate 858,114 of NW_019379490.1, read as the reverse complement.
ACCTTAAAAATTTATGAAATTATAATTTTTGCCAACAGTGTAAGAACTTCACATTTATCAGCTATGTGTGCTATTGCAAATTGATAATTAAATGGTTATGCAATGTCACAAATAAGTTACTAATTTTTTCTACATGTACAACGATATATAACTAACCTATAAAATGGATAATAGAATTCTATGTGTAATTAGTTTGGGACAGCCATATAGCATTCTATAAGGTTTTACAAATGACTTTGCGTAAGAGGTTTGCAAATTGTTGATACCATTTGTAATGCCGTATGGAAAAATACATGGAATTACTAATTGAAAGAAGACAAGAATTTCATGATTCGCAAATATTTTCACGTTAAAGAAAAATCAGCAGAAGCCCCTTATTTTGAAGTTATTTTTCGGATGGTAACATATGAAAGCAACAGTGCAGAATACCGTAATGCAACAAAATTCTGTCATCTAGATATAACTGCTGAAATCCGTTATGCATTATTTAGTACTTTTAGATGACAGAATTTTGTTTTTTTTTAAGCGAAGCTTCTTATGCTTCCCCCACATTACTCAATACCGCAATAGCGCGACGTAAGTATACATATACATAGACACTGCTACTGCTGCTGCTGCTGCTGCTGCTGCTGCTGTATTATTCAGAGTTGGTCGTACGAGCTTGGAAGCGGTCGAGTTTTGCCGTATAAAAGGCCTTCTCTGATCTCCCACCGACTTCGTATTCGCATTACTACGTCGTACTGTGTGCTTATGCGGCTGCATGTTCCATGTACGTTGTTTACATGCGTGTGTACAGTGCAGCTCGCCAGTTCTGATTAGGTTATTATACTAAACTAATACTTCATAGGTATATAATTTTACCTTTTTTTACAAAACTAGAATTTACGCATCATGAAATTTATCAGTTTATATTAGAGTATATATTCATACCAACTGTGTCCATACTTGGTGTATAGGCTGGGTGTATGCTGACCCCCACGCTTGTCTGAAGCTTGTCGTGGTGAAAAAATTAAAAAAAAAAACTAACAAAGCTGATTGACCAGAATAAATAGTTTTTTTATGTTTTAGCAGAATCTTGTTAAGGGCGTATGATTAGTTTTAGAATCTACCTTAGTACTTTTTTCACGTAAATTTTTTTCAGTGCAAGAGAATGCTTCTATAGGCCCCAAAAAATTATTTTTCTCCTCGGCTGCAAGTTGGTAAGACCTTTCCGCATCTGAGACTATTTTTTTAAATCATCTTAACGACAATGTGTTAAAATTATTTTTTATATTGAGCTGAATACAAAAAAGTGTATGGATTAATATTTTTTGGGTTTTTGCCTATTACTGAAAATATATTACGTTAGAGCAACAAAAAGAAGAGGAAAGTTTTGTGTGAGAGAAACTATGTACACGATCTGACACAGCAGAAAGCAAGTCCTGGGCTACATATAGTTTCAAAATGCTTTCCCCAAACCAAGATCCATATTGTTCCTTACAAAGTTAGATTAGAAGTGATGATAAAAAATGGTTCTTGTATTGTGATAGTAAATAAATCTAAGCTTACACTGCATTTGAGTTGACAGATGACAGAATTCTTAAAAATGCAGTTTGTTTATGCAAACGTAGTCTAGGAGCATGTAAGCATAAAGAAAATGTGTTTTTTAATCAATAGAGTTTGATCCTAGTCTCAATTTCGTTTAGGTAAGAATACGCGAATTACGCAAACAGCTAAGCTACACGCATTAGAAGCAGAGATATTTTTTAAAAATTGACTAAAATTGACTTATAAAAAATACCGTACATCTTTTGATTGAAAAACTTTGTATTGGAGTTGCTTTGGATATTTGTTGTGAGTGGTATTTAAGGTAGAACTACTATAAAAAACAATTTTTTTAACCAATTTTTTTTTTAGCCATTCTTTAAGTCATTTTAAATCACTTACAGCAGATTTATCAATATGTATGTGCGTATCCATAGTAATTATTGGTACAATTAATGTTAGATAATCTTAAGCTGCCACATATATTAGACAGCTTTGCTTCTGTCAGGGGTCCCCAGATCCCTCACGCTTGGTTTTTTTCAGTTTGTAATTGCATGTGTTTTTCCATATGGCATTACATATAGTATCACCAATCCAAAACGTAAGGCCATATATAAAACTATATGTAATTCTGTATGGCTTTGCTGAAGTAATTACACGTGGAGTTTTCTTATGCATTATCAAAGTGGAAGGTCTTCTACATGATGCATACTTCATTTAGGAATTTATCAATTTATTGCACAACATTATGAGGATTGTTCTATATTTAAAGTGCGAGAGTTTTTCAACCCCCATGTAATCTTTCACAAAATCTATAACTTGAAATATTTAATTTTTCAAATGTTTTGGTGTTATTTAATTCATTTAAAATGAAAGTGGTCTTTTCTTGAAAATGTTGTATTTAGACTGCAAATAGTGAGATATTTTGTATTAGTACAATTTTAGCAATTTTCGATAGCAATGATAAATACACCAGTTTTTTATTTCCATGAAAGAAATTTCTATCTATACAAGTATACAGAAGATATTTCCATGCATTTTGGTCCGCTCCATTTAAATTTGATTTTATAATGAACCCATTAACAACGTTTAGCAACGGACTAAGTATTATTAAACCAAGTTCAAATTGAGTGCCTCAAAACATACGAAAAGAATTAAATCATGCCCATCGTAAAATTTTTTTGAGGAAATATGTGTTGACAAACAAATTTTTTCTAATTGTAATAATTTTTTTGCTTCTGCGTTAAAACAAAAGTTTGCTGGGCTTATTATAAAACAGACTTAAATTTAGTGACTCATCTTGATACACAAAAAAATGGCAATATGTAATCTATAGTAAAATCTTTTACATTAAGATTTGAAAAAGAAAATAATTTTGTATGATTCTAGGGACTTTAGGCTTATAGAGGATAACTAAACCCGATTGCTAAGCTTCCGATGATAATAAGATGATAATTATTTATCTACCATTGTGGCATAATATTTACCTGATGTTTATCGAATTATTTTAATGATTATCACCTGATTTTCAGCGAATTATGACCTAATGCATAGTTGGTTACAATCAGGTAAAAATCAATTAAAAATTGGATAAAAGCCATGTAAATATCGAGTAAGCTGTGTTCAGTAAGCTTCAAATAAAGCTCTCTGAATATCTATATGATTTTAAGCTAATTTTAACATGATTACAGCTTATTATCACAAATTACATATTTCGTGAGAATCAAGTGATAATTATTAAAAATTTAGGTGAATATTAGGTGAATATCGTGCAAAAATGTCAGACGATTATGATTTGACGTTTAGCATCCAGAAAGGGTTATGAGTCTGTACTAAAACAAAATTTGGTTTGGTACCCATACAAAAATATATGTAAGAATAGTATAGAATTTTATAATTAATGAACTATTAAGTGAAGCTGTGTAACTTTAATAAGAGATAAAAATAGTTTACTATTTATTGGATACAGCATCATGGATATTTTCTAGAATGCATGTAAAATAACGCTTCCATTAGGGTTATCATCTTGAGATCCTTAACTTGGACGATCATTTTTATAAGCTTCCTTGACACGTCAGCAAAATCTTTTGCTTCTTGTTTAGTTTTTTCAAGTCTTTTCTTCTAAACATACACATCATGCCACAATGCAGTTTAATCTACATTAGAAAAATGTTGTTTAATAATCAATGCTTGTGTTACTTCCCTTATAGCAATTCCTATTTAAAAAAGAAGAGTTATTTCGGAGCTTTTGTATTCGTTTTGTGACTAGCTTAAACAAAGATCATGTGGTTATAATTAAAATTAAATCATTCTTTGTATTAATAAAACGGAACTAAAATTAAAATTTTAATTTAACTATCTATGATTTAAACAAAAAGGCACATATAAAATATAAGTTACGGGAACGATGCTTTAAATTACAGGTTAAGTACGTAACATGGCTTTATTAAGTAAGATAAAAATATACGAAGAGGTAGAAAAAAGTAATGATCAAACAACCAGAACTTTTAAAATTACAATACTACGTATAAGATATGCATTATTTATGAATATATTTAATAAGTGTGCCCCTTAACCTGTTTAGTACATCTATTCCAAAATAACAGTAGGTTGACAATATGTATATTATTAAGGAGAAAAAGAAGTTATTAAGGTTGTGTAGGCAAACCACAGTATGCCAGCCTTAAAAATTGCGAAATTCCATGTGTAATTACTACTATGATAACTTTAAGTTAACCATATGGAATTACATTTGGTATTACATATGGCATTACATATGGTATTACATATGGCATTACATATGGTATTACAAAAAGGGCTTTGGTTTGGCAATATCATATGTTCTTCCGTAAAGAAAAATAAATTTAATTACGAATAAAAAAATAGCATCTTGAAATAACCACAGACTATCGTGATTCATTATCAACTGTTATTAAATATTGTGACCATACGGATAATAACTTTAAAACAAAGAAGTTCATCTGATTTTTCCAGAATACTAATAAAAAAAAATTTTATTGTTTTTTAATTCCTGACATAGTTAATTAATCCTACTATTTTAGAGTTACTCTTAAAATGGCAACATTTATTGTACATTGTCAATAATTCATTACGATATCCTGCACTTATTCCTAGATAATTTTTTTTAAATTTTGAATTCCATCTGTTTTTTTTTCATAGATTCACCCATTTCATACTAGGTGATAATGAACTGAAAATCAGGTAATAATCATGAGAGACTGGTGTGAATTTCAAGTTAATATCATGTTACAATTTCAGGTGATTATTAGCTGATGCTTATCTCATACTAAGCAACTGGGTAGGGTATTTAGAAAATGCCAGCCAAAAGCTTCTAAGTGTCTACCTAGTACCCACCAAATATTTTCTGAGTTTCTGCTACGTGTTCGCAAAAAATCTGCTAAGTACACATCTAGTTCTCCTTAATTATCGTTCATATTTTGTCTCATTTTGAGCACAGTACTCGTTACGTACCTATTGCCAAGATCCACTTGAATACGGTAACGTGACCGGCCATCAAAGTTGTTTGTAGACGCGTCGACATCAAGTACTATCCATCCTGAACCATTCATAATCCTTAATTTTCGTCTAACGTTAATTATATTCACGCTAATTGTCTTTTTTTTTAAGTGCCCACTAAACTATCGCTTAGTATCCACAAAGTATCATCCATAAGATGACCTGCTACCCATTAATTGCCCGTCAAGTATCCAAATGAACCTAGATAAAATTTCCAGGTGCATTTTGGCCCAGATTTTTGGGATTTTCACGTGAAGTTCCAGGGTACATGTAGGTGGACGTCTAGGTGCATCCTTGATTTGCATGTGTTTCTAGGCAGATCTATGTTGACGTTTGAGCCACTCCACGTAGATTTTCCAGCATAATTGTGTAGATTTTCCACCCTTATTTAGTGGATTTCCAAGATAAAAAAATTTTAAGACCAAATCCACGTGCATTACCTCTTAAAACAAAGTTTTACCTGATCCTGCAAAATAACCCGAGATTTATTTCCGACTGAAACTTTAGGTATAGTTTTTGGTAAACGTCCGTGTAATATTTGTTTTAATAATTTTCCGGGGTAACATTTATAGGTTGCACCTTCCCTTCCTTGATAACAGACCTCAGATTCATAATCAGCAACCTTGGAAACCCCTGATACACCATTTCCGGGATAAAATATTACTTCTTAATTTTTTTATACTACTGACACGACTTGGAGCAATTTTGAAAGGCCGCAACTACCCTCCATTGACTACTGACTTTGGATTCATAATCAACGATCTCGGAAGCCTCCGAGAAACAATTTTCGTGGAAAAATATTATTTATTACCTTTTTTCATTACTGACATGACTGGAAAAGACTTTGTGAAGCTTAAACTACCCTAACTTGATAATCGACCTCAGATTCGTTATCAGCTACCGCATAATCCACTGAAAAACGATTTCTGGGGCAAAACATCATTTTTTACTTTTTTCTACTACTGACACAACTTTGAGCAATTTTTAAAGGTTGAAAATTTTCTCCCTGATTACAGACTTCAGATTTGTAATCAACCAACTCGATAACCCCCAAAAGACAATTCCCAACGTATGATGTTATATCTTACTTTATTACCGAATTTGAATACATAATCAGCCATCTCGAAAACCCCTGAAAGACGATTTCCGAGGCAAAATATTTCATCCTCCTTTTTTGACTACTGACATGACTGAGAATGACTTTTAGGGTTTGAAACTACCCTTACTCGATTACCGACCTTAGATTCGTAATCAGCAACCTTGAAAGCCTCTGATAGACGATTTATGATGCAAAAATTATATCTTACTTTATTTTATTACTAAAACAACTGGGGATGATCTTCAAAAGTCTAATCTAACCTTATTTGATTACGAATGTTGGATTTGTAATTAGCAACTTCGAAAATCCCCGAGAGATGATTTTTGTGAAAAAATTTTGTTTTTTATTTATTTCTCGTTACTAACACGGATGGAGATGACTTTGAGGGGCTCAAATAGCCTTTTGTTGATTACTGACCTTGGATTTGTTGTCAGTGGTTCCGAAAACCTTCAAGAGACGATTTTTGAAGCAAAGTTTTCATTTTTCATAATTTTCATTTCACTGTTTTACTGGGAGTATTTTTAAAAGGGTTAAAGTCACATTATTTTGTTTTATTTTTTTTAGCGATGCAAAAGTTGGTCGTGATGAATGTTTCTAAGGGTCCTTAGTTGTCTACGTATTCACTCACCATCCTGAAAATCCACTGAAATAGGGGTAAAAAATCCACTCTAATTGGCTAGAAAATTCACCTGCAATGGACAAAATGGCCACATGGACCTGCCCGACAACAGCTGGTAATCCAGTATCCCCATGGTTATTTACCTGGATAAACATCTTCATGTCGACCACAAAATATACCTCAATTTGTAGTTGAAAACAAATCTGGAATTTTTTTGGAGGATTAAGTAAAAACCCACTGAAAATAGCAAGTAAATACATGTAGATAAAGTTGAGATGTTTTTTTACAATCCTAAGAATTTACTAAAATTGGGTATAAAATTCGCCTGGAGTGATTAAAATGTTCATATGGATCTGTATAGGAACATATGTAAATCCATGATTCACCTGGTGTGCTATTAAATCAAGCTAAATATCGTATAGTCTATGGTAATAACTTTGATTATCTCTAGTTATCGATGGCACGACCTTTGCGTAATGTGACGGGCATTTCAGTAAGTCAAAACTTGTGTTATAATAGCTTTACAAACTTTAATTGCAAGTAAGTTACCTTTTTTTTTCTTTTTTCTTTTTTCAATGTAACTTGTAAAATACAACAAGTATACATGATGTGAAAATTAGAATACATGAATGGTTTGGGATAAAACAACAATCATTAATTTTTTAATAAAAATTTATTAGCAAATTTGACTTTAGCTAGCATTTTGTAATTATGAGAAAGTCCTTAAAAAAAATTATTGTAAAAGTAAAAGAACTTATCGTTTACAAACGAACTGAACAATATAGGTAATTTTAAATGATTCCTTTTAATTGTACGTTTTGTTGTTATAGACAGTAATAATATAACATTTTTGTATTGTTATTTTAAACGTATGAAATGTAAAGAATAATGATCTTGTCAAGAAGAACATAAAAGTAAAAAAATCGTTCAGTCAAAATTTTTTTTGTAAGTATAAGCAATATCACATTGTGTGTTAGCACAAAGAAAGAAATTTAAATTTAATAGAATTAAATTATTTTAGTTAGATTTCTTGCCACATATACAGATTATATAATGAAAAACTTGTGTAAAATAAGAATTTATTTGGAAATACTTAAAAAATTTTTATACTGCATGAAAATCTTGTAACAAGATTCTTATGTTTTACTAAAAAACTTATGCAATAAAAACTTGTGCTAAACGTGTAAATCCTAATGTACGTAATCAGCGAAGACTTACGTTTAAAAAAAACTCATCGTACACACTTTCTTGGCAAAAAAAATTATACAACTAATTTTTCTTAGTCTCGTATTAAGTTCGAACTTTTTTTTCCTCTCTTTCGTTTTACTCTTTTATTTCATGAGCAATCTGCATCAATGCTGAATTATTTTTCTTTACAGTTTTTTTCAGCAGTACTTAAAAATTTGTTTCATCACAACGTTTAAAATACTAGTGATTTATATTAGTCCTCATTATTAAACATTTAATATACTCTTCATTAAAATTATGGTCATTTACGGTTTCCTGCGGTTGCTCACCAACTGGAACAGCCATCGGCATTCTAAAATATAAACCACTTTTAAGTAGTTTACAATGTTATGATTGCTTTTATTTAATAGAGAATTTTTTTTTACCCTTTTTGGCATAAAAAGTTGAAGAGTATGGCGCATGCATCAACTTTATTAGCTGCAAATTCTGAATCGTAATGCAAGGAATGGTCACTGTTAAGGCATCTGCAAGTTTGTTTGAAAACCTAAAACATTTGCTCTATGATGCACCAAATCCAGTATACACTCATTGTGTATCTATAATTGGGCGTGTTAGGTAGAGCATCGACAATTGGAGTGAAAAAAATACTTGGTGGATTATAACAACCATCACCTGAAAAAACCAAGATTGTAATGTATGTTGGTGAACATGCTAATTAGAATATCCAACTCATTTTAAACGTGACAGAAGATTATTCCGAAACATTGACGTCAATATGCCCCATACCTATCGAAAAGAAAATATTTTTAATCTTGTTGCTAAATGTTTTTATCACATCCAACGTCAAACATACGTTCTCTTGCATCTTTCCAGCGCCAGAGGAATTTATCGTTCGTTGCACAACCTTTTGTTCTGACATTAACAGTACTGCCAATGGCATCACATATCAACAAACACCATTAATGTTTATTACAAATGCATGTACCTTGACAATACGTGGTACAATATAATTAAAACCAACATACCATTTGAACATTGAGAAAATAAAAACTGTAGTGATTCACTAGGGCTTTTTCATGGACGACTGGCTTATGTATGTGAGGTTGAGTGAAGTATAATGAGCCAAAAATTTGTACTGGAAAATTGCATTTTTAACTGAATCTAAAAAAATATTTAAAGTCTATAGCCATCCAGGATACAAAAGTAAAAAAAATATATTTCTCTAAAGATAAAATAAAAACACAAAAACTCTACCTTTCAGCTATAGCTTCACGAGCTTCCATTGTATTTGGAAAAACAATATATTGTTCAGATATCTGTTTTATAGCATGTAGTACGTTATGAAGATATCGACTAAGTGTTGATCGCGACATGGGATGTTAATGATCGTTGTCTACCGTCTTTGAGAACCCTCCCTTCGCTAAAAATTGAAGAACTGACAATATTTTTTGATACGAGGGAATACCATGAAAAGAATTCCGCAGGTAGGGTCGTACCATTTTTATTAGTGTAATGGCAACTGCAAGGACAATTCTATAAAAATGTCTAAAGCCTTCATCGCTGAACATAAAAAGGTCACTCGGTCGCCGCAAAGCTCGTTTTCAAGTCATTTGGGATCTTTGGCGTAATAGAACCCTTTTGTATTCATTATCAAAAACTTTAATGAAATCCGCCAATAGAGCTACATCTGCCATGTTCATCTACAATGTTAGAGTATGTATAAAGTAAAATTGTGTACGTACTTGATTTATGATGTACAAGTGTAAAATTTGACGAGTTCTTTCATACTGTTCATACTACAACATACTTTTAATAATTTCTGTAACAAGCACAGATGTACACACCGCATAGTATTACAGACCTCTAAAGCAAACTTGGTAGAACTGTACCCTCACGATGACCTCAATAAAATTTCCGATGCAACTTTGCGCATTCACTGCAATGTGTGCGCGTATGCACGTGGCTGCTGTACAGCAGGCAATAAAGTAAAACTTGCAAAAACTTTAATACACACCTTCTTAATGAACACTACATTCCCAATAAATAAATAACAACTATACTTTAATAATGTGTACATATGACAACGGAAGATAAACAATTTTAGCTATTATTTGCCACCATAGGTACAGACAGGTTGATGAACAAACTAAATTTCGAGGTTAGAGCTTACACTGATAGACTCATACTGCAAATTTCAATATGACAGAATATCAGATAAATATAGGTAGTGATTGTACCTACTATAAGTGGCACTGCGTTTTGACCTGGCTATATGAGTGTGACATGGGCACTGCCCAATTTGGACGGATTTTGCTGCACGAGAAATGAAGATTATATGGTTAAAGCTTAGGTGAGAGGGTGCCAAGGCCACTTGGTTATTATTTATGGATGTATTAAAGTATCCGAGTGAGTGTCTTATACTATGTATAATATTTGTTAATAACGTGGATCATTGAGTTTATAGACACTGTCGCCCTACACACAGTAACAGACACTGACACGAATACACTGATACATCCATAAGTCAGGACCAAGTGTCCCTGGTGCCCTCTGAATTTATCTCACACAATAAATTTCTTATTCGAAACTCATCAATCAAAGAAGTTATGTTATGACAACAGTCAAAAGACCAAAAACTTTTGAATTTCCCACATGACGAATAAAAATGTCCGTTAAGTGTATGTCAGCTATTAGTTGTCACTATCAGGAACTTAGCAATCATTTTATCGTTCTTGACTGTATTGAACATTCGATACTAACAACGTTGCCACATTTATTTGATGATTTTAAGTGATAACACAGTCACAGTCATCATCCAGTACGTAGACAGTAGCCCCGCAGAATACTGATGCTAAATCCTCACATTCGTCATGTGGCTCGTACGAGGCAGATCAAAGTTTTTCGTTCATAACAGGCAACATAGTTTTTAGTTTTTTATTTTCTATAGATAGATTCATATCTAGAAAGTTCAAGTGAATTATTGCCGGTAAATAGAAGAGTATCATCATTGGTATGATTTCCTGTTGCAATGACAAAAATACAAGTTAATTTGTAAAAGTGCCAGTTTGGCTTTCAGTATACCCACGGAAATCTTATGTCACTTTAAAGCATAACAGTAATCCAAACGCTGTAATTTTTGCCATTGGAATAATTACAATTGTTATTGGTGCAAGCATCTGTATGGCTTAAAGTTGATATAAGGCTGTTACTACATAAATAGTACCTTCGCGTCAGTAAGTGTGCCCTCGTGTTTTGCGAGCACTGCAAACACAAGGTATTTGTTAACAACATGAAAGTCGAGTGTTTGTCAATATTGACCAATAACAGGGTATGGGGAGGAGAATTCACGCTTTCTTAAATTTGATTTTACGTGCACATTGTGCAACAGTACTCATGAAAGTAATGAAACAAGAAAATTATAAGCGAACACTTGAAGTACGATAAGAACAATTTTCATACAAAGTGGAAGCACTTGAGATAAAAGTAATAGATTTTGTGAGGCCACAAGCACACAAGTGGAGGTTGTACACATAAATAAATAATTATTTTTCGATAAAGATACTTGATGATATTTGTGTATGTAAGATGGTTTAAAAATTAATTATTTTAAGGGCACAACTATACTAGATGAAGGATCAAGAGAAGGTGCTGATTAACTCTATGGCAGAACATACCAATTTTGCTGCTGGTCGCCACACAAGTGCAAACGGGTGGGGACAAAATGCTTTACTGCAGATTGCACTTTCTGCTAAACTGTCTCAGTGTGGAACAGAAGCAAAAACTGAGCAGCAATGCCAATCGGTAATTCATTTGTGTAATATGAGAAATCCCTTGCTTTTAAAATCAATAATGAAAAGTTCATTATAGTGCTGGTACAAGTTGAGGACCAAAGCCAAGGAATACGTCACTTGTCGAAAAAAATATATACAGACCATTGGAAATAATATACAGAACGAGCCCCCCAAGGATTCTCATCTTGAATTAGTTCTTGCTGTTGTAACATCAGTGTATCCACCTTATTGTTTTTTTCCTCTTGCTTCAAAACTTTCCGTGCCGATTTTGTAACACTAAACGCAGGACCAAAGTGCATCAGAAATGCCATCGCAATAATCTTATACCATTCGCAAAAACCTAATTTTTGTAATCCGGACAAATGTTGCTATTTTTCAATATGTAAAAGAAAGCAGAAAAGTTGAGCCACCAGTTACAGTAAGGCTCTTTCCCCTTTTCCTGACTTAGATATGTCGAGAGAGAGAGTTTGTATGACCAAGCCAATATAAGTAACGGAATTTTCAAATCCCCATGGCACCACATGCCGACATCCTCTCCAAAGAGTAAGCAAAAGGGAAAATGAGAGTTGATCCCACTACTAATATTTCAAAATATATTTATAGCCAACAAAACATTAAAATGACTGACAAGCTTAGTTACGTTAACAAACAATGGGTCACGACGAACACCTGATTTGTAGTTGGACCACAACGATAGCTACTTCAGAGATAAGTGGTTGGACTGCTGTTAAAAATTACTCTTTCTAACTATCAACTTGTCTGATTTATATATCTGGCAGCTCTAGCAACTATTATGGTTATTAATGTGTAAAAATTATGATTACTAACCCTATTATTAATGTAGCAACGCAGTGAACGATTATTCAGTCAACACCCACATGAAATATTGGGTGATTTTCACTGCTTTTGTTGCAATAAATTTGTTTGAATAAACGAACAATGCTTAGTCTAAGGAAATTTGAGCATCATGTCATCCTAAGGTTAATATTGAATAACATGAAAAATCTGTAAAATCTTGATGTAAAAGAGAAAGGAAGGGTGAAAGTGAGTGAATCACCTTTTCCTCTTTTGACGCATGTAGGAAAGCTAGCCGGAGGTGGGAAGTGCCAATTTTGAGTGGTTAAACTAGAGCAACTCCAGCCAATTAGATCTTCGGCTATTGTCTTTTGCCCTGAAATTTTCGGTGGAAAATTTTACTGCGTCGTTTTCCAGCCAGCACGTGGTTGAGGTCCGCTACTCCTTATACAAAAAGCCTGGAGGCACAACATTAGTTACAGTTCAATTTCACCCTAGAACGGTGGACAAATAGGTAGAGTCTGCCTCAGCTATCTCACGGTCCTCCTTGAGTGCGGTTTTAAATCTTCAATCTCGGACACTTCACGCTGGTTTGGTTCGTGGTACATTTCATACCGACAATAAAAGTAAGTCAAAATTTAAATACCCAAGTGACAAGTCTTTTTTTTCTCTCAGTTGAACCCGGACGTGTTTTTATTGAGTTCAAAATTCGGTATCGGTAAAATATCATGCTATGAGATTAAATAAAAGGACTATTCGTCACGTATACTCTAAGGCATTCACATTTACTCTGGATGGTACTGGTGGATCCTAGACCGGTCGGAAACTTTAATAATTTCACCCTCTTCCGTAACCTCTAGAGTGTAACTACCTTTGCTCGTTACGGTACTGGTGACCTCTAGATTGCGAACGGGATACTATTTGACACATTGCACCAGGTATTCTCGATTAATCCGAGGCGCTCCGCGAACGAGTGCATCGCATTATTGCTCGATAACCACGTTGATTTTATTAAAACGGCAGTTCTCGCCCCCTTTCAAATACTTAGACAAGAAATATAACTACCCTTTGGCCCCGCGTCCCATCTACGCGCCCAGTGCGAGTCCTGAGTTTGATTTGATTTAAAATGAGTTATTACTAAAACTTTTTTTAATTCTTGTATATGTCTGACAAAGTTCTTTATTATTTATCATTTGTAAAAATTTGTATTGAAACTGATCTTCAGAGGTTTTTTTTTTTTTGTAATGAGATACTATTAACGTAGGAATTAACAGCACAATATATCTTGTGATTCGGAATTTCACTGACTTCAAGAGATTATTTATGGTCAGCTCAAGATTTTCGAGGTGTTGTTTCTCAGCTTGAATATATCATGAGTCGGTTATGAGAGTAGGTAAAGAGCTGTAGATGTATAAGTAATTAACAAATATGTCTACAGTCAATGACATATCTGCAGACTGCACACTTTGTACCACAGCTGTAGTTGTATCAGCAAGAGTCAAAAGTAATGGAAGAGCATGTGCAGTGAGACGGAACAAACAAAACCAGTGAGACAGGCAACAGGGGCTTGCTAGAGCCTTAGCTGAGTGACTCTCTCTACCTGGCTTTGAGCCTGTCGCGTTCCTACATCTCTGTTGCTTCCTCACGTTTTTTGATCAAGTTTATGCAAGTACTTATTTAAGTAGAAGTTACTCTCAATATTTACACCTAAATAAACATTTTCCTCATAAGTATTTGAAAACAAATGCTTGAGCATTGAACGTCACTATTTTTTATCATTTATTTAAGTGCTTCAAATATGTATAAAAAAATAATTAAAAAACAGTAACTATTTAAACTTTAAACTCATCGGATCAAACTACTATGTATACAACTGTACACAAAATAAAACTGTTGGACGTGTTCGTATTAAAGTCCTGCATTCGCATTACTTGAAAAGTAAAGGGCTAAATCATACGGAACTTCTGTGTTTTGAGGTACTTTTCATCCGTACATAGAGTACAACTATAAGACTTTTTTGTGTATATTTGTGTATAAGGAATTGGGAATAACTGACCTTATTCAGAGCAATTTGCCAAAGTTGAGCAGTGTTTGGTGGTGTTATTATTTGGATAAGTAACCGTTAATAATTTAATTTGACGTTCCTATCACGATGTCAGTTTTATTATATGGTTATTGGTAAGATAAAATTATTTTGTTTAGTAGTATAACTAAGCTAGTTCTTATTACTTCCCTATTCGTTCATTTATTTCTTTGGGTAAACGATATTATATTATAGTGTGAGAAACTCTATTAACTGACGAAATAATTTCATCTTTTCAACAAGTCTATACCTAAGCTGTCATCATGCTAACATCCAATTAAATTACGCATTTGTTTTTTCGTTTTTACATAACATACAGTATTGAAACCGTACGTCTCGCGACTGAAAAATTATGCAATATTATTATTTGTAAGTTGTGCTTATAATTGTGCTAACTAGTACATTAATTATCAAATATAATTGTTATACGTCTATGACGAGAGTTTTTCAGCCAATAAACAGCCGTCTTGATCTCCTGTCCCAAAATCTCTCGTACTTTGTACCTACACACTGAATTTCTCTCGTTAAAGAGGTCTGCCTTAGGTGTCTAGCTCTGGAACACTGAACACTCCTGACAGGAATTTAAAAAAGAAATAGAAGAAATAAATCCAATCACTAATGAAAATTTCACAACGGGTCCACGCTATTTATTCGTCCTCTACACACTATTGACTATTATATACACTTTCTCTCTCTCTTCTCTATAAATATATCGGCACACTACTATTGAGGTAAAATGTCTTCATCTAAGCACCTTCCGGTCATTCTCACTACCAAACTTCTCCGTGGCTCAGCTGTTGGTGACTGGTACATAGTTTACACGCACACAAACACACACACGTAACCTTTAACACACCTCGTGCTCAGTTCAATTGCTCTATCCCTATGTAAGCCCACACACACTTACTTTCACTCACTTTGATTTCCGTATCCATACATACACCCACTTACATACACTCACGTTTGCTCGGATCATACCCCAAAACTTTATTCCATATTATACTGCCAGTGCACTTTTCCTAGCACACCTTCCTTATCACTATCCTCAATGCCACCCACTACTACCTGGAGCTTGTCCTACTCTTCACAATGGTCTTCTTGGATCACTTATACCTCTCTCTCTTTCTCTCAACTATCTACTGTCGATGCTGCTCCGTACAAAACTGACAACGCTTTACAGTAAGTCTGCGTAGGTTGGCGTGCCCCTTCCTTTGCATTTGAAAAACTCCAACGCTCCTAAAAATCGTTAAATCGTTGGAAGTTTCAAAAACTAAGTCCTCAAAGCGACGACCTGGCCATCGGTTTGTTCCGAACGCGTCACAAGCTTATTTATCGTCCTTCTTTCTCTTACACATATACTCATATAACCATACCTCACACACATTTCACTTCTCTTATTGCCTTCGGTCCCTCTCTCTCCTCTTGGCTCGTAGTCTGTGGTAGCGAGAACTCACATTAAATAATGTGTTAAATACATAAAGCAAATATATAAATTATTATAGGACTTAGTAGTCACCGATAACTTGCTGAACAATACGGGTACATAGTGACGTGATCACTATAATATATCACATCATAAAAGAAAAATAAAACATTTTCCTATAAGTTACAAAGAAAGCACACCCATTTTTAAATACGCTTGTCATTTACTTTCATACCGTTATGAAATCTCAGTGATTGCAAAATTTATGACCGCAAACTAACATTTAGTTAATTTTTAAATAACAAGAAAGGCCCACAAAAAATACTTTTCAATGTGTAATAACCAAAAGAGTATACCATTTGACTCCTTATTTTAACTGTTAATTTGTGTTTAAATGTTTATTTTATTTCTTATTTACATTAATATAATTTTTTAGAAACAAAAAAAGTTAGTTTTATACGTCACAATGATGTCAGTTTTGATTTTAATAATTCATAGCAGTTTGATCAAATAATGGATATTAACTCTTAGTGTGTTTATTTAGCCCAAGTTTATTATAATACACAGTCAAAGCTTCGGTGAATTTGCTTTCTAGCACTCTAGTCAGTTAAAATAGGTTTTGTGGCATAAAAAAGAACAAAATTTTATAAACAACGTTTGATTGTTTTTTTATTTTTTTTTTTTTTATAATGAGGGTCATAAAAAATAAATTGACCAAAACGTCCTTAATGAATTATGAGATGTTAACATAAGGAAGTTAAGGAATACACTAGGAGTTAATATATTATAAGCATAAAAATTGTTTTTAATTTACAGGTAGGCGTTATCAGTCATTGACAATCTAATATTCTGCTCTTTTTCATTGAATTGCTTTTTACTATATCATACAGATAGTAAATGCTCAATAAGTGTGAAAGAACTGAATTTTTTTAAATAAAAAAATTTTTTTCTACGCTCAAACGTTTGCTAGATTTTCAGATATCAATATTTTCGATGATATAGTTGAAGCAAAATCGTGTTGGCTATTATAAATTTCCATTTGATGTCATGCTACAGTTTTAAGTTTTTTGATGCAGGCAAAATTGTGGGAGGGTAAATTCAGTAAATATACCAATTTCCAATATTCCACGTACGTGATACTTAAGGAAATAATTGTCGATGAGGCTTTGGCTGTTTCTTAAGCTTGTCTTGTTGTGCTCCTGCGCAACTTGTTTTCTGGAACAAAGACTTTTTCTGTAATTTTTGCTATTGGAAAATGTCGCAGGTGATAAGATTTTAAATAAATATGAGGATAACTTCTTAAAATATGTTTCAAAAAGATAAAATGAATCTTGCAATGCACTTATTAAGTTATAAAATATTTTGGGTGGCAAAAGAAGACATTGCAAAAATTTGTATTTTCTGAAATTTAAGATTAAAATTTTTTTTGTTCCATATTTAGCTTAGCATGCGGTAAATTAAGTATGTACTTTTAGTATGCAACTTTTTTTTGCGTTATCATTGCCTTATAAGTCAAATTCATTCAGTACAAGTAAATTAAATAAGCTACATAGTTT
Organism: Copidosoma floridanum; assembly: GCF_000648655.2. The sequence goes on along the minus strand of NW_019379490.1, from coordinate 840,499 downwards.
ATTTAAAAGTTTAAGAAAACTAACTGCAAGGAGGGGGCTTCTGCCACTAAAACTTATCGAAAGAGAAAGTAAGTTAATGACATTATTCTCTTTGTACATGAGCTTTGTGCCCTTTATTGGAAGTAAACAGTCTATTCTTCATTTTCCCTAAGACTCTTTCGACAAACACTTTTTTTAGTACTTCGGAGAAGTGGTAGTCCTTATAATCAGGGTCTGGCACGCAGAACGCGAAGAGGGTGGAGTTCCACCAATACATATATACAATTATATGTTCATAAAAATAAGCTTATGCCAACAATTATTTGTATGGATGGTAATTATGTGGGTGAATTAGGATCCATGTGCACGTCTGCCTTATATTAGCTATCCTTATACCCTGCTATCAGCTCTATATGTATGTAGATATATACACATATTTATATCTTAAAAGTGAGTATCAATCACTGTCACCAAATTCATTTAAAAAAAAAATTTTTAATACTTAAATGTCTAATTAATAAATTTAACTTATGTCCAAGATTTGTTAATTACTACGAATATACGAATATGCATTCGTTGAACGTGACTAATAATATTATCTTAATCAGAAAATATATGTGGCGATTAAGCCAAAAGACTTATTCTAGTAAAATAAAAAATATTTTAATAAACTCATCATGGAAGACATGTAACCTAAAAACATACAGTTAAATTGAAGTTTTAAATACAGTAATCTATAAAAGTAAGCAAGTTATTGACTTGTCAATAATAACTTGGGTAGTCATGATATCTAGTATTTGTTAGTATAAATATTTGTATACCTCACCTCACCATCCTGCATGCTACTAACAGTCACTAGTGTAACGATTACATTTTTTACCTGATGATGGCCTTCTTATTTACAGAACGGTATGGGCCAAAACATCCAAAATTATGTTTATTAATAAATACTTGATAGAATAAAAGCTTAAGTGATAAATTTTGAAATTATCATCAGCTAGTACTCGAGTCTTTACACAATTGATACGTATTGCTTAGTACAAAAAAAATTTTAATAATCTGACAAAATATTTTTAAGGATTTATTGACGTCTGAAATTTAAAAATGTTTAAAAACTCATAGAGACAAATATTTATTTAAAATTTACAGAAAAAACTAATATTTTCAATGACTTTAATCAGAAGGTGTAGAGAATTCTGACAAAAAAGATGGTTTCAAATCACTACCACTACGACCAATTTGTACGCGTCGAAATGCTTTTTTCTTGCAGGTCTGCATAAGTGTCTGTTTCAGAAAAATATAATTGTGGAATCTCTGGTCTCTCCTCAACTTCTCTGGGTGAAATCTGAGTCACTTTTCAATGCTTCTCACTAAATCCATTTATAAGATGCCTTTTTTTATTCGTGTAAATTCAAGGTCAACTTATTTTCTGCAAGAATTCTATGTTTTCAACATATTTGACATTTTTTGTTATCAATCAAGTGTAATCCTCGTTGTTGTGTGTGTTGATTTTGACAGTTATTATTTGGCTGATAAATAGGGAAGAAAGTAAAAAGTGATGATTGACTCTATGATACGCCCTTTCTTGGTAACTTTATTATGGCTTAGGACGGTGGCTTGTAGCTTTGTGTATGGACGTTGCGTTATTGCGTTAAATTTTGTAAAATAGTAAAACTAGAAATTCTCTACTTTCTGCCCTTGTCTTCTACAAATTTAACATTTCCTCTTACTCTTATAATATCGATGTGCTTTTATTACAAACGTTAATTTCAAATGAAGTATTTAACTGTGTTAAGTTCTATTAGGAAATAAATTTCTTGATCAATTAAACCGTCGTGGAGAGTTGATGCAATTATTTCTTGGTCGAGTCTTTAACGCAATTTAAGTAGAATTTAACTCTTTATTTAATTAAGGTGCTGTGTAAGCTTTTTTGTCTTATTTGATAGTAAGTCAAACATTTTCGTAAAGTAAGTTATTTTTTAGTGGGGAAAGGGAAAGTCTAAAGCTTTTAAAGAGCATTTAAACTTTAAGCAATTGTAAGAATATTATTAAATTATACTTGTGTTTGTTAGATCTTTTATTTAATCTTTATTCGATAACTGATAACTAAATTTGACTATAAAAAAAGAAACTTGTTGGATCAACACAAGGAAAATGGACAGTTATATTATCTAATCTCACGGAACTAATAATAATATACGTGAAAGCGCAGAATGTGCACGAAATCTACTGAGACAATGTACAGATACTGTAAAAGTGACATATTTAAAAAAAAAAACGTTAATAAACAAATAAATATTGTGACATACTGACGTTTATTTATCTTAAAAGTTCGTAAGTAAAGGTAATAAGAGAAGGTAGTTCAATAACTGCTTAAAAATCGTACTATTTTTCAAAATTTACATAATATTTTAAGTCTTTTCACCCCTCCCATCCCCCAGTGAAAGTTGGTTCAATTTTTCTTGCTTCAGTCTTGGCTCTGAAACGCAACTTTTATGCCCGAGTGTTTTAATTTAGTGTGCAGCGTATGGATAGTAATGATGTTTGTATGAAGCAGAATGTGATGGTAATAAATTATTAGAAGAAATTTACCTATACCTTTACGTATGGTGGAAGATCAAGCATTGACACCTCTTTTGCGACGGCTACAAAAGTAGGTTGATTAGTGCGTCCTTAATTTATTTTGAGACATGAAAACAATTTGCAGAACTTAATCTTCTTAATCAAAAATATTAGAAGCAAAATTAGGATCATAAGATAAGTGCTTAAAGTCATAAACCACTTAAGTTAATACTGCGTACTATCTTAGTGTTCTATCTAAGCCTACTATTTCAGCCTTTTATCAGATTTGTGAAAGTAAGCAGGACAGGGTGTGTCAGAAAGTATAGGTTAATTCGATTTATATATTGCTCAAAGAGGTAAAGCTTCTCAACTCAGAAAGATGTTAAATTAAGCAAGTAGTAATGTTAAGAAGCAAGAGTTTTGGATGAGAAAGCAACCAATCAATTAAGCTGTATTAACTTAATCGGCAGGGGACACCGTATGGTTATTCTTATTAATAGAGAATAGACATCACTAGACGTTATACAACTATAACATCATGGTGAAATGAACACATAAGGTGGGCTCTTTAGCCACCGAACCGATCAACCAATCAGGAGGATTGGAACAAGCGATCTTCCATACTGGATTTTCCACCAATGAGCATAGAAAGCACGTTGTTCAATGACTTACACTCTATTGCTGAAAATAAATACAACCTACCTTAAAAATCAGTGTTAAATTAAAAGCTTCGTACATACGATAACGTTAATTAGATTGCTAGAGATAAACAAAAAAACTGAATTTTGACGTTCACAATTCTCATTAAAAAAAAAAATTGTCAAATTTGTTTGTTGAAATATTTAATATACTGTGTTCATCGTGTATCTTACAAATAAGCAGATAATTGTATTAAGTTATTTTTATGTATAAAGTAGTGCACCCAACAAATTTTAATTGTATTAATTATTGGTAAAATTTTTTACCCTATACTTTTGTTTACGTGTAGCAGTAGTTGAACAGCGCGCTCTCTAAGCTCATTGGTGAAAGATCCAATATGAAAGGTCGCTAGTTCCAAGCCTTCTAATTGGCTGATCGGTTCAGTGGATGAAGAGCCCACCTTATGTATTTATTACACCATGTATAACATAAGTATACAACTGTAAGAGGTAGTCCTTAAACACAAAAATTTTAAGTAAGAATCATAATAATTTTGTTAGTAAAGCAAACTGAAAAAGATTAAAGACCAAGTAAGTAGTATAAAAATATTTCATAGTAGCCACTAGTGTTGAAATAGCAATGTGTAATAATTGTTTTTTTAATTTTTTCACTATGAAGTTTTACTATCGTAGGTAAAGAGTACCACTAGGACTTCTGAATTTATGGGTGTACAAAGCATTCGAGATTTTATTATATGTAAATAAAGACAAATTCTGCCAAATTGAACTCCTTATATTACAACATACAATCAGCACACTGACCCACAGACATTATGCGAAAAACTTTAATTATGACCTTGAGTGTAATTGTTCCTCATTTTAAATTTTACTGAGCAATTATTTTAACAAGGTAAGATGTCTAAAACCTTGGACTGATGAAAAAAATTATGAAGTTGTTTCTGTTCAAAATTTACTGTTATTTACTAATTAAAAGCTTTTTTTAATTTCTATGAGTACATTACATTTTATTGAAACATTGATTTTGCACCTTTAAAACTAAAGTCTTTTTTATTACCTGACTTTTTTCTGTACTCACCTTGCGTCAATCATTTTGTACGTATTAAAGTCACCATTCGTATTAACTCGTTCTGCAGTTAGAGTTGGTATAATTGAGCAGCTACCTTGCTCCATGGCTACGTGAAAAATACTTGCATCTCCCTTCAATTGCATATGTTTTATAATTATTATTTATAAAAAACTTATTTGTTTTTTAAAATAGTCAGTTAACTAAAAGTTACTTACCGCAAAAATAGTTGAAACTTGTTTTATACCATCAAGTAATATCTGAGATTCATTATGTGAAGGCAATGTGAATATTACCTACGAAAAAATTGATTGCTTTGATTTGTTAGAATATAAACATAACTTTATTATACAAATAATATTCTTCATTAAAAAGCCCGTCATAACTCATATGAGTTTTTACAAAAATTTTTATTTACATAATCATGTCATAAATAATAATTTTTTCACAAGTATTGTTCTTAAATAACAAAGTTTTTTAATGGTGACCATTATTTTGTAA
>NW_019379490.1:813649-831559 GCF_000648655.2 Copidosoma floridanum | reverse complement strand
TAATTTTCATCTCATCAAATACGATATTGCATAGGAGTACATTGTCAGTCTGGGTTTGTACTTTTCTCTTGATAGCCTCAAGACTGGCTGAAACTATACCAGATGAGCAATCAGTTTTCCTAAACCATTTTTTGGTAGTCTGGGGATGAGGTAAACATTTCAATAAGCTGCTGCAAACATAATTATAAGCCTTTGGAGAATACAAATGAATGTTGTAGCGAATGATTTCAATGATAAAGGAAAAGGAGTTTTTGAGTTGGATTTTTCAAATAACTTTCTTAAAATAAAATATGCATTGGCTGGAAGTGACTCCTACAAATAAAATAAAATAGTATTAGGAGGGAATAGAATTCTTGCAAAACACAAATAAAAAAATTATGTTTATAAAAAAGATTTTATTATTTACAATGTAACATTGTCACTTTAAACAATGTATTTCTATTTCATGTAAGAATAATGCTGTTGTATTGGGAAGGTAGTAAAACACTTTGCTCTAATAAAAAAAAAACGTTGTGAAAACCTACTGAGCTTCAGGCTTTACAATCTCTTCTGCTGACGTGAAAAAAAAAAAAAAATCAACAAGTAAAAATCAAAATTAGTTGAAGTTAATCTGTACGTATAAAAAAAATAACAAACAATTTGCTCTCTCTCTCTCTTTTACATGAAAACATTAAAAAATAGATTTGACTTGATTAGGTTTACACATTTGTAGCTGGTTAGTACATAAAATACTTAAAAATTTTTTAGCAAAATAATCTTTTACGAAAAATACTTAAAAATTATTTTCACTTTCTTCTAGAGTACTACTTGTATCTGCAGGTATTAAATTTTTCTTTCTCAAGTGCGACAACAGATCTTTAAAATTCTTAATTCTTTTTTTCGAGCAAAACGCCTGTAATCTTTTCGCTTCCAATTTTTTTCTTAGGCTCACGATTTCTGATTGCCTTTTTTCGAGCAATAATTTAAGCGTTAAAAGATTTTTCTCTGAGTATTCTAGTGATGATAAATCCACATTTCTTAAAGATTTCTTTAGTAATTCATTCGGCTTCGAAGAGATTTTTGAACTAGAATACATTTACATGTAAAGTTATAAAATGGATGTCATAAAAATGAAAAATTAATTTTATACAGTTTCTTTATATTTACCAGTTATGTATTTCTAAATAATTACTCTCATTTTTTTGGAAACTATTGATCAAATAGGGAAGTGCATCATCATCTGAACAAAAGACAGAACACTCTTTCGATGAAAAACTTTCAATTGCATTTGTACTCGTGACATCTGTACTTGTCACATCTGGGATGTTGTCCAGATTTGAAAGCCTAGAGGTTTCTTGCAGAACGTCACTCATAGATTCCGATGCCTCATACAAGTCAGAGATGTGGTTATCAAACATTCCTTGATTGATAAGATTTTCGTTGTTGACGTTTTGTTTCAAACTGCAAATGAAATGTAAATAATGAGAAAAAAATTTTTCAGATTTTATTATTAATCGTCACAAATATATTGCTATCACATACTACTTTAAACTTGGTGTAAATTCACTTGGGTAGCAGTCTTTCTTAACGTGTTTGCGCCCACTTTGTGTTGTCTCTACGGAAGCAGCATTAAAATGCAAACTGCACAAATACGTATATTTTTTCTCTTCTATATGAAAGTGTTCCTCAATTTTTTGTAACCAGAGTTTTTTGACGTTCACATCACTAGGCAGTCTGATAAAAGTTGTAAATGTAATTAATACATAGCATTACTAGCAGTTAAAATAATGCAGATTCTACTTACTTAAAAAAACTCAAACTGCGCCCTTCAGCATCATCGTCTTGAATTCGGCAATTCGGTATGATGCAGTTTTTAGGCATTATTAATAAATAAGCCTGTCACTCTCTCATAAATCAATAATAATACGCATGTAATTATAACTATACAATCCACAAATCAACATTAGCGAACGTATTTTTAAAACTTTAATTTTGATAAGAAAAATCAACGTTCACAATGCCGCAATTATAAGGTTAGTACTTCGGCTTGGCAGCAGAAAAGCAGAGCTCGCACGCGTGTACCCCCCCTTGCCTCTTCGGGAAACCGACTCGACCAATCACAGGTGAGTTAGAGAAAGAAAGCATGCAACTTTTCTCTCGGGAGGTGCGTACGCTCTCTCAGCATTGCATGCTTTCTCCAGTAGTATATGCTCTAAGGTGTCACCTTAACAAAAATGCCATATTTTTCCCTTTGTTGCATGATGCAGCATGAGAATATTATTATTAAATCATCTGAAATTTCTTCTTGTAGTGAAAAACAAGGAAGTTCATATTTTTTGTGATACTTCAATGTTTATGAAAAATTGATTTTTCTAATTATACAGAGGTAATGCTCATTATCTTTTATAATGACAAAGCTAATGGAAAAACATTTTTTGTACTCTCATATTCATGCAGCTACAAGTTAAAAAAAATCAATTGCTGCGTATCTACTCTAGTACACTATCGCTTTGTTTGGTAAAACTTATGCTGTTTTGTATCCTCTCGTCCAAAAAAAGTAATCTGTATAAGATTAGGCAAAGTTGGTGCTTCTTTTTGACCTGTTAATAGTGTTATATAAATGGGTGACGTAATTCATATAACCTTCTTTTTTAACTAGTCTTCATTCTGCTATAGAAAGAGACCTTGTACCTTAAATAAAAGGTAGTTTTTGTATCATAGGAGCACAGTTTGAATCTATGGTTCAAACGTCTTTGTCTTTTCCAGGGACACAAAGTTGTGTTTCTCGCTCTTAGTACAAAAAAAAATGTACACCCTTATATTTGTTAGGGAAATGTATCTCAAAAAATAAACTGTTCTACTGATGGTTACCACTTCATTTAGGGACGATATAATGTTAGAATTAAGACTGGGATGCAAATAATACTTTTGTATAAATTTTGATTCACACAGCAAACGTTGCTACAAGAAAACCCTTTCGCAAAGGGCCACTGGCGGTGCTGGCAGAAGCGCGCCATCGGTTTGGGCCGCACTCACTTCCTCACAGAGCCGTTGACGCGTTTTCAAGTGAGTTACTTTAAACCTTTGTGATTGTCAAAATAATGTATGTCTCTTGACCTCAGCATCGTGAATTGACAGTATTTCACTGATAGCACTCAAGGCAATGTACAGTACTAAATTTGCAGCAGCTATATTATTATTGAAATTTTGTTAATACGTGCAATCTTGATTTTATAACAAGCTACTTTGTAGTAGAAAAATTGTTAACTTCCGATGCTCAGGTCAGGAGACACAAATAGTTTTGCCGACCGTGTCAGTTTGAAGCCAATCGCTTGAAAACGCAGTGACGGCTCTGTAAGTAAGAAGACATGGCCTTAATTGAAGGCAAGCTTGAGCACCATACGTGACACTAGTATTTTGCTGGTAAACACTATTTTTCGATACATTTTAGAATGCTTACGGAAATGTACCAAGTGCCTAAGTGTTGGCTAGATTGAGATTAAGATTTAATTAAAAGAAGGTATTTTAAAAAACGGCTCAATCTAGTCTAACAACTTTTTTAGAGCCGTTTTTCGTAAGGATCTTTTTTTAGTTTATTTTATAGATATGTCATTAGGATTATATGATATTAGTTTATTATCTATATTAGTTATATAGATTATATGATATTCATAGAAAAACGGTAATGCCAATTTAGGCTCACCCACGCTTATTTTTTTGTCTTGAAATTGCTCATCTTTTTCATGCATAACGTTTTTTTTCGCATTATAGGTTTTCTGGGTGAGGCAGAAAACTTTTTGTTTTTATTTTAACTATTTTTTTGGACCTATCGCTGACATTTTTTAAAATCTTAGTGTAGTTATGGTTGTTGTGAGTATCAAGATCTAATTNATCGTCTTGAATTCGACAATTCAGTATGATGCAGTTTTTAGGCATTATTAATAAATAAGCCTGTCACTCTCTCATAAATCAATAATAATACGCATGTAATTATAACTATACAATCCACAAATCAACATTAGCGAACGTATTTTTAAAACTTTAATTTTGATAAGAAAAATCAACGTTCACAATGCCGCAATTATAAGGTTAGTACTTCGGCTTGGCAGCAGAAAAGCAGAGCTCGCACGCGTGTACCCCCCCTTGCCTCTTCGGGAAACCGACTCGACCAATCACAGGTGAGTTAGAGAAAGAAAGCATGCAACTTTTCTCTCGGGAGGTGCGTACGCTCTCTCAGCATTGCATGCTTTCTCCAGTAGTATATGCTCTAAGGTGTCACCTTAACAAAAATGCCATATTTTTCCCTTTGTTGCATGATGCAGCATGAGAATATTATTATTAAATCATCTGAAATTTCTTCTTGTAGTGAAAAACAAGGAAGTTCATATTTTTTGTGATACTTCAATGTTTATGAAAAATTGATTTTTCTAATTATACAGAGGTAATGCTCATTATCTTTTATAATGACAAAGCTAATGGAAAAACATTTTTTGTACTCTCATATTCATGCAGCTACAAGTTAAAAAAAATCAATTGCTGCGTATCTACTCTAGTACACTATCGCTTTGTTTGGTAAAACTTATGCTGTTTTGTATCCTCTCGTCCAAAAAAAGTAATCTGTATAAGATTAGGCAAAGTTGGTGCTTCTTTTTGACCTGTTAATAGTGTTATATAAATGGGTGACGTAATTCATATAACCTTCTTTTTTAACTAGTCTTCATTCTGCTATAGAAAGAGACCTTGTACCTTAAATAAAAGGTAGTTTTTGTATCATAGGAGCACAGTTTGAATCTATGGTTCAAACGTCTTTGTCTTTTCCAGGGACACAAAGTTGTGTTTCTCGCTCTTAGTACAAAAAAAAATGTACACCCTTATATTTGTTAGGGAAATGTATCTCAAAAAATAAACTGTTCTACTGATGGTTACCACTTCATTTAGGGACGATATAATGTTAGAATTAAGACTGGGATGCAAATAATACTTTTGTATAAATTTTGATTCACACAGCAAACGTTGCTACAAGAAAACCCTTTCGCAAAGGGCCACTGGCGGTGCTGGCAGAAGCGCGCCATCGGTTTGGGCCGCACTCACTTCCTCACAGAGCCGTTGACGCGTTTTCAAGTGAGTTACTTTAAACCTTTGTGATTGTCAAAATAATGTATGTCTCTTGACCTCAGCATCGTGAATTGACAGTATTTCACTGATAGCACTCAAGGCAATGTACAGTACTAAATTTGCAGCAGCTATATTATTATTGAAATTTTGTTAATACGTGCAATCTTGATTTTATAACAAGCTACTTTGTAGTAGAAAAATTGTTAACTTCCGATGCTCAGGTCAGGAGACACAAATAGTTTTGCCGACCGTGTCAGTTTGAAGCCAATCGCTTGAAAACGCAGTGACGGCTCTGTAAGTAAGAAGACATGGCCTTAATTGAAGGCAAGCTTGAGCACCATACGTGACACTAGTATTTTGCTGGTAAACACTATTTTTCGATACATTTTAGAATGCTTACGGAAATGTACCAAGTGCCTAAGTGTTGGCTAGATTGAGATTAAGATTTAATTAAAAGAAGGTATTTTAAAAAACGGCTCAATCTAGTCTAACAACTTTTTTAGAGCCGTTTTTCGTAAGGATCTTTTTTTAGTTTATTTTATAGATATGTCATTAGGATTATATGATATTAGTTTATTATCTATATTAGTTATATAGATTATATGATATTCATAGAAAAACGGTAATGCCAATTTAGGCTCACCCACGCTTATTTTTTTGTCTTGAAATTGCTCATCTTTTTCATGCATAACGTTTTTTTTCGCATTATAGGTTTTCTGGGTGAGGCAGAAAACTTTTTGTTTTTATTTTAACTATTTTTTTGGACCTATCGCTGACATTTTTTAAAATCTTAGTGTAGTTATGGTTGTTGTGAGTATCAAGATCTAATTAAGAATCTTTTTTGTGGCCCAGTATATATAGATTTTCACCGAATAGGGGTAGTTTTCGTCTAGTTTACTCACATTAGTAAGAAAGTATGAAGTTCAACAATGTTCTCAATTTTTCACAACTTTAGGAATTTTGTAAAGTATGTATAAGCTATTAGGGGATCACAAGCATTAGATATAATTATTTGTTTGAAGGTGCAAAAGCAGAACCGGGAGTTAGGGGTCTCGGGAGCCCTTAAAAAAGTGAAGCTGCTTTGTATGTGTGTCAGCATTACCCGACATTAACGTTGCTCATAATGTCTGTAAATACACACAGACATGCACATGTTGAAGCATACACGCACGACCGCACACCCACCCATCCACACACTTGTTCACACATTTTTCTCGGACCAACACCCAACAATTCATTGTTAAATTTGTAAGTATACGTGCTTTGCTAAAAAAAAAAAAAAATAATAATAATGAAGTTTAAAAAAATGTACATCTGATAGAAGATACACGAAGATAAGTTTGTACAGCAGATGTTTAGTAAGGTATATGTCTTGAATATTACCACAAATTTAATCATAATTGTTTTTTTAATTTTTTTTTTTAAGTGTGAACTTCAATGGTAGAAATTTTAGTTTATGCTGGTGCGCTATAAATCCACCATTATTATTTTTATGTTTTAATACCGTTGTCGATTATTCAATTACCTTGTTTTTTGAAAAAATATAAGACTTTAATGTACACAATTATGAAACTTTGTACCTGTTGTTTTAGAATTGTGTTCGTATGTATAAAACTATTTTGAAACCATAACTTTAGTTTAACATTTAAGATGATTAAGTTTTGTTTACTTGTATAACACTATTGTACTTGAAAGAAACAATTTTAACGTTTATTTGCTTATTAAAATTGTATAAAGTACTCTTTAAAGTTTGATACCATAATATGCATAGTTCTAAAGACAGGTCATGTTTGACTTTGTCCCCATTTCTGGAATTGTCTCTGAAATTGGTCATTTATTGTATGTATGATAAAACTTGTCTTGTTAATTCATAAAGATGAATAAAATATACAACTACAACGTTTTTTTTATCAAGATGTTGCATAACAAAGAGGGGCAGCAGAGGAAGTGGGGATTAAAGAAAAAGTGTCCACGCACTTTCGATTTAGCTGGAGGAATCTACACCCAGAAATTATTCCTTACTTTTTTCATACGCAAACTGAACCAAACTGAGTCTAAGTAGGACTCGAATGAACCTAATTTCTTGTCACAGCCGTTGCAGGAGACGGAGAGGCATTGAAATGCAGCTGAATGCATCTGCTCTCCCTCGTAGCACTCAAACGAGGATCTGCTTGGTTACCACCAGGGAGGTAGAATACCATAGACTTGCTTAATTCAAGGGCTCCGAGCGCCCTGAGCGATCCCAGAACCATTTAGGCTTATACTTATATTTACTGTCTTGGCCATAAATACAGATATACACCTCAGTGACTCTTGGGTCGCTCGGAGCGCTCGGAGCACTTAAATCGAATAAATCTATTGCAGGTTTCTCCGTGCCATGTATGCACTACCTTAACGGACGTAAATCAACATAATGTAACATACAATTACAAAAAGTCATTCCAAAGCAGTAGTCTCAGATAACAAGAGCTATATTTTTTTGCGCTAGCCAAATTCTGATTGTCTATTAATGATGGATAAGTTTTTAGTAAAAGTTGTGCATAATTCGTATGCAGACATTACAGAGAAAGTTCATGATACAAACGAAAAAAAAAAAACAAGACTAATGTTTTCGAAACAGCGGATGGCAGTATGGTCGGTATTGATTCAGCAGATACAAAAAATGCTGTAAATAAGAAGCCAAGTAAGTTAACCAAAAACAATCTTTACATTTAACTTAGCAAGATCAATTAGCAATAAATTTTTTTTTAGTAATAAAATACCTGGTAATCTAAAAACTTTGCCAAAAAAGTTCGCCTGGATGGAAACAAATAAAAAAAATGAAGTGATTTGTACTGTTTGCACTGAAGCAGTAAAAAAAAATCGTTTTAGTCAATGAGAACAGTAGTAGAGAGTCAAGTGAAGCATTCGTACATCGTGAATTTTCTTCGTGGAAAAAATTAATTCCAAGGCTCGAAAGACATGAGAAAAGACCACTGTACAGAAATAACGTTATATCTTTAGATTATCTGAAGAAGCCAACTATTAAGCATCTGCTCAACACGCAAAAACAAAAGGAAATGATAGCGGCTCATGTTGCGTTGGAGAAAAAGAAAGTACAGTAAATCTACTTAGTCAACAAGGATTAGATCTTCGTAGACGTGATAATGATAACGACTCTAATCTGAAACAAACTTTGGAGATCCGAGCTGAAAATTTTCCAGAGCTTGACGATTAATTAAAGCGGCGAAATAATTGGCTCAGTCATGATGTACTTCATAAAATTTTGGATTCCATGGCTAACAAGATTATCAGAAGTAAATTAGATACCACGAAACCAGCTAAGTATTTTTCAATAATTATGGAGAAAATCTGAGACGTATCAGTTACAGAACAGATAACAATCTGCTTCAGAATAGTTTGGAATGATTTATCCATTCCAGAGTTATTTGTCGGCTTTTACTTAGCATCAAGCACAAAATCTATGGGTCTTTTTTAACGTACTCAAAGACATTTTTTAAAGATTCAATTATAACTTTAACAACCTGTGAAATAAATGTTATGGTGGTACTTCTAACATGAGAGGGCATGTATCAGGACTAAAAACACTGGTGTGGAGGGAAGAACCACAGGCACTTTTTATACTTATAATTTAAACCTTGTTGTTCAAAATACGTTAGAAGGCATAACAACAGTTAAAAATTTTATCAATATAGCAAAAGATATGATGAAATTTATCAGGCACTCTCCTAAATGTTTGGCTCAGTTCAAAAATCTACAGACAGATGATGCTATTTATCTAAAACCTTACTCTCTAACAAGGTAACTAGCAAATATAAGTAAAAGAGCTTCAAGCATATTTAACAATTACTAATTTTACGTAATAAGTTTCGTAAGTAATCTCTACTTTGCTTTCAGGTAAAGTTTGAAAGTTTCATCTTTAAAAACATTAGGATTAGATGCTAGTTATAATGCTGCTATAAAATTTTTCGATGGGATGATTGATGATAAAAGCGGAGATGGTAATGCTTCTTTCGAAAGCCNTTCTTGTCCATCCAAAGTTTTTAAGTTAGAAATATAGTGAGTGATAATAACAATTTTTTCGCGTACTACCTCAATGTTTTTTTCTGAAATCCTAATTTTCGATTTTTCTTTCGAAAACAATGCACGTGAATTCAATAAATCGAAAGCTTCGTCAACTATTGAACAGAATCTTGCCCCTAAAGAATTTTATATAGAGTAATTGCTGTAAATCTTTTGATACAATACATGTTTAATGAGTAGGTGCAATTGTTTTTACGAAAATGTGGGTTTTCACTCGTTTTTTGCGTTTTTGAAAAACAACTACATTTAACTCACTAAACATGAATTGTATCAACAAATTTCCAGTGATGACTTTGTCTGTAATTACTTACGGAGTATAATAAGCTTTAAGAAGTTGGAATAACATGAATAGCTTTAAGGATTTCCCACTTTTACAAGTGTTTTTTCAAAATAAGATAATATACACGCAAGCAATTTGGATTTTTTAAAAATCATTTATTCACTACACATCAAGTTCCCCTGTTTTATATTGTAGTTTTTCTCCAGTATAACATTTAAATAAACATTTATAATAATTATTAAAAACTTATGCCTTACATGGATATGAGGCCCCCTCAAGAGTAACTTTAAGAGAGCAAATATTGTTTGTGAAGAAAATAATGTTCCTGAATATTATCTAGTAAGTTAACTATCAGAATACGGATTGGAAAAAATTATGTCTATTATTAATTGTATGATTCAGTTGTGAATAAGAAAAACAATAACACATGGTACTTCCACTTCATATAGACGTAAATTGTCGGGCTCGTATCTTATCCACTCTGGCAAGCGGTAAGATGCTTGCCTGATAAACTGGGGGCTTGGGTTCGTGTACCATATTAGCCAAATCTTTTTTTTTTCTATATCTGTTAACCTATTTAAGGTAATCATTCTAATAACGCATAAATTAATATTATTATTTATTATTCTTTCAGAAATCTCACCTGAGATCTCAGATCAGAATTCGGCATGAGGTCCACCTCAGATCTCAGGTGAGAAATCACATGAGATATCAGATGAGATCTCGGGTGAGATTTGTCAGGATGGCAGTGTCTTAGTAGTAATATATAATAGCAATAAACGTAGACAAAGAAGCATGGGAAAGTGACTTATAGTTATTTGTATCCTTTTTTAAATATCTGATAAATAGTAAAGTGTTTCACTAGTGGTGGAAGATTTTTTGTATCTGTAATAAAAATTAAGGACTGAAGGTTAAGAATGCATAAAAAGGCTTATACGTAGAGGCGTTTTCAAAATAAAGAGCTTAAATTTTTATGAAACAAATTTACCAGAATGTAGAGAGAGTATGCGTTAAAATCTGTGTACGTAACGGTGATGCATTAAAAGTTTCAAAAAAAGACCTAAAAAATGTGTGAATAGTAACTGAAACTTGAAAAATATAGAGAATAAGAGAGCCACTTTAAAATGACAAATATGTTAAGCAAATATCTTAAGTAATCAAAGTTATTTTTTTCATCTTCAGATTAACGTTATCTCAAACATTTACAGATCAATAACCTATATCATAGCTGAAGCACTTTTTTTTGGAATAATTAAACTTTTATTAGTGTCACCCGTAGATACTACTGGAGGGAGCATGCAATGCTGAGAGAACGTACGCACCTCCCGAGAGAAGAGTTGCATGCTTTCTCTCTCTAACTCACCTGTGATTGGTTGATTCGGTTTGCCGAAGAGGCAAGGGGGGTACACGCGCGCGAGCTCTGCTAACGAACAAAAAAAAGTAACGCACAAACGACAGGGCATAATTGTGGAACATGGCACAAGTACTTTTCATTGTTGAATAATTTAAAGTGTTTCGTATACCCAAAAAAAATTAACATTAAATTTTACAAGTAAGCTTGCAGAAAACTTAGTATAATCGTATTACCTGTATAAATTTAGCCCTCATGTTTCGAAGCTGCGAAATCAAAGTATATTTCTGGGCCTGTTGAAAATGACCATGATACTTTATTGACAATAATCAAATTTTCCTAAATGCAACTGTTGCGTGGGTACATACATAAACATTAAATACCAATATCAAATATGTAAATATAAAAAATAACTATACTGAAAAAAGAAATAAAACCAAAGTAATTAATGGGCTTGTAAAAAGTTTAAATGCATTAACAAGTTGTGTTGTAATCATTTTACATAATTTAGAAACGAATTAAACAAAATAAGTGTTGTTAATGCATAAATAAAATTAGATGTAGATGGTAAATGTAATTGTGCGCTACTAATTTTTAAAATGTATTAATTTTTTGCTAACTCTGCGAATATTCTTAATTGATGATCTTTTTTGCTTTTCGTAATGATTAATTCTTAGTTGCAAGTATTTTTTAAAAAGAGCATTTAAAATTGTAGATCTGTGTTTTGTGGGATTGTCAGAATGATTAATTTGTAAAACATTTGACGGTATACTTTTAAGACATTCTTTAAATAAATAATTGAAGATTTCTGGTCGAGACTTATAAGAAAACCTAAATTTTTTTTCCACAATTTTGCATATTGTTACTATATCGTTACACGGCTTTATCAGACGTCCTCTAGTCTTTTTTTCTAAAAAAGCATGTTGGCTTGTCTCGTTTGTTAAGAGCAATGGACGAATTGACAAGAGAAACACGTTGTCCGTATCAAATAAGTCCTTGTTATAAATCCAGCTATGTATTCAACTATTCCATTAAGGTATTCTTCGTGTGTATTTGGTCCGTAAAAAAATGTTTCGTTAGCTGTTGTACTTTCTTCGCCGCTCTCAATATCATCACTGCTATTCATTAAATTACTGGATTTTTCAATCAAAGTATCTGGAGACACTTGTAAGATCTCTGCATTATCCAAGCACAAGCAGTTAGCTTTATCAGAACCCTTTACGTCTGCGTGTACGAGCAATTTCTTAAAAATGCTAATAAACTGATAGCTATATTGGGATTATCATTATACCCACATGCANAAAGACATTTTTTAAAGATTCAATTATAACTTTAACAACCTGTGAAATAAATGTTATGGTGGTACTTCTAACATGAGAGGGCATGTATCAGGACTAAAAACACTGGTGTGGAGGGAAGAACCACAGGCACTTTTTATACTTATAATTTAAACCTTGTTGTTCAAAATACGTTAGAAGGCATAACAACAGTTAAAAATTTTATCAATATAGCAAAAGATATGATGAAATTTATCAGGCACTCTCCTAAATGTTTGGCTCAGTTCAAAAATCTACAGACAGATGATGCTATTTATCTAAAACCTTACTCTCTAACAAGGTAACTAGCAAATATAAGTAAAAGAGCTTCAAGCATATTTAACAATTACTAATTTTACGTAATAAGTTTCGTAAGTAATCTCTACTTTGCTTTCAGGTAAAGTTTGAAAGTTTCATCTTTAAAAACATTAGGATTAGATGCTAGTTATAATGCTGCTATAAAATTTTTCGATGGGATGATTGATGATAAAAGCGGAGATGGTAATGCTTCTTTCGAAAGCCATTGGATTTTTGAGAAATATGCTGTCATTGGCATTTTTTTTTCTTCTAAATATAATTATTGACATTTTCAAACCGATTAAGTTACTAAATGCTAATTTTCAGATAACCAAACTATGTATAAATTTATTCCACGAAAAAGTTACACTCTAGTATTTTTATATCGTCTCGTTCAACCTTATAATTTATAAAAATGCGGTGTATGATAAGTACTAATTTAGTTTTCCGGCTATTTTGATGTTTAATTTTTTATTTTTTTAAATAATTATTTGTATCTTAAAAGTCTTATATTCATGTGTTAATTTTTCAAGTGCTTTTGATAGTCATTTTCAAGTAATGTCTTTCTTACAACTTTCTGCTAAATAAATGTACTAGGAGGTTGTGGATTAATTATCTTACCCTTGCTGACACTTAAATTAACATTTGAAACAATATTATTAAAGTCAAATTATTATACATTGACTTCTTCCATCTTAATTGCGCTATGTATATTTTTTTATAGAAATGTCGCACTCATTTTTAGAGTGGAAATCGCTGGAGCGTGAAAAACTTTGTCAATTAAAAATTACAAAGCAGTGAAAATAGTTATCCGTGAAGTTATTCGCGAAGTTGGTTAACGCACCTTTCCGGCAAGGAGGCCTGGGTTTGACTCCTGGCCGAAGCGGATAACTTTTTTCACTGCATTGTAATTTTTAATTGACAAAGTTTTTCGCACTCCAGTGATTTTTACTCTAAAAATAAGCGTGACGTTTTTATAAAAAAATATACATAGCGCAATTTAGATGGAATAGGTCAATGTATGCTAATTTTACATAATACTTACCCATTGATTAATAACATCAATATCTACAATATTATTAGAGATTTTTTCGATGTGATGATTGATAATAAAAGCGTAGATGGTAATGCTTCTTTCGAAATATGAAGTATGCAGTCATTGAAATTCTTTTTTCTTTTAAATATAATTATTGATATTTTCAAACTACTTAGGTNATGTTTTTTTCTGAAATCCTAATTTTCGATTTTTCTTTCGAAAACAATGCACGTGAATTCAATAAATCGAAAGCTTCGTCAACTATTGAACAGAATCTTGCAGTTCCTTCAACATTTTGAAATTGTTTCATTTTTAATTCTGTGCTTAGAGAACGTAACGCCAAGGACACACTTTCACTAAAAGTTTGAGCAGCCAATCTGGCATTCATTTTGTTATCTGTCCAATTTATATGCTGTTTCCGAATTTTTGTCGCATTATGCAGGCCATTGGTATCTTGAAAATCGACAAGGGCTCGTAAATGCAACCATGAAATTATAAGCCTATCTTGATCAACCAAATCTTGCTTGGCAATGGTATTTCTCATAAGTTTTAAAGCATGGCAGGCATCTATGGTTATATAAATATTTTCTTTAGTGATCGGATTCAAAAAATACATACAGGAATCGTCGAATGCCCCTAATTTCTTGCACATAGTAAGGTTTGATTTTAAACCATCAAAAGTAAGGGATACAATTTTCACTCCAGTATCAGTAATGGCTATAACATTGTCTTTTAAAATTTTAGCTTCTTCGACCCCAGACAGAGAGTTAACAAAATAATAAGAGACGGGAATTTTCCACTTGCAATTAAGAAGTACCACCATCACTACTAAAACGTTTTCTGCTTCCGGACAATCATCTTCATCACACCTGTCACCAATGTCAATGTAGCCGTACTCCTTGTTATTTCGTGATGTCAACGCGTTTTCTAATTTTCATCTCATCAAATACGATATTGCATAGGAGTACATTGTCAGTCTGGGTTTGTACTTTTCTCTTGATAGCCTCAAGACTGGCTGAAACTATACCAGATGAGCAATCAGTTTTCCTAAACCATTTTTTGGTAGTCTGGGGATGAGGTAAACATTTCAATAAGCTGCTGCAAACATAATTATAAGCCTTTGGAGAATACAAATGAATGTTGTAGCGAATGATTTCAATGATAAAGGAAAAGGAGTTTTTGAGTTGGATTTTTCAAATAACTTTCTTAAAATAAAATATGCATTGGCTGGAAGTGACTCCTACAAATAAATAAAATAATTTTAGGAGGGAATAGAATTCTTGCAAAACACCAATAAAAAAATAATGTTTATAAAAAAGATTTTATTATTTACAATGTAACATTTTCGCTTTGAACAATGTATTTCTATTCCATGTAAGAATGATGCTGTGGTATTAGGAAAATAGTAAAACACTTTGCTCTATTAAAAAAAAAAACGTTGTGAAAACCTACTTAGCTTCAGGTTTTACAATCTCTTTTGCTAACGAAAAAAAAAAAAAAAAAAATAATCAACAAGTAAAAATCAAAATTAGTTGAAGTTAATCTGTACGTATAAAAAAAATAACAAACAATTTGCTCTCTCTCTCTCTTTTACATGAAAACATTAAAAAATAGATTTGACTTGATTAGGTTTACACATTTGTAGCTGGTTAGTACATAAAATACTTAAAAATTTTTTAGCAAAATAATCTTTTACGAAAAATACTTAAAAATTATTTTCACTTTCTTCTAGAGTACTACTTGTATCTGCAGGTATTAAATTTTTCTTTCTCAAGTGCGACAACAGATCTTTAAAATTCTTAATTCTTTTTTTCGAGCAAAACGCCTGTAATCTTTTCGCTTCCAATTTTTTTCTTAGGCTCACGATTTCTGATTGCCCTTTTTTGAGCAATAATTTAAGCGTTGGAAGATTTTTCTCTGAGTATTCTATAGTGATGATAAATCCACATTTCTTAAGGATTTCTTTAGTAATTCATTCGGCTTCGAAGAGATTTTTGAACTAGAATACATTTACATGTTAAGTTATAAAATGTATGTCACAAAAATAAAAAATAGTATAATCGTAGTACCTGTATAAATTTAGCCCTCATGTTTCGAAACTGTGAAATCACAGTATATTTCAGGGCCTGTTGAAAATGACCATGATACTTTATTGATAATAATCAAATTTTCCTAAATGCAACTGCTGCGTAGGGACATACATAAACATTAAATACCAATGTTAAATATGTAAATATACAAAATAATTATGCTGAAAGAAGAAATAAAACCAAAGTAATTAATGGGCTTGTAAAAAATTTAGATGTATTAACAAGTTGTGTTATAATTATTTTACATAATTTAGAAATGAATTAAACAAAATGAGTGTTTTTAATGCATAAATAAAATTAGATGTAGATGGTAAATGTAATTGTGCGCTACTGATTTTTAAAATGTATCAATTTTTTGCTAACTCTGCGAATATTCTTAATTGATGATCTTTTTTGCTTTTCGTAATGATTAATTCTTAGTTGCAAGTATTTTTTAAAAAGAGCATTTAAAATTGTAGATCTGTGTTTTGTGGGATTGTCAGAATGATTAATTTGTAAAACATTTGACGGTATACTTTTAAGACATTCTTTAAATAAATAATTGAAGATTTCTGGTCGAGACTTATAAGAAAACCTAAATTTTTTTTCCACAATTTTGCATATTGTTACTATATCGTTACACGGCTTTATCAGACGTCCTCTAGTCTTTTTTTCTAAAAAAGCATGTTGGCTTGTCTCGTTTGTTAAGAGCAATGGACGAATTGACAAGAGAAACACGTTGTCCGTATCAAATAAGTCCTTGTTATAAATCCAGCTATGTATTCAACTATTCCATTAAGGTATTCTTCGTGTGTATTTGGTCCGTAAAAAAATGTTTCGTTAGCTGTTGTACTTTCTTCGCCGCTCTCAATATCATCACTGCTATTCATTAAATTACTGGATTTTTCAATCAAAGTATCTGGAGACACTTGTAAGATCTCTGCATTATCCAAGCACAAGCAGTTAGCTTTATCAGAACCCTTTACGTCTGCGTGTACGAGCAATTTCTTAAAAATGCTAATAAACTGATAGCTATATTGGGATTATCATTATACCCACATGCACTTCTAATTGCGCTGAAAAAAATCTCTAGATGATCTTGACTTAATTTATATGTTAATAAAAATCCTCCGAATTTCTGGATGTACTCATCATATATGCGTATAATACCATTTAACGACGAGATCATACCGACGAAACCTGTTTTCCATATACTATTGATAACTTCTTGTTCATCCAAAGTTTTCAAGTTAGAAATATAGTGAGTGATAATAACAATTTTTTCGCGTACTCCCTCAATGTTTTTTTCTGAAATCCCAATTTTCGATTTTTCTTTCGAAAACAATGCACGTGAATTCAATACATCGAAAGCTTCGTTAACTATTGAACAGAATCTTGCAGTTCCTTCAACATTTTGAAATTGTTTTATTTTTAATTCTGTGCTTAGAGAACGTAACGCCAAGGACACACTTTCACTAAAAGTTTGAGCAGCCAATCTGGCATTCATTTTGTTATCTGTCCAATTTATATGCTGTTTCCGAATTTTTGTCGCAGCATGCAGGCCATTGGTATCTTGAAAATCGACAAGGGCTCGCAAATGCAACCATGAAATTATAAGCCTATCTTGATCAACCAAATCTTGCTTGGCAATGGTATTTCTCATAAGTTTTAAAGCATGGCAGGCATCTATGGTTATATAAATATTTTCTTTAGTGATCGGATTCAAAAAATACATACAGGAATCGTCGAATGCCCCTAATTTCTTGCACATAGTAAGGTTTGATTTTAAACCATTAAAAGTAAGGGATACAATTTTTACTCCAGTATGAGTAATGGCTATAACATTGTCTTTTATAATTTTAGCTTTTTCGACCCCAGACAGAGAGTTAACAAAATAATAAGAGACGGGAATTTTCCACTTGCAATTAACAAATACCACCATCACTACTAAAACGTTTTCTGCTTCCGGACAATCATCTTCATCACACCTGTCACCAATGTCAATGTAGCCATACTCCTTGTTATTTATGATGTCAACGCGTTTTTTAATTTTCATCTCATCAAATACGATATTGCATAGGAGTACATTGTCAGTCTGGAAAAGGAGTTTTTGAGTTGGATTTTTCAAATAACTTTCTTAAAATAATATATGTATTGGCTGGAAGTGACTCCTACAAATAAATAAAATAATTTTAGGAGGGAATAGAATTCTTGCAAAACACCAATAAAAAAATAATGTTTATAAAAAAGATTTTATTATTTACAATGTAACATTTTCGCTTTGAACAATGTATTTCTATTCCATGTAAGAATGATGCTGTGGTATTAGGAAAATAGTAAAACACTTTGCTCTATTAAAAAAAAAAACGTTGTGAAAACCTACT
>NW_019379490.1:798119-813135 GCF_000648655.2 Copidosoma floridanum | reverse complement strand
GGGTAATTAGAAATCGTTAATTTAAGTTTTGTATATATTCCGCACCCAGAAAAACTGTGCTCCACTGCCCCTGAAAACGAATATTTGTGTTCCATGAATAAGAACACGTTCCATGAATAGATACACTTATCTTATACATGTTGAGGAGCAACTGCTGTATGTCAATGTACAATGATACATCTTACTTATATATGAAGTAAAGTCACTAAAAACGTTGTAGTCACTAACTACGAAAACTACTGAGCCGATTTTGCTAAAATTTTGGATACTGATTCTTGGTGATTCCCAGATGGTTTTTGCAAAGTTTTTTTCTTAAAAAATTTAATAACAATAACGATAAAAAAGCTCAAAGTTGTACTCAAGTAAGGCAGCTTGGCGCTTTAGTTCAGTAGGATCTGCTAAGTGACATTGAGGTAAAATTGAAGCAAACCACAACCAAAGATAGTAATGAGTAGTTATAAGATGCCTCATCGAGTTGTCGATTATCGTAAACCTTTATCGGCAGTACACCAATAGCAGTCATGTTAGTCGTGCAGCTGAGTATCCCAGCTACCGATGACACTCTTATTTCATGGGCAAGAAAAATGAATCGGTTGTACCCCAGATTTCTAAGATAACTGAGTGCCACAGAAAAATAGGCGTTCGGAACGTTAACATCTCCAGGATAATACTAGGAGACGTGCTTAGCCAGAGCACAACCTGTTTCAACACTTCATTCAACCATCTGGTCCGGTGTCATCAGAGAATATTCTATTTTATGTTCAAGCCAGAAAAGACAGCTCTGAAGCGTACGGCCAGCAACAACGGCCTCTTTCTTAGTGGTCATCCTAATGGCATATCTGCAGAGAAGGTATTATCTAGGCCCCCTTTTCCGAATACCGATAAGTTGTTAGTTTTCCGGGGTATGACCTGAAGACAAGATACTCTTTGGTCAGCAACGGTGGCGTACCTCCCTCTACTACATTTTTCGTACATAGAAACTTTAAGGATAAGAGTCAAACTACCCACAGCTGGATTTTCATCATTAAGAATTATAATATGTAATAACTGGAAATCTCAGCACTGGCCCTGTTCAGGGCCATTATAATATTTATGTTCACTACGTAATCATTAATCTCATCGGTTCTTTGGAGAGCCATCCAAATTTGAGCTAGCTTGTTAACAAACAAATGATTACTACCATTTTTGAAAACGATTTATCAACTAAAAACTATGTAAAACCGGCCACTGTTAAACCAAGTCCATCATCCACTGGTAGACATCTCAAGCGGAATTGTTCGTCACCAGGGTGGGAAACCTGGCTACCAAAGACCCTATATTACCCTCTCGACTCTTAGTATTCGAACGAAGATCACCAATCCTCTTCAAGGTCTGCGTGGAAAGAGCCTTACAGCTATGAAGGAAAAATAAACTTAAGCCAACGAGACAGTCTCCACCGGGCAAGCATCACGAATCAATCTCTCCACCTTAGATCATTAAAACAACTAAGTCTTAAAAAAAAGGTGTCTTAAACACTAACGCCTTCGACATTATATGAGGAGACGTTTGGAAAAACTCTACAACTAGCTCCAACGCTTCAAACGTTGTCGTTTTTCACATGATCAGTGTGGTGCTAGAATAACAGGCTAAAGGAGATCACCCTAAGGTATAGAAGCAATCACGTTTGCTACAAACATTAGTCAAGAAACAGTTTACTTAAGAAGCTTACCAGTCATTTCATGGCCATTACACGTCTAACTACCTTGCTAATAAATATATTACAATCTCATAAAGTTGAAAAAAGTAACCTTTAGGGCTCACAAAATTCTTAACTATGCCAAAATTTGTAAGAAGTTGAATTAGAAGGAGAACTTCAAATCCATCTAATGAATACAATTTTAGGCGCAAAGGAAATGATGCTAAAACATTAGTTGAGATTAAAGCAGCATCAAAATTGATACTTAAAAAATTTATTAAGTAAGAGATAAGCTTTGTTGTAAAACTTTCAGAGCAATCTCTTAAAACCTCCAGATTATTTAATAGGTAGAATATATATTTGTGTTTTTGTGGCGATCAAAAATGTAGAGATTAAGCTCCAGGACTTAGTTGCTGAGGGAATAAAGTTGTGAGGTATAAGAAAAAATTTTTTTTAATTATTAATTTTTTGTCAGTCTAAAATCTTCACAGGGTGAAAAAATAGCCCTGTTCATAGATTATACGGAATGAACTGTAAATCAACGGCCTGTTAGGGCAGTCGGTTATTTTATGGTAAAAGTAATGCATGTACTTTTCAGCGTAATTATTTTTTTTTTTACTTTTTACTTTTTACTTTAGCTTTTTACTTGACCAAATAAACTGTATGGATTCCAAATGGATATGTTATTGATGAGAAAATTTTTGTTCTAAAAAGTATCAGAAACAGTAAACGGTACTATGAATACATTAACATGTGATTGTCCGTGCATGTGAGCGTTTAATGACGCATCAGGATACTGTATTTTAGTATTTTTGCTACGGATCTTTTTCCGTGTAGATATAGACTTGTCACTAGTAAGAATTAACAATAGCAGTAGTAGCTGCTTCTTCATGCATATTTATACATGTATGCATGTGTTGGCTGAATTATAAAAGTAAGCGTATAATGTTTATTGAATAAAGGTCAGCTCAGCGAGCTGCTCACCAGCCAGCAGCAGCAGCCGTATACTGTATACCTTGAGGTCGGAGAGATGCAACGTGATGAAGTTGCAAAATTGTGTAAGTTTTCAGAGAGTCACTCCCAAAGCCAAGATACCAAATGTCATATAAGAACCTTCATTTAAAAAATAAAGGATGAATTGGGCTAGAATAGTCATAAGCAATGTAATTTATCTAATGGATTTTGAAATAAGTTTTTTTTTAGTAACAAAACATTTTTTAGATCAACTTCATTACACAGGTGATTTTTTTGCTGTAAAAATTTTCTGATTTTTAAATAAATATTAGATAAAGATAATGCTGTGGAAAATATTTCACAACAATTTGAAAACTAAGTCTTTAAAAAATGTTTTGAAAATTTTGAAAAAAACTCAGATATTTACTCATTTATTTCAGAATATTTGAAATTAGTCAAACTATTACTGGTCAAACCTGGATCATCATGTATGTGTGAAAGATCTTTAACTACTGACATGGTTAAGGTTAACTATCACACAGAAAATATTAAATAGTGTACTAATTTTGAATGTGTACGAAGAAGAAGCTAAATGTTTGGATTCGAGTAACATTACTAATTAATTTACATTTGAAAATTATGAAAGAAAATGTACATTTTTAATAATATAAATGACACCAAAAATTAAGCTTTTATTTAATTATTTGAATTCAATTATCGAATTTTATGTACACATATATAATAAGAATGTGACCCTTGATAGGGATCCATACGATAGACAAAAAGCCTAAATCTCTGCAATTTGACCGGTTGGAAGCCCTAAAAATCAAGAGTTGTAGGTTATTTGGTTATTTTGTTAATAATTTATTTAATTCATATATTTGTAACTCGCTGCCCCCGGGTAACTGAGTAGAAATGCTTGTTATTGAGTTTAAGTTGTTAATTAATAACTTATAGTAGTAAAATATTATTAACTAGCTGTTTCCTGGATTACTGGGTTTAAAAGCGTGGGATATCGGGTAATTAGAAATCGTTAATTTAAGTTTTGTATATATTCCGCACCCAGAAAAACTGTGCTCCACTGCCCCTGAAAACGAATATTTGTGTTCCATGAATAAGAACACGTTCCATGAATAGATACACTTATCTTATACATGTTGAGGAGCAACTGCTGTATGTCAATGTACAATGATACATCTTACTTATATATGAAGTAAAGTCACTAAAAACGTTGTAGTCACTAACTACGAAAACTACTGAGCCGATTTTGCTAAAATTTTGGATACTGATTCTTGGTGATTCCCAGATGGTTTTTGCAAAGTTTTTTTCTTAAAAAATTTAATAACAATAACGATAAAAAAGCTCAAAGTTGTACTCAAGTAAGGCAGCTTGGCGCTTTAGTTCAGTAGGATCTGCTAAGTGACATTGAGGTAAAATTGAAGCAAACCACAACCAAAGATAGTAATGAGTAGTTATAAGATGCCTCATCGAGTTGTCGATTATCGTAAACCTTTATCGGCAGTACACCAATAGCAGTCATGTTAGTCGTGCAGCTGAGTATCCCAGCTACCGATGACACTCTTATTTCATGGGCAAGAAAAATGAATCGGTTGTACCCCAGATTTCTAAGATAACTGAGTGCCACAGAAAAATAGGCGTTCGGAACGTTAACATCTCCAGGATAATACTAGGAGACGTGCTTAGCCAGAGCACAACCTGTTTCAACACTTCATTCAACCATCTGGTCCGGTGTCATCAGAGAATATTCTATTTTATGTTCAAGCCAGAAAAGACAGCTCTGAAGCGTACGGCCAGCAACAACGGCCTCTTTCTTAGTGGTCATCCTAATGGCATATCTGCAGAGAAGGTATTATCTAGGCCCCCTTTTCCGAATACCGATAAGTTGTTAGTTTTCCGGGGTATGACCTGAAGACAAGATACTCTTTGGTCAGCAACGGTGGCGTACCTCCCTCTACTACATTTTTCGTACATAGAAACTTTAAGGATAAGAGTCAAACTACCCACAGCTGGATTTTCATCATTAAGAATTATAATATGTAATAACTGGAAATCTCAGCACTGGCCCTGTTCAGGGCCATTATAATATTTATGTTCACTACGTAATCATTAATCTCATCGGTTCTTTGGAGAGCCATCCAAATTTGAGCTAGCTTGTTAACAAACAAATGATTACTACCATTTTTGAAAACGATTTATCAACTAAAAACTATGTAAAACCGGCCACTGTTAAACCAAGTCCATCATCCACTGGTAGACATCTCAAGCGGAATTGTTCGTCACCAGGGTGGGAAACCTGGCTACCAAAGACCCTATATTACCCTCTCGACTCTTAGTATTCGAACGAAGATCACCAATCCTCTTCAAGGTCTGCGTGGAAAGAGCCTTACAGCTATGAAGGAAAAATAAACTTAAGCCAACGAGACAGTCTCCACCGGGCAAGCATCACGAATCAATCTCTCCACCTTAGATCATTAAAACAACTAAGTCTTAAAAAAAAGGTGTCTTAAACACTAACGCCTTCGACATTATATGAGGAGACGTTTGGAAAAACTCTACAACTAGCTCCAACGCTTCAAACGTTGTCGTTTTTCACATGATCAGTGTGGTGCTAGAATAACAGGCTAAAGGAGATCACCCTAAGGTATAGAAGCAATCACGTTTGCTACAAACATTAGTCAAGAAACAGTTTACTTAAGAAGCTTACCAGTCATTTCATGGCCATTACACGTCTAACTACCTTGCTAATAAATATATTACAATCTCATAAAGTTGAAAAAAGTAACCTTTAGGGCTCACAAAATTCTTAACTATGCCAAAATTTGTAAGAAGTTGAATTAGAAGGAGAACTTCAAATCCATCTAATGAATACAATTTTAGGCGCAAAGGAAATGATGCTAAAACATTAGTTGAGATTAAAGCAGCATCAAAATTGATACTTAAAAAATTTATTAAGTAAGAGATAAGCTTTGTTGTAAAACTTTCAGAGCAATCTCTTAAAACCTCCAGATTATTTAATAGGTAGAATATATATTTGTGTTTTTGTGGCGATCAAAAATGTAGAGATTAAGCTCCAGGACTTAGTTGCTGAGGGAATAAAGTTGTGAGGTATAAGAAAAAATTTTTTTTAATTATTAATTTTTTGTCAGTCTAAAATCTTCACAGGGTGAAAAAATAGCCCTGTTCATAGATTATACGGAATGAACTGTAAATCAACGGCCTGTTAGGGCAGTCGGTTATTTTATGGTAAAAGTAATGCATGTACTTTTCAGCGTAATTATTTTTTTTTTTACTTTTTACTTTTTACTTTAGCTTTTTACTTGACCAAATAAACTGTATGGATTCCAAATGGATATGTTATTGATGAGAAAATTTTTGTTCTAAAAAGTATCAGAAACAGTAAACGGTACTATGAATACATTAACATGTGATTGTCCGTGCATGTGAGCGTTTAATGACGCATCAGGATACTGTATTTTAGTATTTTTGCTACGGATCTTTTTCCGTGTAGATATAGACTTGTCACTAGTAAGAATTAACAATAGCAGTAGTAGCTGCTTCTTCATGCATATTTATACATGTATGCATGTGTTGGCTGAATTATAAAAGTAAGCGTATAATGTTTATTGAATAAAGGTCAGCTCAGCGAGCTGCTCACCAGCCAGCAGCAGCAGCCGTATACTGTATACCTTGAGGTCGGAGAGATGCAACGTGATGAAGTTGCAAAATTGTGTAAGTTTTCAGAGAGTCACTCCCAAAGCCAAGATACCAAATGTCATATAAGAACCTTCATTTAAAAAATAAAGGATGAATTGGGCTAGAATAGTCATAAGCAATGTAATTTATCTAATGGATTTTGAAATAAGTTTTTTTTTAGTAACAAAACATTTTTTAGATCAACTTCATTACACAGGTGATTTTTTTGCTGTAAAAATTTTCTGATTTTTAAATAAATATTAGATAAAGATAATGCTGTTTAAGTAAGTAATATTTCGGAATCTGATAAGCTTTTATTTTAAATTGATGAAACTAAATAAGTCTAAGTAAATATTCTTAATTTGCCTAGCCTTATGTGTAATGACAATATCTACTACTTCCAGCAAACATATATTTTCCAAGTTATTAAAACAGTGTTTTTTTCTGTAGCCATTTTATTATCTATACGAAAAAATGTCTACACTGTGAAAAACTATGAATTTATTGATCTTCTGGGAAATATCATAAGCACTAATTTTTTTAGCA
Organism: Copidosoma floridanum; assembly: GCF_000648655.2. The sequence continues at coordinate 806,246 of NW_019379490.1, read as the reverse complement.
AAATTTCATATGACAGTGCCTTGACCTCTTCGGGCCTTATGACAAACAAATAAAACATTTTAATAATGACAAAAGTTAAAGAAAAAAAGTACAATGCTAACAGACTTACTGAGTACGTTTTTTTAAAATCGTGAAGAAGCTTCATAAGCTATTGAGCTAGTAAGTCACGAAAAGCGTCAAAACAGCAGGGTATATCAAATTTGTAGACAGATATACTCGTAAGCAAAGAAAAATTATGGAGTGCCAAGATCCAACTTTCTTGTTTAACCGCCTTACGCATAAACAAGTCATTTCAGAAACTAACATGACATTTTAAAAGCATAACAGATCCAAACAAACTGTGATGGATGTTACTTAAATTATACACATGTTTTTTATTTATATTATGACTGTTAAAGGTAATGTGTTATATTTAAAGAAATTAAACTTTTATGGTAATTTCTTTCTTTCTCTAATGTTTTTATATCGTCTCGTTCAACCTTAAAATTTATAAAAATGCGGTGTATGATAACTACTAATTCAGTTTTTCAGCTATTTAAATGCTTAATTTTTTATTATTTTAAGTAATTATTTGTATCTTAAATGATATCTAAGTATGAACTTGTAAAAAAAATTTGTAAAAAAATACGGAAAACTTATAATAACCACATGAAAAGGTGATTGTCCTATAATTTTCTCTATATAACTAGTTTCAATTTCGTTAAGTCTTTTATTCATGTGTTAATTCATCAAGTGCTTTAGATAGTCATTTTTGAGCAACGTCTTTCTTACAACTTTCTGTTTAATAAATGTACTAGGAGGTTGTGGATCAATTATCTTACCCTACTTAACACTTAAATAAACATATTTAACAAGTTAATTTAACATATTAATATAGTAATCATTAATCTCATCGGTTCTTTGGAGAGCCATCCAAATTTGAGCTAGCTTCTTTTTGTTTTTATTTTAACTATTTTTTTGGACCTATCGCTGACATTTTTTAAAATCTTAGTGTAGTTATGGTTGTTGTGAGTATCAAGATCTAANCTCTCTCATAAATCAATAATAATACGCATGTAATTATAACTATACAATCCACAAATCCACATTACCGAACGTATTTTTAAAACTTTAATTTTGATAAGAAAGATCAACGTTTATAATGCCGCAGTTTTAAGGTTAGTACTTCGGCTTGGCAGCAGAAAAGCAGAGCTCGCGCGCGTGTACCCCCCTTGCCTCTTCGGCAAACCGACTCGACCAATCACAGGTGAGTTAGAGAGAGAAAGCATGCAACTCTTCTTCGGGAGGTGCGTACGCTCTCTCAGCATTGCATGCTCCCTCCAGTAGTATATGCTCTAAGGGGTAGCTTTATACCCAGCGACAATGAGCTTTGTTACAAATTATTATTTACTAAATTATAGGTTTTACGTTTACAAAGCATGCAATAATATAAATATACAAAAACACTTACACGAGAAGGTAAAAGTGCTTGGATGAGTTCCCAGCATTTCGTTTAAAAATAGATGAAATCTTTCAAATATGCAGTTTGTTCTGTCTATATGGCTTCGTGAACTGAGAAAACAGAAGACGCGACTTTCTTTATCTACTCTTCCTTGAAACAATACATAATGAAGCGTTCCCACAGCTTTTGCATTTTTGGATCATCTTATTAATTTTTTATCAATCACTTGATCATTTTCCATCCCTTTTTAGTTCTTTTAGGCGGTTATAGCGGCAGGATCAATAACTTTTTTTAAATGTCGTGTCCCTTCGGATTTTCTATGGCATTGTGTAATCGATGAAAAAACTTGCAATCTGGAGATTTTGCTTTCCACCAATCTTTTGCTGATTATTTACTTGTTTACTTAGAAATAGCACGCGTGCATTTTACGAGATTGCTGTTTTTGGACTCACGATAGTCTCTATACATAAAGTACACACGGCCGCAGAGACATGGAAAGTTTTCATCATACGTACACATGATTGCGTTTCATTGCTGTTGCTGTTGTTCTTATTATGGATTAACGAAGCGAATACGTTTTTTGACTATGAATTCGATGAAATGGTTATCTATGAACAGAACCCAATAAAAACAGCAACAGTTAACCGCAGACGAAGACACTAAAATTATAAAACATCACACTTTATCGTACGGATATGGGCAGTGATTAGCCAACCATGTGACTAGCGACTTTTTTTTATAAAACGCTTTTGTACTGCAGTGATTGATGAATTTGTTTACTACACCATTTCCATCCCAATATACTCCCAAAAGGTACTAGGTTCGTTTGGGGCTTAGCTTGGAGCAGCTCGGAGCTCCTCCGAGCTCCTCCGAACTTTGCCCCAAAACACGCGTTTTGCTTCGAGCTCATCGGAGTGACTCCGAGCAAATTTCTACAGTCGGTATATCTATATTTATGGCCAAGACGTAAATATTTATATTACCAAGACTGTAAATATAAATATATTTATGGCCAAGACGTAAATATTTATATTGCCAAGACTGTAAATATAAATATACCGACTGTAGGAATTTGCTCGGAGTCACTCCGATGAGCTCGGAGCTAAACGCGTGTTTAGGGGCAAAATTCGGAGGAGCTCCGAGCTGCTCCAAGCTAAATCCCAAAAGAAACTAATGTTTCTTGGTGGGATAGGTGTGAGCTATAATAACTTTATGGACGTCTGTCTCATACACTGCGAGCAGGCGAGAATTACTGTCCTCATCCAGGGTGACCGGATCCGGCGATTTATCGCCAGATTGGCGATGTTCGACCAACTCTGGCGACAAAATTTTTATATTTGGCGCCTGGCGATTTTTTTGGCGATTTTAGTAAATTAAGCAAACATATGAACATAATTTTTATTTACTTAAAGGCCAGGCCCTTACTCAAAGTTTTCCCCACAATCATCTAGGGATAGGGATGATTGATTGAATTAAATTTTTATTGTCAGTTTGAGTACATTTTTGCCATAACACAAATACAAAAATTATATTACATACTTAAATACATTACATACATATCAAATTAATGGAGTATAAAGGTGCCCTTTTTAAATACAATAAATAAAGTTTTACATAAGAAGGAAACCAAATAGTCATGAACAATGCATAAGGTTATATATAAATACGATATCCAAAAACGTTGTGAGTCTAGTAGACCCATACATTTTAACTTATTAAGTGATCTGCATTCCTGCAGAAAAGAAATTTCTCTTTAGAACTGTATGGAATTTAGTGTTAGTATAATATATATCTCTATAGCTCCTAAGTATATAAACCATTATATGCTCAGCTTAGCCCCATTGATAAATTCTGCGAATATTCTCAGCATATCTTTATCCATAACACTTAGCATAAAAATCATGGAAAAGTTGCCAATTTCTTGAAATGTCTTTGGATTCTTTATGATAATTGTATAACGGCTCTTTCCCTTTCATATAGTCAACAGTGCCAGAATACATGGTCAATTGTGTCTTGTGTTTCACTACATTTACATAGATCACTATTTGTAATATGATATTTATACAAGTAATAATTAAGGGACATGTGGCCACTTCTCATTCTGTTAAAAATAACTATCGACTTCCTGTCAAAGTCTGAGTTTCAAAACCATGGGAACTTGTACCTAGTGTGATAGAATTTGAAATACTTTGTTCCCTTAAAATGTGCAATCTCTTTTAGTTTGGTTTCATTATCATAGTGACATTTGGACTTAAACAGTCCAAAAAGATCTGAACTAGGAATCGCCTTTTCCAGAAAGATCCCCTTATTAGAGGCATATTTTGCTAACAAATCAGCCTGCTCGTTACCCCGAATACCGACATGAGAAGGTATCCAAATTAATTTAATTATTTTCCCCTTGGCTACCGCTTCCACGATTTTGTTTCTTAATTGAATAATCGGTACCGCGATTCTTGGTCCAAGCCTCTGGAGGCTTTCAAAGCTGTCAGAACACTCTGTGAGTCAGAGAATATTTTAAACTCATGGTCATTGTTTTTAGAGATTAAGTTGATGGCCTGGATAAGGGCCATCGCTTTAGCTGTGGAAATTGAGCTGTAGTCTGAGATTCTGTATGAGCAAGTATATTTCTGTTGCTCACACCAAACAGCAAAACCACATTCAGATTTGAAATCGTCGTCTAGTGAGGATTTAGAGCCATCTGTAAAAATGTATTCTACTTGGTCATCGGGTGGAAAGAGATTGTAAAACTCCAGGTTGGGATTTGGTGATGTTACAATTTTATTGCCCGAGAGCAAGGGATAGGAATGACTCTTGAGTATGCGCGCTGCCATCTACAGTATTAAGCAAGAAACGAGGAACAATATGCATCGTTTACTGGTTAACGTCAATACGTCATAATTATGTAAGATGACCAAAGGACTATGACTATCTATAGTAAAATAGAGGCGACTGCACTTGTTACTTCTTGTCTACAAGCTACCCCAGACGGCACGGATAGTCCAAAAGAGTTAACATCGAATACTTGAAAGTATTTGTTTAGATGTTCGAAAACTGTCCCCAAAGTATACTTAAATCATCCTTTACGAATGAGGGCTATGTCACCTTTTTCAAGCTCCAAAATAGTTCGTTAAGAGTACATTGTTCAGATTGTAACTTCAAAAGTATTCTAAAAGTATTATTTACGAATACAAATTATAGACATAATTAAAAAAAAAAATATGAGTAACCTCAATTTTTTTCGAAAAAACTGAGTAAGTTGGTCTCGAACCCCCGGCAGCCAAATGTTAGCGTGTGCCACAAACACGCTAATCCACTCGGCTACAATGGACTCGGTTAAAGTTGATATGACTGGCTTACATAAGTATAAGTATCACGTTATCGTTTTTTTTCTGTCTTTCCCATCGTACATTTACATGAAAACAAGTAAAATTGTTACTATATAAATCTGATTAATTATTCAAATAAATAAAAGACTATTTAAGTTTGATAAGTCAGTCCTAATAAATATTTCAATNTCATCATCATCATTATTATCATCATCATTATTATCATCATTCTTTTCATCATCATCATCATCATCATCATCATCATCATCATCATCATCATCATCATCATCATCATCATCATCATCATCATCATCATCATCATTATCGAATCATTTGCAATATAGTTAAATTCATGTTAATAATTCGTATAATCTTCTTCTACATTAATAACACTCCATAGTCGTTTTGGCATGGAATTAGATGTAACATTAAAAACCTATATTATATGTTGTTTATTGTGTATCTATCTATTAAATAAAAAATATAAAATTTTGGTAAAAAATACATTTATCTTGTTTATCTTTGTTTTTTTTTTATTTTTAATTCTGTTAAGGAAAGCGTTTATGACAAAGTATTTTAAATCATTTTAATCCATTTATTTTTGCGTCTGTTGATAAAATTTATATGCATGTATCACACCTGAAAAAACATTATAGGATAAATGGTAATTCATTGAGATCTTTATATAGATTCCGCTTTAAAGGACTTATCTCTTGAATTGTTTTCATTTTTTTTTTTTTGACGTAAGTCTCTTACAAAACTGTACTCTTGTCGCAGTGTATCCCACTCTTTGGCTACTCGTGAACCTTCAAATAACCCGAAAAATTCCACTGTTAATAAAAAAAATTGTTTAAATGTAATGCATTTAATTCAAAATGTATACCTGGTAGAAATGTCAAGATACTGAAGTAGAGCACTTTACTTGTGTTAAAACATTCGTGCATTAACAGGGAGAAGGAGGTAGGAGGTCAAAGTAGAAGGCTTTCTATGTAACTTTGATTAAATCAGTAATGCCAACTATTGTTCAAATTTTAAATTACTTGAAGTATTAGTTAAGAAATATAATCTGAAATAAACGTTAACTGCTGTCAAAGCTATACTGTATACAATTTTTCATTATTGTGAATAATGTATTTTTGACCATTTTTTTTTAGTAACAAAACATTTTTTAGATCAACTTCATTACACAGGTGATTTTTTTGCTGTAAAAATTTTCTGATTTTTAAATAAATATTAGATAAAGATAATGCTGTTTAAGTAAGTAATATTTCGGAATCTGATAAGCTTTTATTTTAAATTGATGAAACTAAATAAGTCTAAGTAAATATTCTTAATTTGCCTAGCCTTATGTGTAATGACAATATCTACTACTTCCAGCAAACATATATTTTCCAAGTTATTAAAACAGTGTTTTTTTCTGTAGCCATTTTATTATCTATACGAAAAAATGTCTACACTGTGAAAAACTATGAATTTATTGATCTTCTGGGAAATATCATAAGCACTAATTTTTTTAGCAAAATTTCATATGACAGTGCCTTGACCTCTTCGGGCCTTATGACAAACAAATAAAACATTTTAATAATGACAAAAGTTAAAGAAAAAAAGTACAATGCTAACAGACTTACTGAGTACGTTTTTTTAAAATCGTGAAGAAGCTTCATAAGCTATTGAGCTAGNCAATTTTTCAATTAAAAAAAAAAAAATGAATGTCGAAAGGATTAAAAAACTGATTGTATTTTGTTTTATATATGTAAAGTATAACTCATTATTATCTAACTTTCATACAAACTTAAATGCATTAAAAAAACAATGGCTTTTCAACCCAATCAAGGAAATTTAGCTAGAATTAAGATATTGAATGAGCAAGGTGTTTACTTTGCCGATATTGCTGCCCAATTACGTTGCAATATTAAAACAGTGCGAAAGTGGGTTAGAAGATTTGAACTTGCAATGGAGTATGGCGTGGAAGTTCGAGATCAAAGATATTGTAAGCTAATATTTTTTACAATTAAAAAGAAATCAAAATAAGAAAATTAACAAGTAAAATCCATAAAGTTTCAAATGTACAATCGATAATACAATGTAAAGCACTTGCTACAATTATCTATCTCATTGAAATATTCTCACTTTAAGTAATTTAATCGAGGATAACAACTTACCAAAATTAAAAATTTATAATATTACCGAATTTTTTCCATCGTACAAAAAATTATTTACACTTATCTATTAATTTTCATTATAATACGTCATCATTACAGAAAATCAGAGATCACATTAATGAAACAACGATGATATTGTTTGACGTGAAGTCTAAATAGCGTTAGATACACATCAATCGTTATCCAGATTACCAGCAACATTACATTTAGATGTTGGTCGTAAGTCTCTATACAAGAATATAAAAAAAAGGACAAATTTTAAGTATCGGAAGGCACTTAAAAAATCAGAGTTACAGAACCAGCATAGAGCAGCAAGGATTGAATTTGTAAGGGCCAATGTAGATCGAACAGCAGATCAGTGGAGAAGTACAGTGTTCATCGACGAAAAAATTTTTTCTACAGACAAAGATAGAAGATCTGGAGTCTGGAAGTTTGATAACACCCGGTATGATGAACAAAACGTACTACCACAGACCCACAGTGGTAGAGTGACCGCTGCTTACTGGGCATGGGTAAGTGGACACGGACCAGGTGAAATTGTAGATGTTGGGCAACGTCTGAATGAAGCAAATTATGTGCAGTTGCTTGATGAAGTTCTTCTTCCATCAGTCAAAGAACACTTTCCTGATGCTGAAGAAGTAACTGTTGTGGAGGACAACAACGCTGTGCACACTTCGAGATTAGTTCGAGACTGGTACCAAGAACATCGTTTCCTTTAACGACTACCATGGCCTGCTAAATCTCCGGATTTAAATATTATTGAGAACGTCCGTTTCCAAATGGTTTGAGAGTGGAGACCTGGGATGGCTCAAAATGCATTTCAATTGCAAGGAAAAGTTATCACTTCATGGAGGCAACTGCAAGATAGGCCTGAGTATTTTAATACGTGGTCTGATTCTATGCCAAGACGACTACAAAGTGTTATTATTGTAGAGGGAAATTACATAAATTATTCACATAAATACAACTATATTGCAAATGTATTGAATGGTAAAAAATCATTTTTAAGTAACAAAAAGAGTGTGTTGGTGTTTTGAAAAAAATTAAAATAATTAATAACAATTTTTTCTAATACAACAATTGATGCAAAATTTACAAAATTACTAGCCACATTCAAATTATTGGAATTCTCCTACAAAGCCAAAATATCTTTTGAAAAGATGATGTGGTATTACGGACACCTGTAACCAAAACACAA
>NW_019379490.1:767096-798011 GCF_000648655.2 Copidosoma floridanum | reverse complement strand
ACTACTTCATCATACCATTGAAGCATCGTACACAAAAGCAGTGGCAAGCTGTTTCATTATTATAGACAAAAGTGTTTAATAATTTTTTTAAAATTTATAATAACTTATAAAGTGTTGTAAAAATAGATTAATCCAGTAAATACTCGTAGTAAGTTTTGGAGCTTATTGATACCTTCTTATAAAGTCACCATTACCATCGTCTTTGTATCAATTAAAATACATTCAGTGTTTCACCGTACCAGGATACAAGGCAGCAACCGCAAACAAGATTATAACAAACTTGCTTCGGCACTTTATAACTGAACCTGGACTAAGAAGAAGTAAAATCAGCTTGTCAGCTAATTTCTACTCTAAAATAATTACAAGTTATATAAGCACCCACTTACTCTGCACGTATAAGAAAACTATTGTAAAATAATGCTCATTTATTTAATGAAATTACCTTTTAGTTGCATTATTTTTATTCACCTGTATACCTTATATCTTCCCATTATTATTGGGTAAATATTTACATGAAACTCTTTGGAAATAATTAAAAGCATGTTCAACTGACACTTGAGTGGTGTCAATCTTCTTCTGAGGCCGCATTGATGCGCACAAGTAGCATTTACCAGTGCTGTCCTCGTCATTTTAGGTGTAGAATAAATGAAAATTCTGCTGAACGCCACAACAGATGATAAGTTTCAACATAATTTAATATTTGTAATATATGCATCTCTTGTTGCTTTTGTCGTTGCTAATGTTATAAGCTTTTGTTACAAATTTTTTTTGGTTATTTTATGTTAAGGTGATACTGATGATGATGATGATGATGATGATGATGATGATGATGATGATGATGATGATGATGATGATGATGATGATGACGATAATGATGATGATGATGATGATGATGATAAAATAGAATATTTTATCGTTCCAGGCTTAGGTAGCAATAATAAGCTACCTCATCATAAGCTTTTTTATACATTTTATAAATATATTTTCTAATACAAATTACTATCAAAAAATAAATTTTTGCATATCACTGAGCTCTTCAATTAAACTGACAGATTGTAAACGAATACTCTTGTTGCTTTCACTTGGCATAGACCATTCTGACTGAGAAAGCCTGTTGATTGTCTGCCCACATGGTAACGTTTACTTAACCATTTGTACATCGTATTATCGACCATGCTCGGCAATGTTGCCATTTACTTCAAGTACGGGGAACGAATTAACGACCCTCGGGTGTACAAACTAGGAGGCCCACATACTCATCATCTCACATTCACAGTGCCCATGCCACATAATAGATGTCACTACTTACTTATTTAATATAAATTTACTTACTAATTTATATAACAATCCTTATTTTAGTATCTTAAGCCACTTTACATTTAACATATTTCAAAATCTTAAGAACTTATTTCTGCCGAAGAGTTTGGTTAAAATGATCGCTATATTATTTTCTGAATTAACTTATACATTATCAATTTCGTGTTCCGGATAGTTTTCGTTTACGAAGTGATAATAAAGTTCAATATATTTCGACTTTTTAGTGATATTTCTAAATCTCGCTATACTTATCGTACTAAAATGATCTATATACATTTAAATTTCATTATTAACTGTAATATTCAAACCAAGTAATATATCTTTGATAATTTTAAATTTACTTACACACTGAGACAATGCTATGAATTCAGCTTCTGTTAATGATTATGCAACACTTTTTTGATTTCTGGATTTGGAACAAATTACATTTTCATACATTCCTTCTACAAATCTTGTCGTCTATTTCTATCTATTTTATCTTTAGCCCAATTAGCATTGATAAAGCAATCAATAATACGATTATTAGTACTCTTTCTATGAATTAGTTGTAAGACCTTGGTTAAAACTGAATATTTAAAAATTTTAAAAGCATATTAAAAATGCGTTTTATCGTAACTATATCAAAATCTACTTTAATAATGTACACTGAAGCTAATATCAGGTCTAGTTTCTGCACTTACATACAAAAGAGCTTTAATTACGGTTCTGAACTTAATATTATCATACATGAATTGTGTTGCTTCTAATTTCAGATATTGTTTCACAGGTAACGCATACAATTTTAAATTTTTAATATCATATTTCTTTGCTGATGTTTTAATACAGTTTTTCAGATCAAGTGTCATTTTCTTATTTTTATAGTTATAATTACTAGTAATACCTAAATAATGACTTATTTTACCTCAATCTTTTGTTTGAGAAGATTTACCTTATAATCTGTGATAAATAATATAATGAATTTAAAGTTTTACATATAGCTGATAAGGGCAAATTGTTGAAATCTTTGGAAGTAGCTGAGATTAATAGTTTGAGGGACACTGAACGCTTACTTAACTGTCACCTAGATTTAAATGACTCACCTCTTATTTATTCTAAATAAAAGTATGTTTGTATATAGTTTGAATAAGTTGACGATATCCTGATTTGCGTAGGTACTATTTGTAGAGCCGAATGTAGTTCAGTTTATAAATTTCTGTCTGAGGAAGGTATGGTGTACCTAAACAATTGTAACATTCGTATTAATAAATAAATTGTGAAGATTGACTTATGAACTCGTTCTTTATTAATTCAAAATAAATTTGAATCTTCATCAAGTAACGACTGAAACTATTACATATCACCTAATAATCGTTGGATAAAATTCAATGTTTCTTCATTTTTACAGCAAATGAAAAAGTCATCCACAGAAAAAATTAAAAATAAGTCATAATTTTTGTTTTGTTTAAGATAGTTAAGCAACAATCATTTTTGCTTCATTTACAATTTTAACTTTATAAATAAATATTAAAACACTTATACTAAGCCCTTAGGCATTCTCTTGATTTTTACAACGCTTTATCTAATTTTAAAACTTTATTAGAGCCATCATCATAGTCTTGTGTACGATTAACACATACTTCAGATTTAAATTTGCTGACACAAATCAGTGTTTTAATATTCATTTGTTCAAAAATCAAATTACTTTGACAACAATAAGAAGGTCGTATTTTAAATGATTGCATTCTTGCAACTGGTAAATAAATATCATCAATACAATTATTTTGCTTGTATTCTCTTGCTACTAACCAAGCTTTCAAAGCATTGTTGGCTTTTTTAGAACATACCCATTTTAGATCTAAAGTTTCTTTTATCATTTGGTTTAATTACAAGGAACCAAGTTTTACTACTGTTAAATCAATCTTTTTCTCTATCCATCACCTTTTTCCAATCTTCAGATTTATTTTCATTCATCGCATTATTATAAGAAACAGGTGTCTCAGAATTTTTGTTATTTACATAAATAATACTACTATACACAAAATCTTATATTTATTAAAATATTTATTTTCATCATTGCCCCTTGTACTTGAATTGCCGTTTTTGTTTATAACTTTGTTTTCATTTAAACCAGTTTTTTCTATGTCATCTTCTGATTTTAGACTAATATAACGTGTGCCATCTTTGATGGTATTAAGTTGTCTTCCAACTACTATTTTATTGATTATCAGATCTCTATAACCAACGGTTTTATAACCAAACAAAATTCTTAAATCTGCTTTTTCGTCCCTTTTTTTGTGTCTTTCTTCCTCTGCTATTATCACAAAAAATTAACTTCTACACATTTTAAAATATTATTTAGAATATTATTTGCTCAACTCTTTCCTAAACATAATTTTAAAAGGTGTTTTATACTTTTTAAGAGCATTAATGATAGTTGTTTTTTTTAAATATGCTGCTGTTTTAATTATTCTTGGCCAACATCAATTATAAAAACTTGCGTCTTTTAATAAACATGTTGACATATCTATAGCATCCCTGTTACATTTTTATGAGGTAGACATGGTTCAGTAAATGTAGCTTTTTTGCTCGCAAAATTATTTATATCCTTATTTTTATATTCGTTGTCATACTTGATAACATTTTAGTTTATTTTTTGTCTTACTTCTTATAAAATTCGAATGGTCAAAGAAACAATTGTAAATTCAACCTTTTGATTTCATACAGTGCACTTTGGCTACTTTGCTGTAATCATCGATAAAACTCATAAATATTCTTTGACAGTGAAACCAGTCGTACCATTAGGTCCATTTAAAAAGGTGTGCACAATTTGTAAAATATCCTTTTTCCTTGATCTGTGAATTATAAATGGTAAATTATGCATTTTATTTTTTGAACAAATCCCAAATTTTCAGTTATCAGTTTCTAATTTCCTTAGTATACCATTAGAAATTCGGTTATCACACCTTGTTTTCAAGGAATAAGAATTTACGTGACTAAGTATTCTACACGATCTTTTTTTCTATTAACTTACTCTTCGACAAGAAATTTGACTCGCTACACATAGTTTTATTTGTCATAAGATAAATATTATTATTTGTAATACCCAACGCAATAAAATGAATTGTTTTTTTTATCAAAATTCTTTGATATGTATCCTAATGAAAAGTTGCTTTGCTTTTTGTTACTTTTCCTTAAGTTATTTAATATTTATTTAAATCTTCTACAAAATAAAAATTTATGTTATATTTATTTTACGTTGACTATAAACATTAAACTTGTGCTCCCATGAATTTTTGCTTTGTCCCATTCTCATATATTATGCCATGAAGTATCTATATTTCTCGCACTTGAAACATGTTTCATCCTTGTTTTTCAGTTCTTAACACACTTGAAGTATTTTTTTTCTTACCTTTTTTTCTTTTAATTTGAACGCTTTTATTTTACTTTTTATGTATGTAACTGTTTAATTAGATTCTTTTAACACATCGACCAAATCACTAAAATAACTTAATGAACTTGGAAACACCTTTATTTTGTAGCTTTATTTTTTTATTCTGTCATATTTGCACTAGCTCTTTTTTATTTATTCATCAACACGTCAAACTTAGTGAGAAATGCTCTCAAATTTTTAAAGTCTTTTACCTTTTATTTCTCCAACTCGTTTCTTACACTCATTTGCACTACACAAGACTTCTTTACATACATTTTATTGAATTTCTCCTTTTTTTCTTACGCTATTCCTTTATCCTTCACGAAATGTAACTGACATTTGAAATTTCACTGTATATCACATTGATCCCCTTCAAGTCCTTTACGATCCACTCTTGTACTTTATTTGTCCTTGTTATGACTCTCGGTGATTCTACGTTGCATTTTTTAAGATTTAGAATTATCGTGATTCTTATTTTCCAACACTTAAAGTCTTTTCCATCAGACTTCAGAATTCTGACTTTATCCACCATTTTGGTTTCTTCTTCTCTGTCCGAATCTTCTAAAATTTTCTTTACTATAAGTATCTTTCTTGTCGCAAAACTTTTTTTTAAATTTCAAATAAGTGTTAGATTAACACTATCTTATAATTCATAAGTGTTGGATTGACACTTTCACTGGAACGAGTAGTAGTTAATTATCACGAACCACCGAAGCAACACGTAAAAGTCAAAAAAGCAAGAGGAATATCAACCATTGATTCTGCTACCATGTTAAATAAATATACTTTTAGGTAGAAGTTCAATAGTATATTGTTGATCTACTACCTCAAAACCTTAACATTTGTTAATACTTTAACACCTGTTAATACTTACATTATTATGTTTTACAACAGAAGTAATGAACAAGTAAAGTTACAAGTTATCGCACACATATAGATTACCACGCACAGTGCTCATGCCACTTAGCAGATGTCACTGCTTACGCATCTTACAAAAACTTACTTATATTTCAATACAGTTGGAAGTTTGATTGCGTTTATCAATTCGATTGTTGTGCAAGAGAACGCACCTTTTTTTAAGAAATCTTGAACTTGTATGATGGTAAAGTTTTATAGCATAATATTCTGTCGTAATATGAAAAAATTGAAGAATTTGTCTAATTAAATAACAATTCATTTATTAAAATTATAGATTGTAAGTTTATTAACTGTAAATGTCTCTACGTCTTTTTTAATTTTCTAACCTTATAAGTCCTTTGATACATTTTGTACAAATTTGCTTGACTGCAAATCTTTTGTAAACTTATATATGTCTATTTTAATACTAGATTCCTTGAACTTCTCATTTTAACGTATGCATTTAACTGCTTTTTCTGAATCGTGTTATTTTAATGTCTCATACAATTTTGTTTTAAAATAAATACAATTTGACATGTTTGCTTAGTGCAAGTGACTTATGCAGATTTAACATGCTTCTCAGATATATTGACAGTTCTGTAAAAGACAGAGCCAACTCAGATAATTGGTGAAAAAGGAGCCCACAAAAAATTTGTGTTCAAAAAGCTGTCAACTCAGATTTGGATTAAAAAGGAGCCAACTCAGGTCTAGGTTAAAGAAGCAGTTAACTTGGATCTTAATTTTTTTATTTAGTTTGATTGTGGTAATACAAATCTTTACAATATATAAACGAAACAAGGATTTTTCAATAATCTAATGCTTCATAAGAACATACTCATTAAATTATGTGATTTACAAGTCTGCCGGATCAGACACAATTCTATAAACAAACTATGGACATATTTAATTTTAAATATTATTTCAAAAAGTTTTAACCAATTTTTTTTGCTTAAAAAAATTGTCTTTAAAATAACTCATTCTAACTACAAATGATATTTTTTTTAACTTTTGTATACATTGTTATCATATTTTTTATTTTTTTTTAATTATCAAATACATTTGCTGTATGTTAACGTAGGGTACTTTTTATAATATTTCTATAAAAACTGTGGTATTCTTGTGCAAAACTGATAAAGTATCATACACAATTATATATTTTTAAAAGTATATTCATGGATATGTACGTTCTTAAACAACCATATAGACATATTTGTTGAACTTTCTCTCCCTCCTTTGATCATGACAGAATATTCAAGCACATAATTTAAAAAATATAAGATGCTCTGTTACAGTAACATAAAGTTTTTTTTTGAAACATTAAAGTTGTAAGAAATCTTTGTTTTGTTTGTATAGGTGTACCTATGTTGCGAATGTCAGTCCTATCGCAACAAAACTTAATGAAAAGAATTACTTCCAAGTTGACTGCTTCTTTAACCCGAACTTGAGTTAGCTCCTTTTGCAAGCCCAATATGAGTTGACTGCTTTTTCAACCCTAATTTCGAGTTGGCTCCTTTTACACCAGTTATTTAAGTTGGTTCTGTCTTTTACTGAACCGTCCATACGTTTATAGCATGGTGAACTTATACGAACGTTCACATAATGCCTGACTTGTTCGCATAATCATCCGCTCCGCAAAAATAATTGTCCACATACGTCATTTTCCACACACACACACATACACACACATACACACACACACACTTCACCTTCTTACCCCTGGCCCCCTTAATATAACCTTATACTCGTAAGAATAATAAATATGCTATGCATCTTTTCATTATTCTTTTAATTTTTTTTTTTTTTTTAGCGATTCCCTCTCAATCCTTTTTCTTTGCCCTTAAAATTTTATACAGACCCACTTGCCCCGCATAGTTGCACTCATTAGAGTGCGAGTGAGATAGAATTAGGTTTATGATTTAAAAAATTTTTTCTAATCCAAAAGAAATGGGTGGTAGTTAAACTGCTTTAGAGAAAGCCTAGTCTTCGACTCAAAATTGTATCAGCTAACGGCTTTAAAAAAAGGTACCAATGGCCAAAAACGATTTTTCACGTCTAGAGGAGAACTGGACGGTTGGTCAAAAAAGTCAAAGTGATTAATAAAATAAGCAATCTCAAGACAAAAAAAATGAGCTTTGGTTGGATAGTAACAACACAACCGTTTTCTCACGATTTGCTAAAATGCTCCATTTTGGACCATTTCCCGAAAAGTATATAACCCGCGTTTTTTAAAATATTGAAACTTAAGAATTAAATGAAAAATAGATCTTGTATCTGTTAACACTCACACCAAATTTTAGGGAGACAGGTAGTAAACTTTTTACAAACCTTTGCAAAAGCAAAAAATGGTCCCTCCGCAAAAAAGTTGGAGGTGGCTACTTTTCAACCTATTGCCATTTCTTAAACGGCATTGTACTCATCAAGAGTTACTCTTCAACCTACCAAAACTTTGATTCCGTTGGTATTTCAAAAGTATGCGAAAAGTCCATGTCAAAAACCGGCTTTTTTCTGTGGATGTAGTGCACAGTGGAAATAGCACTTGTTTGATTCAAAACTACCAAGGGGCCATAATTATGAACCAATTTACTCAATTTTTTTTTTTTTTTTTTTTTTTTTTTTTTTTTTTNTATTAAAATAATTATTTATGAAAGACATGAGTTAAAGCCCATTGGGAATTATTTTTTTTAGTTAATTGCTACATAATCTTAGGTGTCAAGTTTGTATCGTTATTTCTAAATATGCAACCTGTGTTATAGCAATATGAGGGTTTTAAAAACTCTTATTACTCTAAAATAGCATATCAGGCTCTATAAGTTAAGTTTATTTTCACGGATTTGCAATACATCAAAATCCAAAATGGCGGAAACCAATACGGTGCACCAAGATCTCAAAGGTGTCAAAATCTTTGAAAACAAAGTCTTAGTAGCAGTTTTTGGTGTCGCTGTTTACAAATTTATTATTTCCTTTAAGAGATTAAAAATGGTTGATACCAATGTGGTGACCAAAGAATTTAAAAATTTCTACATTTCTGGAAAAAAGTCTAATGATAGATTTTTAAGAGTTGCTGATTAAAATTTTGTCATGAATTTGAAATAAATTTTTAAATGGTCAGGACCAATATGTCCAACCAAAATTTCAAAAGTGTCCAAATAATTTGGAAAAATATCTTATAATATTCAACATCAAATTAGTATTACAAACATTAACTATATAAAATTTATATATTCGCGCGCTAGCAATTAACTTTAGTATTTTGTAACCAATAGCGTGCGTACGATGGTCCTGCGTGACCACCAATCATAGCACTCCACGTTTAACTTACTTTGGCTGCTCACGACTGCTCGCCTGTGAGCATTTAGTCAATCCGCACTGATCGCTCGTCCAGTGAACCACAGTGTGGTCACTGTGTACACCAGCCAAGTAGACATTTTCTCGAGTAAATCATTTTAAATAGAAAGAGAAAACGTCTTGTGTAATTTACTCGCGTGACTCAAACAACATCATTTTCAGTTTAATTGTATTAGTAAAATAACTGTTCTTCAACTTCGTTCAATATCCTTAAACTAGTGCACATAAAATGTTTTTTTGTTATTTACCACAGTTTTTCAATTTTTTCTCATCAAGTGTTGTGATTTCTGCTGTTAATATGCTTCATTATTTTGTTATGTATAAAAAGGTGTGAGTGTTAGTCTTTGAATAAACCAAAGCAATTGGCTCCCACTTTTTTCCCTCGCAACTAGTAAATCAAATCATACAGTCCACAATCATTGGGTTTTCAATCCCAAACATATAAGTTGTTTCTGAGGTCACTTATTATAAATTTTTCATCAATGCTAAGAAATGCACAATAGTGGAGACCAATTTGACAAACCAATAGCTTAAAAATTTCTAACTTAATAAATTAAAATATTATTAGGAGTTCTTAAATCCCTAATAACAAATTTTTTTATAATTTGTGAAAATTGAAAATGGCAGATACCGATATGGTGTACCTAATAGCTTACAGTGATGTTAATAATGAAGAAACAAAATAACGGTTTTAAGATCGGTTACTCAAGGTCTGTCACTCAACATTTTAAAAATAAAAAATGGTGTATTCAATACAAGAGTCAAAATTTAAATACATTTATACGATCCTTAATTAAAAAGTATCAATACACATTTTTCGGAGTTCTTAAGGACGTTTGGTAGAGATATCGGGGGGAAACCACTTGCGGGGCAAGGAGGAAGTAGTGATGAGTGAAGACTTGGCATTGCCACACGGGTCTCTAATGTGTGAGTGTTTATGTACATACATATATACACACATTAGGTGGTGTGCACTCTGCAGTGTCTGCACTGTCTGCTTCGTTGGTTACGGCAGCGTATGTGTATATTTGTAATGTATTTATGCTAACAATGTAAGTATTTAATTTTTATTCGTTATATTAATGTTATAAGAAAAAGTATATCATTAATAAGACTTATTACAGATATATGTACATACAATTATATTCGTAGCTAGTGTAAATAAAATTCTCAAATTTTTAAGTGACTTGAGAAGTCTCTTAAAAGTGATATGTTGAACAATTAGGACAGACTATAGTCTCTGCGATTATTACAAGCATGTGATTTTGTTATCTTGTGTAGAAAAATTGTATTGTATAAAAATTACAAATCAAAAATTTTAATAAGAAAAATGAATGCCTTATTATAATACATTGNAATTACAAATTAAAAATTTCATTAAGAAAAATAAATATGTGTTATTATAATACCTTGTTTTATAATGGGTACGGGTAGAACCTATGTACATATACTCACATACATATGTAAGCTTATGTTTTGTACAAAAATACATAAATATCTACCATAATACTTAAATATTTACTGCGTTGCGTTTTTGTCGAACTATTATTTAATTTTTTTTATTCATAAACTAATCAGACGATCGTCATGGAACTTTGTGTTCATGTAGTTAATAACATCATCTGTGGCATATAAAGAAATTGGAAACATTCATTACACAAATTTTTTTTTAACCGAGTTTTTATAAGTTTTTCCATAAGCGACCGTGTTAAAATGACTGAACTTTGAAATTCAATATCTCGGAAACGAAATAGACGAACCTCTTAATATTTTAACAGCTTCATTGTAAGAAAAATAAGTACGTCTGGTTAAAATTTCAAAACTTATTGCAGGGTTCTATCTCTACCAAACGTCCTTAATAATTATCATTTCTCCTATTTAAATATTTGAATACTCCTAACTTAATTTGTTGAGAGTTAGTTATTCACGGGTATTTGTACAATGATAGTAAGATATAACTCTGATTCGAAAAAATGTAATACATTCCGACTAAGCGATTGAGTATATATATAAACAAATGATTATTTATAAACATTCAAAATTATTCCTCAAACGCATATCACTAACCATCACTTTATTAAATTTTTTCTGAAAATAAAGTAGGTAATGATATTTGTCAACAACTTTGAATAAATAAACAATTGTTTTAAAACTATTTTTACATCTTGCTGTGGGTGTAAATAATTTTATATATTAAAATTATTGATATTAAGTTATAAATTAAATAAAATCAAATTTGAAGTTTCTTTGCTATGACAATAAAGCCTTATATTATTATAACTCTGTACCTTATAAATAGTAGACTTGGAACAAAACTAAGGAACCGTTTTATCACTTGATTTTTTATACTAAATCTCTAGCAGTAACGTCGATCTCTTGTTTAATATTTTTACTTTTAGGCTAAAATTTACGGATTAGATAAAACTTGTAACTTATGAAATAAGTCTTTAATAGTATCTTTTCTGCTACATTTTCTTGTGTTAAATTTTCTAAACAGTTTAACGTCCTTATTTCGTGCTTCTTGGGCTTCCTCTGTGAGGGGGGGTCAATTAGGGTAAGAATATGATGTTCTATCACTTGAGATCAATGAAAAAGTAGTTTATGGACTAATAAAGGCACATAGTACCAGTTGTAATTTTTTAAATACAATTGAATTCTCTTTTTGGTATACTTTTAAAATTCTTCAATATTTACTGGAAGACTACAAGAAATTATCACAAATAAAAAAAATGTAATGTTTTCGTATAAATAAGACAGAGTGATACAATCGACAATAAGAAAACGTGTAGAATAATTCTGAAATTGGGAATGAGATCCAAGTTAATGCCTGTAATTTCAGATGTTAACATCGGGTTCTGACAAAACCGATAAGCAGTGTTACTATCTTTAGAAAAGCCGCAGCATTGCTTTGGGTAACTAATAAATAGTCCTGTATTTTTCCTAAAGTCTTTTTTGGACATAGGTTTTCCTTTCTGCAATTTTTGTCTTTTCAAGGTCTGCTTATGCACTCTATTTTTTAATTGTTAAGTGATAAAAAAAATGAAAAACACATTCTGTTAACCTAATTCAGGCATGTAAGCTAGATAATCCATACTTAAAATAAACTTTAGCTGCTTTTTCATGTAAAAATTTTTGCAAATTATTCATCTCTGACAGTTTTGCAGCACAAATTGTACATGACGATGAAGAAGCAGGATCAGTTAGTTATTGCCAAATTTTTTGATCAGTTATGATCAATAACTAATGATGGAAAATTGTAACAGTTGTCTCTAATACTGTGACTTTTGTTGGCTTAAGAGATTTGATCTAATCTTCCATGTTCACGAATTCTAGCGATACCTTTTCCTTGGTTTCTCTGGCATACTCAAAACTTAGAGGATGATAGTGTCTTTTTGATCATGACTGTGGATTTTGCCAAATCGAAAAAGAATTTGTACCATTCTGTTACTCAAATTTGAAAGGGATGAGTGACATCATTAAAATAGTACCTTCAGCAATCGTGTCATCACTTAGTTTCTGCTTGTACAAACTTTTATAAGATGCTCCATCACCACTCCATGTTGTAGTTAAAACGAAAGATATTTGATTACCGTTCAAAAGTATTGTAGAAAAGAATTGTGGTATTTCTAAAATGCAAGAGTAGGTTTGATTCAAAAGTCCTTGCAATTTTACTCTATTACCTTTTTTTTATTTTGTACTATAATCAGACAGTGGACCAAATTCTTTCTAAACCTTATTTAGTTTGTGATGTGGATAAAAAATATGAGCATTTTTGGCAAGACCTTATTTTCTAGTAGTTTCATACTGCCATACTGACAACTTGGCATCCTAAAAAAGACCAATACGCTCTTCCTGCGGACACAAAACGTTTTTTTGTTCTTTGCTGTCAGTGTCTTGAGACTCTCTCAAATTTTTTTTTATGATTGCAATCAAATACTGCTTGCCCAATTGTTTTAAGCTTCTAAAATTATCCTCTTGAATCGTATCATTAGAGTATAAATCTGAAATACTTATAAGTTTGCATCATTTTGTGGAAATCAAGCAGTCTTCATAACTGGTGCATGAAGGTCTTCCTGGACCTGATAACTCAGCATTAGAATCAATAACTAAATTGTTTCCCATCAAAGTTCTATTCTAACACTTGAATTTTTTTACACTGTGCACAGATTTTGCGAACTTTTCTATGTAATTACTTAAAAATCAGGAGAGTTTTTTTTCATGATATTGGAGTCAGCATCACTTAGTTGATACGATGTTTCCGCATGATAAACAGTAACTCAGCAGCTCTTTCATTATGTTTTACCGAAAAAAGCTTGTTACACAGATGTATGAAGAGGATTTGGAGTGCATTCATTATTTTAAAAATGACATTGAGGAACACAATGGCTATAAAACGTAAGGAAACACAACGGTAAACCAAAATGGTTTAAGACACATAACATGGGAAAGTTCTATCTGAAAAAAATGAATGAGCTTGTAACATAGTTTATAAACAAAGTTTTATTTATTGTCTTAGAGAGGCTCATTAGTTATGCTTCAACTCAAAGTGATATCAACATGCCTGTTTAATAATAAAAATCAGAAGTCAAAAATGTTTTTAAGTATCAAATAAATCATTTTTTTACTAAAAAAACTTATGTACATTAACCTAGCTCACGTAGCCTAATTATAGATAACTCTTCTTGTCAGGTTCCAAATTATACCGTACAACTTTATTTGAGGACGTGAAGGCCAAGTTATTCGCATAAAACATAATTATACCCATCAATAACGTACGTTCTGATATTCAGTTCATATGTTTCTATATAATTATATAAGTTTTAAAATTGCTAACAATTTCTCACCAAATGAGATTATTTTTAAGAAAAAAGTTATTCATCTTATGTGTATCATTATAATCAGGAAACCCATTTTGCTAAAGTTAAATCACTGTAAAATACTTTTGTCGATACTTGAGTTTTAGTTCCCTGAAGAAAAAGATTTAAATGCTGTTCTTATAAGACAGCTACATAGTTTAGGAAAATTTTGATATTAACATAACTTTATATGCACACAAATAAATTTTATTGCACTAGTAAAACTATAATCAAAAAGCTTTATCATAACCTATAAAAATAAAAGTATGTTGCATATCCACCGGCAAATGTTTTTATCAATAAAAATGAATACCATAAAAATTTGACTTCACAATAGATATTTGTGCCTTCGTACAAACATAAATTACAGTGAGGGACACATATCTACATATATTTTAAAAGACTCAACATATACCGTAAGTTTTTAGCACCGTGCTCTCATTAACATACTTTATTACAATGCACATGTGAATTGAACTAATAATTTTAATTCTCAAATGCCAACATCCATCAAGTTGTGACTTATACTTATTATTGATTTACGTTAAACGAATTTATCTCCACTTTTATGTGAGCGCTGGAATGAAATGCATACGGGATATAATCTCTTTGATACAACCGGAGGGGATGTAATCTTCTTGAGTTGTGGCAACTTGTGCATACAAACTCATACATAGTATATTAAGGTATTTATACGGTTTGCTCTTTCTTGTGCCATGGACCATGATTCATGGTGCTGAAACAATTGATGATATAAATATGCCTATCCTTTATGTGGGGTTGACTGAATAAACCTATCAAAAAACTCTTCTGATTACCGTGGCTGTTATGCCATTCATCCTCCTTACGCTACCATGGAAGTCTAAGGATCGCGCGAAGCATGATATTGTACATACATGGTGGAAGTTAGGTGACATGTAACGAATAATGAAACATGGTTGCTTGTGTACACATCTAAAGTTCCCTACATTACGTAAATATTTCAATTAAACTACTCACATGGCTAACAGACTGTTAAAGTTTTAAGGAATAATATGTGAATCTAAGACAAAACTCTCCTTTAACTTCAGTTTATTATTACTGTAAGAAAGTTTCTTACATGCTTAAAACAACATTTACTCATACATTCTTAACTAATAATAAGATAAATAGTTCTTACATAAAAGTTTGAAAGAGTCGAGAATATGGTCCTGTATATATAACCGTTACGTTTAATGTACGAATCATGTATGAAAATTGATCCGTAATGTGGACATGGGAGATTTATGTCATAATTCATCCAGAAATAAACATCAAAAATAGAAGTTAACTGGCACCTGAAAATCATCCTAAAAATTCTGTTGAATATTTCCAGGTATTTATGAGAAAAGTTTATAGTCCCTTAAAAGCTATCAACTTATTTACCTGGAAAACTTTTTTAAAAAGTCACTAAAAATCTAACGCACATTTGTCATAAAACTTATGTTATAGTTACACATCGTGAATCACTATAAGATTAAATTCAGGAAGACACTACCACAATCCATACAAAATGGATTAAAATCCACATCAAATCCATTCTACGTATACAAAATCAAATTTCACCTGTATTTTATACGGAAATCCATGCGGATTTTTAGATGGACTTCCATAGCCACACTTTCAAGGGGCTTTTGATGAAGAAGTAATCATAACAGCAGAATATTTATTTTAGGGTGTTAACTTTTTCATCTATTATATATTTAGCGAAAGTAAATTTTATACACACGCGTAATTTAAGTTCTGTCGTAACTTGTTCAGATCGACTTAAAAATTGTTTCAAAAGAAGTTAGTTAAAAAATTTTTTGATGGTATGTCTTCTGTACACAGCATCAGTAACAAATATTTACAGGGATGCAACTACAAGATTAACCAGTCAAAAGTTATACGAAATCTTATGAAAGTCAGTTTTCATCGATTTTTGAATAATTGTATCTTTTTCTAACAAGTGTTTTTACTAGGCTTAAATAAAAGCTGGGGTCAAGATCTATCGGTTAAAAAAAAATTTTGTTCGATTTTGTGCATCCATTTAAAAGTTACAGCTGTTTCAACTAGACCGTAAATATCGCTAATAATGTGATTTTAGCTCAAATTCAGTATTTTTTATAAAATCACTATAAGTTATTATTTGGTGGCATAAAATTCAAAGACTTGTGTTTTAATCATTACGACTATCTTTTTGTTTTTATTATAGCCCAGATAAAGCCACCAAATGGAGCACCACTATGTTACCAACGTTGAAAGCAGCACCACCGTTTTTGCATTTATATAGCGAAAAAAGGCCAATCGGATGTTGGCTGGGATTAATTGCTCTAAAACGAAAAAAAACGGCACTTTGAGGTGAGGAATGGAATTTTCAAACTTTATAGTGCTCGTATGACTCATAGACGTATTATGATGAATTGTTCACCCATATTTAATTTACTGGCCTTAAATGCAATGAAAAAAGCTGTAGTTTGTGCACATACACATGTACACCCAGCAGTTGTTCCATGGGGGGTCGGAATAAAATAAAATGTTTGAATGCACGAAATACGCAAGTAAAAGAGCTTGGCTATTTGAGACGTAAGAACTTCTGGTTCTACTGTCATGAGGATTTGTTAATTTTAGTCCTATACTTTGAAAAGTGACCGTTGGTCAGCATTTCTAATCTAAAAAGTTACTAGTTTGAACTGATTTTTGTTAAAACCGTTATTATGGTGAAAATATGCGGAAAAAATGGATGCAGTGAAAACTCCCTCGTATTTGTAAATTTTTGGTAGGTCTAAGGTACGAATCCTATTTTTAATAGCTGAAGTATATAATGCTTAGACATCCAAGTGGCAAATAAGCCTTATTTATTTACTGGTAAAAGTTTTTGAGAAAAATTAAGTTGTTGACATGGGTTGGAATGGAAAATTGGACTCTAAATGATCGGTTATCTCAAAGAAGAAATTCAAATATCGTCATTAAATAATATGTCAACTGAAGCTGACAACATTTAACACAATTTAACGTTTTTAAAATTTTGGACTTCGTTATGGGATGTGAGTACGAGTACCGGACACAATCTGAACAAATTATGGCAGAATCACTCATATACATGAAAAGGACCCGGCTCGATCCTTACAGGAAATAGCCCTCTGTCAAACTCATTGATACTTTGAATTTTAATTGTTCTCAACGACTTGATCAAAAGTTTTAATGATGGCTAGGTCGTATAAAATCGTCGTACGTTTATGGTACATCAACACTAATTATAAGTATTGAATTCAATCTGTTACACATTTGTATTTTGATGTACTATATATACAAAAATTAAGTACAATCTGGTGTGTTATACTATATTATATATATTTACACAACAATTCAAGTTAAAGTTAAGACTTCAAATGCGTTGTTAAACGTTATCAAAAGAGCAGACTCTATTTAAAGGACCTGGGCTTTTATCACGACTTTTAGTATCTCTTTTAATTTGAATTTTTTTTGATAATTCCTAGACTAAGCACGCGCAGAGCACTAATTTTTTAAAGATAAAGAAGAGCAATTCCTTTTTTGGCAAGGTATCGAAAGTCATGATAAGACCCCTGATCACAACTCTTCAATATCTCGCAAGTTGCTGCAACTTTGTCGATTTAAGCATCATATATTCAATCAATCGGAGTCTTAACCATGACTTTATCTGTAGTGTACATACATACATACATATAATATAGTACTAAATATCAGATAGTATCTAATTCACCTATGTATAGAGCATCAAAATATAAATATTCAATAAAACGCATTTAATACGTATAATAGGTGTTATTGTATGATGGAACTATGAAGGTCTACATGAACTATTGCAACTAAGATTAACCATATCTTATGAAGACAATTTTTTACGACCTAGCACCTATTAAGACTTTTGATCTGCACCATGAGAATTACCAGAATCGATAGTATCAAGGACTTTAACAGAAGCCCATTTCCCGTAACGATTAAGCAGCATCCTTAAAAAATGTTATTGTAATTTCGAGCTTCAATACTTCTCACAAGTTAACGTATATGTAGTACAAACCGTACATTCATTACCCATAATACGTAATTTAACTGTTGCAGCAGGGGCCCATGACCAAATTTAGAATTCTGGTCTTTTAGGAATTATTTTAAGCATGATGTAAGAAGTTTCTTTATAGATCAAGATGCTTTTAAGATCAAAGTCTACCAATCAATGTTTTTCTGTATTTGATACTAAAAAATTATAATAAATGTAAAGTCAACTATTCTAAATAGCTCTTACTGATATATTGTTCGTTTATTCTAACACTTTTGAAATTTTAGTCCACTGTTTTACCATCCACCATTTTTAATATCTAAAAATTATTCAAAAATTAGTAATAAGGGACTAAAAAGACTAATTATGAGATTTTTTTCATTAATACAGATACT
The DNA here is from genome assembly GCF_000648655.2 of Copidosoma floridanum. Next base: position 779,756 of record NW_019379490.1, on the reverse strand, counting down.
TCAAAAATCTTTCTTTACCATATTGGTCTCCACCATTTTAAATCCCTTGAAAGTAGTAACAAATTTGTAATTAGTAACCTCAGAAACCACTCATAAGACTTTTTATTCATTTATTTGAAAAACTTTAAGACTTTCGTCGGCCATATTGGTCTCAACTATTTTGAATCTCTTAAAGGGAATAAAGAATTTGTAATCATCGATACCAAAACCGCTTATAAGACTCTTTTCTAAATATTTTGTAACTTTTAAAATTTTGGTCCATCAATTGGTTGCCGCCATTTTTAATTTGAATATATTTCAAATCAGTTAAAAAAAGCTAGTGTTGCAGAGCCTAATATGCCACTTTAGACTCATCCAAATTTTGAAAAACTTTACATTGCTTTAAGACAGGTTGCATATTTGGAAGTTACAATATAAATTTGACCTTTAAGGTTATGTAGAAATTACCGAAGGATCAAAATTTTAAATAGGCTCTGACAAATTTCTTATAAAAATGATTATCTTCACAACAAAACAAAAATTGAGTCAATTGGTTAAAAGTTGTGACCTCTAGGCAAATTTGAACCAAAAAAGTGCTTTTTTCCCACTGTGCAGCAGTGTGGCGAGCTGCTGCCATAGACTATGCCCCCTTCCTGCATCTTAGCTCCAAGATTTCTAAGTGGCTTGCCTTGCTGACGTATCTATGGAGAACCGCTGATTTTAGATATTGATTTTCCGCAAACTTCCAAAATGTTAAACGGAGCGACGTTTTGGTAGGTTGTGGAGTAACTCACGACGAGTACGATATCGTTTCAAAAACAGCAATATGTTAAAAAATCAGCCACGTCTAAGTTTTTTGTGAAGAGACCATTTTTTGCTTATTGTAGTGGTTTGTGAAAAGCTCACAATGGATCTTTCAGAAATTTAGTGTCAATGTTAAGGGATATAAGATCTACCTTGTTATAAGAAGGAATGCGAGTTATATATTTTTAAAAAAACAGTCCAAGGTGGCACTTTTTTGCAAATTGCAAAAAAATAGTTGGACCTATTTTATCCTACGAGAGCTTATTTTCTTGTTTTTAAGTTGGGCATCAACATTTTCACCACTAAACTTTTTTGTTCGACTCTTCAGTTTCTTTAAAAATGTGAAAAACCATTCTTGGCCATTGTTATCATTTTTTTTAGGTTGTTACCTGACACAATTTGAAGACTTAAACTATTTTAATTTGTTTTGAAACTGCTACAGAAGCAACAGATAAGAGTCATTTAGTTTCAAATCCTACGTCAAAAAAGAAACAGTTGGTTCATTTTAACGATAACACGAGAGTGACGATGGGTTATACCAAGCAGTCTTATGAGTTCGTAGTATAATTATCAAACATGTTGACAAATCAGTAACAAACTTCATGGATTTCTTATTGTTCTAGGGGCTCTCAACTCTGGTTCAAGGACCGCTCATTTGAATAAAATTTTATCTTCTTTCAATGTTTCACCCATGTATCCCAAGGTATATAAAGTGCACGAAAAAGAAGTAGGCTTGGCAACGGAAGAAATGGCTTACAATAGCTGTGTAAAAGCTACAATGTTGGAGAAATTTTTTCTGTCAACGAAGCTAAAAAGGTAAAGTTATTGTTGTAAGTAATAGATCCTTCAAGATGGTATGCAGCAAGAAAGTAACGTTCGATTCCTTATGTTAAGTTAATAACTGTAGTTAAAGATTGTTTTCCGATAGGAGATATAAGTTAATTATATAATCTTAGTTTTTACTTATTTCTTAAATTCCTTCACATACAGTGGAATTTTTTTTCATACATTACTTATATACTTATTTTTATACATACAGTGCTACTTTATTTCACAAACTTTTTACACACTTATTTTATATATGTATGAACAGTTGAGTAGGTAAATAGGTCAATTGTTAAAAATAATAAAGTGTAAGGTGAGAACACCGAAAAAAATTGTCACAGTGTAAAATTACAAATTGTACTTTATTTTGTAACATATGCATTGTTGTAATCCCCATATAAATGATAAAAAGTAGTTTTCTAGCATATACTTTTTGTTATAACTGTAGGCCTCCAACCTGAGAGAGGGGTTTCTATTCCCAGATATGAAAAATAAAGCTAATAAGATTGCAGAAGATAGCACTGTACACGTTGCTGCATCTTTTGACATGGGGTGGACAACTAGAGGAACTGAACGACGCTATGACAGGCTGTGCTGCATGAATTAGTTACTTTAGCAAAAAAGTTCTAGCCTACGTTGTAAAAAATAGAAAATGCTGACTGTGTGATCGTAGTCATGATACCGGTGATCACGATGTCAGAAAAATTTTGAGGGGACTGTTAAAGGTATATGGCCCGATGCAGCAGCTGAATAACCAGCGAATAACTCAATTTTAAAATCGTGCAATGTTGAGCTTGGGATAGTAATCAGCGATAATGACAGCTGCTTTATTTTAGTGATGGAAGGAGTCTGTCATCATGAAATCATCAAACATGCAGATAAAAATCACATAACAAAAGATGTGACGAATGAATTGTATAAACTAAAGAAAAGTTTTAAGGAATTAACTTCAGATTCTATTAAATATTTACACAGGTGTTTTAACTATAGTATTTTACAAAATCTTGGAAACGATAAAGAAATGAAAAATATCAATTACAAACATTTCTTAACATTGCTTCAATAACCATGACAACTGCGGCAACTGGTGTTGATATGTAAAAGATGCCGCCAGTTACATATATTAGGTAATAGATAATGGGTTTACCGACCAAAGACTGTTCAAAGCTTCACAAAGCTTGTTTGAAGTGTTGGCTAGTAAATGTGGAAGGTTTATTTCTGGAGCATCAAGTAATGCAAATAAAAGTTTGAACACAGTTAAAGCTAGTAAAGCTCCAAAGTCTCGCGTGTATGGAACTTCAGCATCTGGAGGCTATGGTATAGCTTGCGCTATCAACAGAAAAAGTGATGGAGAGACTTTCCTCATTAATTTAGAGAAAAAACTGGGCTTTTCCCCTGGAAAACATAGCAATAAGTACGGGACAACAAAGGATAGATCTGATATGCAACGATATAGTTAGTCTACGACGCGAGAGTTCAGAAAACGACGATTACTTAAAAAAAAAAGAAGCCTCTGTTAAGAAAAAAAAAGGAAAATATTAAAGGAGCTGATATTTACAGACCTAATATGGGTATTTTAAATACTGATACCCCAAAAATTATTCTAAATACTGATATAAATTCAGCTATATCCGTATACTTTGATTTTGAGACTGGTGGTTTTGCAAAAACTGCTGAAATTTTGCAAACCGCTGCAAAATGCGGTAGCTCCAGTTTTTCTGTGTACACAACTCCTACTCGAAAATCAGATAAATGAGCTACCGAGGTGACTGGCTAACAATTTAATAAGGGACAACTAATGGGCCACGGCCAAGTTGTTATTTTTATGCCTCTTAACGATGCTATGTAAGCATTTTACACATTTTTGTGTACTTTGAATATAAAATGCATATTGATGGCTCAGAATTGCAAATTTAATGCATCTTAATTAACTGCAGCATGTCAAAAAACTTATTTGTATGATCATTTTTGTGATGTTGTCAAACGATTCTGTGATACTTTACCGATAGTAAAAAAAATGTGCCAGCGGGACTTGTAAATTATAAGTGAGAAATACTGGCCACTCACTTTTAAATAGATAATATGGACGCGCATAATGCGATGGCTGATGTTATAATATTAGAGAAAGTTATTCGAAAACTTGTTATCAATAGTTCTTTAATCTTAAATCACAGTGTTAAGTGGGAGCAGAAAGTACAGTGAAAAAAATTCAATGATGAGCTACCTGATGCATTGGGAAAGCTAAATGTTTTAAGTATATGTACTTCAGGTGCCACAAAAAAAATTGCAGCAAAAATATCTTATTAAAAGATTCTTATAATAATTACAATATCTTATGATAAACACAAGTTGATTGGACTACATAATCTCTTTGGTGAATCCCTTATTAAATATCTTTGATATTGAAAATAAGAACGTATTTGAAAGTTTTAATTCAACTTTGTTTAATTTTTTGTAAAGTTTTTTCGTAATTTTTACTTAATTCTTATATTTTTAAGTATTACCAGCATATTCTCAAATCAATGTATACTTAGCTGAATAATAAACAATTAAGATATTTATAAAATTATTTAAGAACAGGTTAAGAAAACACACTTTATAGGTGATCCGGTAAAATCCAGAAAATTGTTTTTATATAAAACATTTAATAATTTTTTTATACGACAAAGAAGAAAAATTTCATCAATGGCCCACACGCAAAATAATTTCGAGCATAAGGAGATCAAGTACATGTGCTTATAGAGTTCAAATCACTTTGAATTCCTACTACACAAGTATTTGGACTACCTAAGATCAAAGATCGTGTCATACTAGTTCAAATGTGCATTGAACTTGTGAAGCACAAGCATGAGAGCCACTCTGCCTGTAGTTCGTGCGCGCACAGTACGGCGCAGCATTGAACTGTAGAAGCTTGTAGAGGGGAGCCCCTGGAGCTCAGCGATCGTGCTCTCACAGCACAAAGTCTGAGCTCATCATATGCGGATAGTATAGGTATACTAAAGTACGTGTTTACAATCTTTGTAGTGCAAGCCTTTTGCCACTTTTGTGCATCTACATTAATATGTAATGTAGTAATACATTCCACTACGGTTCATGATAAAAAGTGTTAGTAATTTGTCATAATTATTGTTAGGTTGTCTATAAAATTAGTGGTATCAGCATTACCATGCAAGTTGAGGTTTTGATATTGTTATTTACATTGGCTTAACCTCACATTTATAACGACGACTTTACATTCATGTCAGCAGCAACGCGACGTTACAATTTAATTTCATATCATAAATAAATAACTGTAAAGAATTCATAAGTTTTATGCTCGTAAATATTTCGTGTATACATATTTGTATGATGAAAATATCTTTAGATGACTGCTCATATTTAAGAGGTAGAAAACCATTGTATCGCTTTTGTTCTTGGATAACGAAACTTATTTGACAAAAAATTATTGACAGTTATTTTTACTGAGTAAATCAATGTGACTGCTGACATTTTATGAGCAGTAATCCGTAGTATTAACACTTTCAAAAAAGTATATATTGTTTTTCACTCTTGTAATATGTTTTTTTCCCCATTACAATTATTTTTTTTTTCTTACACAATCTTTATTTTTTGTACGACCAGATATGATGTTTGAATTTAAAAAATAGCAATTAAAACTGTATGTTTCAAATAAATTATTAATTTCACAATAAAAAATTAGTTCTCCCTCCCTCTTTNGATGCGAACAAAAAAGAGGGAGGGAGAACTAATTTTTTATTGTGAAATTAATAATTTATTTGAAACATACAGTTTTAATTGCTATTTTTTAAATTCAAACATCATATCTGGTCGTACAAAAAATAAAGATTGTGTAAGAAAAAAAAAATAATTGTAATGGGGAAAAAAACATATTACAAGAGTGAAAAACAATATATACTTTTTTGAAAGTGTTAATACTACGGATTACTGCTCATAAAATGTCAGCAGTCACATTGATTTACTCAGTAAAAATAACTGTCAATAATTTTTTGTCAAATAAGTTTCGTTATCCAAGAACAAAAGCGATACAATGGTTTTCTACCTCTTAAATATGAGCAGTCATCTAAAGATATTTTCATCATACAAATATGTATACACGAAATATTTACGAGCATAAAACTTATGAATTCTTTACAGTTATTTATTTATGATATGAAATTAAATTGTAACGTCGCGTTGCTGCTGACATGAATGTAAAGTCGTCGTTATAAATGTGAGGTTAAGCCAATGTAAATAACAATATCAAAACCTCAACTTGCATGGTAATGCTGATACCACTAATTTTATAGACAACCTAACAATAATTATGACAAATTACTAACACTTTTTATCATGAACCGTAGTGGAATGTATTACTACATTACATATTAATGTAGATGCACAAAAGTGGCAAAAGGCTTGCACTACAAAGATTGTAAACACGTACTTTAGTATACCTATACTATCCGCATATGATGAGCTCAGACTTTGTGCTGTGAGAGCACGATCGCTGAGCTCCAGGGGCTCCCCTCTACAAGCTTCTACAGTTCAATGCTGCGCCGTACTGTGCGCGCACGAACTACAGGCAGAGTGGCTCTCATGCTTGTGCTTCACAAGTTCAATGCACATTTGAACTAGTATGACACGATTTTTGATCTTAGGTAGTCCAAGTACTTGTGTAGTAGGAATTCAAAGTGATTTGAACTCTATAAGCACATGTACTTGATCTCCTTATGCTCGAAATTATTTTGCGTGCAAGCCAGTATCACATTAATACTACAACCAAAAGTAATGACTCTATATAAAGCTTTCTGCTTACTGTTGGATTTAAATAATAAAACTAAGATTGCATTTTTTAAATTAAAGTCTAAAAAATGAAAAGTCGATTTTATAACTTAGGATAAAGCATCTATGATTCCTGAAAAAACGTTAGAGACTGAAGACAGGACTTTGTAAGATTTATGTAATACACGCAATAATTTCAAATATAAATTATTGATTTTATGAGGATATTATCGTTGAATACTTCCTGTTATAAATATTATTGTAAGCATAGTAAAATTAAAATCTGTAAAGTCAGTATACTCTTGGAGTTTTTTTTACATTTAGAATTAAATACAAACATTAATTTAGTCGATCCAAGCTTGTCAAAAATTTTTCCAGAAATTACATAAGAAAAAATGTAATCAATGAATATTTTTGAAAAATCAGGAGTCAATGATGTATGCTTTAAAGTATCCAGTAAAAATAAGAAATCTTCATCAATAGTGCAATTCTAGATTCTCGAGATAAATATTTTTTTTTCAAATATTACAATTTAGAACCTTATAAAAGGAAATATGACAGCTTATCATAGCATAAATCACACCACATAAAAAGGTATCGTTTAATCAGATTACATTATCTACATAAATTTCGCCAACTGCTTGTGGAACGGCACATGATTCATAATTAGAAGATAAGTCAGGTATAATATTAAAGCCTACATAATAACCGGAAAAGTACTCGAAAATAAAGACTTTATACCAAAAATCACTTTTAATACAGGCAATACCTTCCAGACTATACAGAAATTGAATTAATTTAAGTTTAAGCATTCGCTATGACAATGAACAAATCACAAGGGAGAATTTTCAATAAAAAAGATTTATATTTAAAAATCCTTTATGTTCTCATGGACACATGTACGTATCGTTGACCATAGGAAAAACTGAAAAGGGATATTTATTCAAATTTAGCGTGAAAATAATTTAAAATAATACAATGTCAATAAAAAGGCATTTTCTAATAATTAGGTAGTACATTTTTTATAAAGAAAAAAACTAATTAACCAAAAGTATTACGTAAATCATTAGAACCGCATTTAGCGATAGTTTATAATATATGTTAGAATTTAGAATGTTATAGTTTTGTTACAAATCCAATTAACTTTAATAGTTAATGCTTAAAATTAGAATAACTGTTTATAACATTTTTTAATAAGACATTCTTCCAATTTTTTTTATCAAAATAAGTGTATTTTTGTAATTACATTGTATACTTAACGAAAAATAATTATTTTCAACAAGCAAATTTTTTAATTTAGAACAAAGAATCTGTTATTATCAAAACAATAGTGGTATATTAAAAAGTGACCTTTACGCATGAAATAGTTTTTTAAGTATCGATACATAAAAAAGAATTTGTTCAAGACCCGGATTCTTAAAGAACAAAAAAATAATAATGCGCAAATGCCTCGCAATACTAATTAACTATTATAACTAACTAGAATTTCAATAAGTGAATAACTAAGTATATCAATTAGTTGTTATTCCTTTTTTTCTTGAAATCAGATAACAGCTTTTTTTTTTCTTACCGTGATAACCACGGTTTAAACTATTTTTTTACAACTTGAGTTTTAATATTTTAAATATGTGTGATCATATCATGTAATACAATTTTATGTTATTATTTAAAATTCAATGTATTCAAAAAAAAATACACACAAAGAAAAAGTCAGAACACCTTAGATTTTACACTCATACAATTTTATATGAAGTAAAAACTTTACTCGATGTTTTTTGTCCTCGTTCTTGAAAAGTATCAAATCGATCTATTTCCCTCCTGGGCAGTGTGGAAAAAAAAAATAACTTTTTACAGCTAAGAGTACGTTTGGATGTGCCTTAACACAACAGTGCTTGAAATATTTCGCAGAGGGTAAAACAAGAAAAAATACTAAAAAACTACATCAAACAACTGGAATTAAAATAATGGACCAGTACCTATGTGGAAATATTCATACTACATTTTCTATGAACAAGTATGTTTACAGAAACAAATTATTTAACTTTAATGTTTAATTTAATATAAAGAAAATCAGGTAATGATCTAATTACGGTTTTAACAATTGTATATTGATAAAAAAAATCATTATGCTCGTTTGTTCACTACTCAGAAGGCGCAGAGCACACATTGTTATATAAAACAGAAATTTACGATTTTTTTTCTCGTAGGAAGAGACTTTAATCCATGACGTAGACAGGTACTGCTTTTATACAACTTCCTAAGAAAATGAGCACTTACAAAACCTTAAGACTTTCCATACACTTTGCTGATTTTGCTGATAAGATACTATATGATGATTGAAAAGTATTTGTCATTCAAATAATTTTTAACAAATATTTTAGTTCTTGATCAAAATATTTTAATATTTTTTTTCGTGTTTAATTTAATTTTTAATAGCTAAAAAAGAGTGCCACAATATTAAATTGTGCAATAATGTTGAAAAAAACTGTATCTTTGTCTTTTTGGCTGTATAGTATTGACCAAAGATTTAACAGCCATACTTAAAACACAATTTGAAGCTTGCATTGAAGCTTGCGTGCTATAGGACCTCTTGCACCTTTAGATAAGCTTGGTGGAAGCAGGTTGCGTTGTAACTTCAGAAAGCGTGAAGGAGCAAATCCAATCCTGGAGATAATCTAATCTAGCGTGGAATTACCAGTTCACTGACTGTCTGAAGCTTGGTGATAAAATTTGTCTATTGGTGAACAATTAAGGCATGGAGGCAGGTAGGACTTCGGCCCAATCCAAAACAGCTTACCAGAGATCCTGTAGCAGGAGCTTGGTATTCAGGATAACGGGTGCGAGCCAATTACAGTGATAGAATTGACAAGCAATGGCTAAAAGGATGGTTCATTTAATGTCCTGGGCCTAATTCAGGGGGTGGAATGGAGCCACGATTCATAAAGATTAGCCAAAATCTGAGTAAAGTTGGCCATCTACTTCCTAAGTGAAAGCCCACCTGTCTACATTAGTGAGACAAGCTATCACTCAGCCAAAGTGTGGTGTCAAGATCGTTGTCACCGGAGAGGATGTCATCCGCATAACAATCGTTGATTACAGTAGATACAGCTTCAGCTTATTCAGATCCCGCGTGCTTGCATAGCTGCTTAATGGCACGCAGCAATTTGCATGGCCAGCAAAATGCACCGTATATTATGGTGCGGAGTTGGTAGTGAGTAGGTGGCATTCTTGAATTGGAGCTCTAAGCGATGTGCTGCATGTTTACGTCTCTATGATTAAACCAAATGATGCCATCTTCAACGCAATAAGACAATTGGCAGTAAGACTTAAAGCCTTGGCCTAGAATGCAGGAGGTTATCAAGACTGTAGACACTAAAGGTTGGGCAAGAGGCGTGGAATACAACGCATAGCTTTTGCTTCTGGTCACTGTTTTGCCAAATGCCGTGGTGTAGAATGTAGTACATTGGTCCATTTGTGGCAGCTACTTGATCGTTCTTCAGCGTTCTCATATAACCGAGAGAAAGGTACTCATCCATGAATTTTTCATACACTGTTGACATGTCTAGATCTTGACATGTACTGCTGATGCTGTAGAAATTTCAGTGAAGCCTCGGCATTCCGCAGACATACTCCGTAGAGTCGAAAGGCGTTCTGCCTTAGAAAAAGGCGCAGAATATATCGTTCACCTTTGTTCCACTAGTGGTCTGTGAATATCCGCTCACATTTTAAATCATTAGAAGTGCAGAGGCAAACCTACTGGATATTGTCAAGCTTGCAGAGCTACTGCATCAGTGAAATAAGCTTATGATACCAGACTGGAATCGAGTCTTCTTGGCGAATGAAGCATGTAAGAACCTTGCTAGAAGTGCATCCAGGTAAATGACCAGTGAGAATCCAGCCAACGATAGTATGCTGCCCAACAATCTCAAAATGCTGTATTTATGCTGGGCAGAGGAGGTGGTGGTGAGCGTCCACTCCAAAAAGAAGGTCAACTTTGCGAGACTGTTTGAACTTGGGATCAAAAAGATCCTCCTGCTAAGTCCAGTTCTGATGGGTTGTTGGGTCCAGTGGTCCTGCTGGAGTGTATAGACCAACGTGTTGCAGGCACAGCACAGGCAGCGCAATTACGGAGGTATCATTTCGTGGCATCAGGTATGTGAAAGCCTTAGTCATTGATTGTGCAACGAGGCCAGTTTCTCGACCAGAAATGCTTGTATTTAAGTCCTCCAGTAGCACTTTAAGATGGCAGGCAAGCCTTATGGAGAGAGCCGTTATTTCTGAGCAAGGGTCAAGAAGACCTATCACAACAGCTATGTGCTCACAACTGCAAATAAATTGCACGAGCGCTGTCGTACTGCCGCTTTTCTTCAACAAGACCTTGGTCTCCTGATTTTGCTGCTTTGGTAACACCTTTCTGAACCTTGGCGCACCAATATTAGTGATCGTGCAGAAGGTTGTGGTGATATAGCTGGTAGTGCTGATAAATTGACGTTAAAGGGCAGTCTTCAGCCATGTATTTTGGCTTAAAGCAGTTAAGACACAGCTCTGCAAGGAAAACGCCGTGTTTCATGGCAGATGTACTTAGGCTCTGGAACTTGCTGCAGCACCTTAAGTAGTGAGCACCATGACAAAAAGGACAGACCATTGATGCACCCTGGGTGGTGAGAGTGCAAAAGTTATGTGCAGCAGCCGATGAAGCAGGCCTCCATGAGGCTGTAGAGCTAACCGGATGTGCCAGCTTGGACAAGGCACAGCATTTGCACTGGAGGAAGTCTACTGAAGCGGAAAATATAGCAACATTGTTAAGGGCTTCACTCGCGATCTAAAGCTTTTTAAGGGCATTCTTTTAATCGCGTTGTGTAGCTATATCTATGCCTATAGCGGCAAATGAGATAAATCAGACGTCCCAACGGTCCACTGACAACCCAAAGCTTGCAAATAGTCGCGGTGGCGCTGTAATGGGTCCATTGTAACCTAGAGGACTCTTCCCAACTCTTCTTTGATGCACTTAATGTGGCGCAAAGTAATGAAGTTGTCATGCACCAGCAAGCATCAATGCTCAAATTATGCTTTAAGTAAACTCCAAGCCGTGGCGGAATTTGAGCCAGTGATAAGCACCATGTCGAGCACTGCCTTGGCATCTCCTAAAACAAGAGACTTTAAGCAATAGACTCGCTCAACATCAGAGAACTAAGGCTCAGTATGCACGAGGAAAGGTCAAGAAAGAGCCTAGAAATGGTATTAAGAGGCCTTCCAGTCCTCATGTTAACCTTAGAATGGAGGTATGCTGATTGTTGGTAATTTTGGCTCTTGGTGTTAAGTTCACAGTTCCAACAAACTACTGCTCATCGGGAGTGTCATACCTATAAAATTACTAACTCTTACGATAGAAAAATACTTAAATCCGTCTACGATGACGTGAGTGTCCACCTGGACGTACAACTTTTACTTACATGATTACTCCCGATAATAATATCTTAAAGAATTAATACTGGATATCCATTCCGGCTTGAAGGACTAAATTATTTAACTCACTTCATTAACTGAGATTACAGCAGTTCAAACACAAAAAGTTGCTTCAGAGTGCTGCTGTCAGACTGCATAAGAGCACTGGCTCATGCAATCCATGAAGGCTCTTTCAGTTTGATGCAGGCCCATGGAGAGCAAAAAAAGGAAGGGTTCTTATGTCACTTACCAGTAGAGCGTTACGAGATAGTGAAAAAATAGTTGGATTGTTCTCCTTGGATAGTGCTAATTGTGGCTACAGTAATGGAGTGACTTAGTAAGCGTTGTTGATAAGAAAGGCTGTTTATATTTCAACTACTATGCACTGCTGCAATCTACTGCTGTTGGTGCTAGGTAAAAGCCATTTGCATATCGCTGCCCATCTCGATTATAAGAAATTTAAACCTATAATATACATTATCTATAATTCCTGGCTAATGTGTACAATGTATACGTTTCCAACTGCCCCTAAAGTATCAATTACCACCCTTAACTGCCCCTAATATGATCTTCCTTTTTTTTTACTAACCTCCCAGTGTTTATATGGATAAAAAAAACTATATAATATAATCTTTGCATTCCTGTAACTTAAACGAAGTATTTGTACACTATTTAACGATATAATTTAATTAAATATGAAAAAACAACGAAATAAAATATATAAAAAAATAAAACAGGAAATAGAAACAAAAAATGAAATAATTAAAAAAAATATCAAGAAAATTAAAACAACAAATGAGGGGGTATAAATGGGTCATGGGACCC
>NW_019379490.1:742859-766527 GCF_000648655.2 Copidosoma floridanum | reverse complement strand
TTTTTTTTTTTTTTTTTTTTTTTTTTTTTTTTTTTTTTTTTTTTTTTTTTTTCCTCATATTTCGTAGTGGCAGTACTGTCTGTTTCATTTGTTTGAGCAAGCCAAAATTAAAATGGTACAGGTTTTCATTGTATCAATTGTAGGAATGAATGAAAGACCTTATCTGATTACTTGTGACAAAAAAATGACTAAAACCTACGTTGGAATCAAATTTATCGTAATTTTGAGTTGACAATTTTTTTCTTTACCAATACGTCGATTAGTATGCATTTTTGCGAAAAGTCAATTGAAGTGTACAGTAGGCCGAGTGATCTTTCTATTGCAATGAAAGTAGATCGAAGCCTCGCAAATAACTCGCTCCTCGAGAAAACTAATCGAAAACGTAGCCTCTCATTAATTGGGACGAAGGAGTTGAAATCACTCCCGTTGAGTTTTCTCCAATCTTCCCATCAGTTTTCCTCGAGACGATGACATTCGTTTGGATGGAAAATTTTATATTTTCAGGACAATCGGCTGCAGAGCGGCGATCACATCCTGCAGATCGGCGATGTCAACCTACGCGGCATGGGTAGCGAACAGGTCGCCGCGGTGCTGCGCCAGTCGGGCACCCACGTGCGCCTCGTCGTTGCTCGGCCCGTCGAGCCAACCTCCCCGGACTACCAGGTGGGTTTCGTCGTACCTCTCCCACGAGTGTTTTTTTCTTCTTTTTTTTTTACACCCTCCCTTTTTCGGAGCCCACGGAGGCTAGGCTGAGATACTTTTCTACGTGAAATGCCGCATTGTATTGTTTTAAATTGTCAAAGAAAAAGATTCAAAGCATACTAAAAACTATTGTGGGAAAATAAAATTAAAATTCGCTTAAAAATTAATCGCTTGGAAGTGTGAAGATGAATGGTGGGCAAAGGTATGTAGGAGAGTAGCGTGGCATAGTTGAAAGATATATCGTGGGGTGAAGGGAAGTATGTAGGGAACCGATGACGAGGGTGACGGGGTAAGGGGGGAAACTTAAGTGAAAGAGAATTCCGGTAAGCCACTTCCGTTTCATTAAATCTGTTGGTTTTAAAATTCTAACCCCCCTAGTATGCAACATAAGGAATTTCGTTCTTAAAATTTTGTTATGAAATTAAACTTTTATATCACGTAAACAAAAAACTATGAATGGCAGAAAATAGAAAGAATTTATTCATACTAACACTAAACTTAAAAGTACGAAATCTTTCATTTTTTAACTTTTTTGGTTTCTGATATTCCACTAGTCATAAAATAAGGAGCATTTCTTGGTGCTCCTATCACAATAAATGATACATTATGCATAGACAACTGTCTCCTCCTTGATAAAATATCGATTAGGATAAGTAATTAACTTTTGAATAAATCCTACTGCTGTACGTCTTACATACATATATTTAATTTTTTGACACATTAAAATAAAAAGCTTTTTTGATTTCAGAATATTCTATGTCAAATGCAAATGATTATAAGACTATCTTATTAACATGTATGAATATGTATAAGTAGGCGTCATGGTTCTTAATGTTTGGTAGAGTATCAGTAAAACTTCAAAAAATAAAATGGAAAGCTGTGAAAGGTGGTCACTAATTTGACTTCTGACTGAGAGTTTATGCAAACCACAGAGCAAATACGTTAATACCTTACTATCTAAGAAGTATATAAAAATGTTAAGGCAAAACTTACTATTGCTTTGTTTAATTTTGCTAAAGTACGAGTACTAAACAATATCACACTACGAGTGTCATACAAAATTTATGTTGCACCAAGAAAGATAAGAAAAACTTTATCGTTTTTATATTTCGATTTCAAAACTTTTCAAGTCCACAGATTTATAAGGAAAATTTGTATGCATTGCCAGTGTATGATAGCTTCAAAACTTTCTTACAGAATATTAATTCAACACATCAAACTTATCTGACCTTTTTTTTTTGTAAAAAGATATTTTTCTAAGGATTTCATAACTGTTTAGGAAAACACCATTTTTTAACTGTTTATTAAAAAAAACTTGAATACTCATATTAGAAAGTACTGGACAGAAACGAAGCCTGCACAATATAACAACGTTGATCTACCATGGTTTCACTAAACTTCTATTTAAAGTTGCTCATACGAACATGTTTTGAATAAGATGAATGTATGCAGATGTTAGTTTGGACAGATAGTTCATAAATTTACCGAACGAAATAAAATTCCGTAAGAAATATAGTTCTAGGAAATTTATCTATGTTGCTTTTTTTTCTTCCTTTTATTCAACCACATAATCTTATAGTTTTTAAGAACTTTTTATTTAAGCTAATTACATGAATAAAGTGTCTTTTTTTGACCAAATTTATAGATAAGTTAGTAGTTATATGCATAAAAAATCTCAAATGCATCGTTTACTTAACGAGATTTTATTTTTATATCTTTTTTATGTATTGATAAAATCCAAATATTTCAACTAATAGTTCTTCAGTCACTAAGTAATTCTCACAATAAATAATTTTTCATTATGGAAATACGTATGAAAACCCTAAAATTGATGTACAACTTAAGTTACTTTCAAAATCAATTTTACTAAGTGATTTCTTATTTTACTAGTTAAAAAAGTTTAATATTTATGTATGATTTTGTTAACCATCCAAATCACTAAGTGAAGTAAGGGTAAGTTTTTTAGCTGGTTATTCAAGAAACTCCGGAAAATAATTAGAGTTTACTGTATTATCAATCAGGTGATGTGGATGCTATTATAGCTGTGTTACACAATTTATTATCTATGAGAAATGGTACAGTGAAATAACAGTACTTTTGTTCCAATAAAATAGTTATTTTTGTAATATATTGGGTTAGTGAACTAGATGCTTCAAAGGATCAAATTGTTAGTGCAAGAAATTTTTATTTTCTTTGGATTATCTATTATTTATTATTAATAATTTATACTTATTATAAAAATCAAACTTTTACTACAGTTAGTGCGTGTTATCAAAGAACAAAGATACTTTGAGGCGGTACGAATAATAACTTACACTGTTACTAAAAAATCATTTAATTTATTGCTGATGATTTATTTCTTAATTACAAATTTTACTTTCGATACGGAATTTAGAGTGGTCAATTTTGAGGCGTACAAAATTGAGGATTAGGATAATAGGACCTGTATTCGAGATATTAAAATTTTCATGCATCATTTAAAATTTGCTGCCTTGTATGTATTATACGTTAGCAATACTACGTCTTGTCTGGCTTTGTTTTATGGCTGTTAGTACATACACATACTCATACACGACATTAATTTATTAGACATATGTCATTATTTGTATGATTAATTATTAATGGAGCGGTTTCAGATTTCACAGTAAAAGAGTCAGTCACGCTTTAATGGTTAAAGAGAGGTCTTGAAAGCGCTCAAAGTGTGCCAAAACGTGATAAACTGATTAATTAATGTTTACATGTACGAACACACGGTTGGTTAGTTAAGCTGGGGTGAGGGTAGGTACCAACCGAAAACTTAACCAACGTATAATTTTTAAACGGAGCCAGAGTTACCCAGGAAGGAGTGACGGAGTGGAGTCTCGAACCTGAACCCTCCAGGTGGGAAGCAAGAGCGTTACCATCTTAGCCTCTGAGAACTCCCAACATTGCGTGCTATCTACTGTGCAGTTAGAAAGTATCTGTAGCCGATATTTCACTGTTGGTAGCTCTGCTTACTTTTTAGACCACGCCTATCTAAATTATACACAAGAAAAATTTGGCTTGCAGCTAACTTAACGATAAGACTATTTCCAGAAGACTAAAACTGAAAAAATCTTGTTCTGAGAATTTTGAAACACACTATCTAGTTTTCGTTGTTCTGACCTATATTTTTCTTGAAGCGATGGAATGAAATCAAAGAGACTGAATTAAACCGAAATATATTAGGCATACCAAAAAAAAACTTATTTTTTAATATTTGAACATTCAAACATACAAATCTCAAGAAAACTGTAGCGCAATCTTAGCCAAGGCTTCATCTGCTTTCTTAAACTCACCCCATTACGGTTCCGTGCGACTTAATGAGTGTTTGAATACTTAATAAATGAACAATAATGAAAATCATATTATGGCAATAATAATTTGAAGGAAGATACGGCATGACATGCTGCTAAGCTGATCAGTACTAGATCATGCACTTCAATTAAATCTTTTGAGTATTTCAGGACATCTCCTTAGACTGACAAGATCTCTCACGTCACGCTTGCACCTGTCACTTACACTCACATGTATTTTTTTTTGTAATGGCGTATGTAACAACTATGATACATAAACTAAGGTCTGAGGAAGAACTTTCTGTAGTAACGTTTCGTCTGAAATAGGGTGGTGTGGCATAACAGTGAATTTTACTTCAAGGCATATATTACACTCTTGTTTTTTTGATACATATGATTAAGACATCAAATGTACACTTGTTATAGCAAAAAAAATATTAATAAAAATTTGCAGATCGCTTAACTAAATCATTTTTGTATGTTAAATGAAAAAAAAAATGGAGTACGTAACCTAATAGAAGAATTACTTAAACTGCACTTGTAAGAAAATGATGCATTGAAATCTCGCGAATCCTGTCACATGCTAAATTACTATCAGGTAAACCTATTAAAGTTTGAAATGGATCTACAAGTTTTCTTTTTTTATCAAATAAAATAGAAGAGGCCAAACATAAGTAATTGAGGTGTATTAGAATGTTTTTGACAACGTAAAATTATCATCCTCGATTTTTCATAAACTATATCACAATAGTACGTAACATCGTTTTCAACCATTAGCGCACATTTTTTTTCATCAATTAAAAAAAAACAATTTTTTTTGTCTTCGTAAGTGTTTAAAAATCAAATTATTAAACTTATGTCTAATTCAGCTGTAACGGCATACACTTAATTTGTATTAAGGTAATTCGGGACATCGATTAAGCTAATTCTGGATAAACGCCCAATTTCTAATTTAATTGCATGTAATCCAGTCTATATTGCTATTACATCGATGATTCCTAGATAAATTAACTATTATTAATGGATAAAACAATAAGAACTAGAGCTTATTTTAGCCTACAAACTGATAAAAGCTGTTTGAAATGGAGAGAGTGCATCTTCACTTACGTTATGTATTGTCACGTTCTAAATCGAGTTTTTAGTGATACGTAGCCAAAAATGTAAGATTCACTTTTTTAAATAATTCTTATATTAAAAATCCACATTTTTTCTGCCACTGCATAGACTACAATTGCGCAAGAAAAATTTCAGGTTATGATTTAAATTCTCCGAATTACAGATGACTTAGATTGACAATTCTACCAAACTTTAATGTTTGTGATATCTCTAACTCCAGTGACATTAGAAAGTAAGAAAAAAGGTTTATATTTTTGGAACTATTCAAAAAATAGTACGTACTCAATTCTGTCCCACTAAAGCTAAAGTGATTTAACTTTTATGGTAAAGTGGGACACACGATTTGATCACCACATAAGAATAAGTAATTTTTGGTAATTTATTACTTTAACTCATACATTTTTCGTTGTTTTTTTTATAAAAGATCTAGTAGAATGAAGAGAAATTTTTTGTTTCAAATAATAATTTGTTTAACACTGTTTCCAATAATGTCCTGAGTTACCGTAAACTTTTTTCGTGTTCCGAATGACCTGAGTTTTTCTCATGTGAAAGCATATATGTAAAGTGTATCTATGTGAAAAAAGTAATTGCCAGCGTTGCTGTATATTTGCACTGTAGTTGTGACCTCTTTGCATTTCTAAAAGTTCTTGAAATTTTTTAATAAGAAAAAAAAAAAAAACATTAAAACTCTTATTAACAATTATTTCCTTGTCGTTAAATTAAAAAAGTAATTAATAATCAATAGATAAATATCCATAAATACATAAAAAATGACACTCTGTTACAATTAACTAACTTATAAGTTTTTATTAAGCTAAAACCATTAGATAATAAAGTAAGTATTCTTGTTTCTTTTTTTTACAGAAGTGGTTAAACGCGTAAAGAAAAAATTGAAATAAAACTCAAAATACGACAGAATTACAGAATTTTAAAAACGCTGATTCACTGTTGCTCATAACGTGCCCAGAGAAGAAAATTTAAAAAAGACAGAACTTCGCCTTATTTTGACGGAAAGATTGTGAGGTTCTAGGGGGGAGTGGCCTTGAAATATATTGGAAAAATTCCCCATACAAATAACTGCAAAATACGAAAAGATATATATTTCTACTCTCTTACACCCGAATCAATCGGCTCCCATATATTTATCCTACAAAACAATGGACAATTCTTTGGATTTTTAGGGATTTTATTTTTTCGTCTAATCCTTCCCCATGCTTTTCTACCCCCCCCCCTTCTGTATCTTGCGCATTTCTACCTCTTGTACCCTTTTTCTTCACTGTTCCACGCTCGTTTACTTTACTTATCCCTTACTTATCCCCCCACCAAACTCATTTGGCTCAACCACATGCCCTACACTTGCTCTTTCTCCCAACAAACGAAGGTATATGGGTATTATTTTCACGTTTTTGTTTTAATATTCTTTTGTGTGATCTTTTTCATCGTTTTTTATAGTCTTATGCCTTTCTTATGCTTTTCCACGCTATTTAACACTCCCCCACTTGTTCTTTACCCAATTCAGTCAGCTCCACCACAATTTGTCTCACACACTCCTCTACCTAGATTTTGAAATACACAGAAATGACTTATTAAACTTAATGTTAAAGTAATAACACACGTTAGGGTAGTGCCAAAGAATACATCAAAGTTCGTTAATCAAAAGACAAAGACAAAGACACATTTAATAAATTTAATAGTTATGTAAGTCCAAAAAAAGTAGCTTGGAGATTGCAAGAACTTTTAACTCAGGGTAAAAGTCATACAGTCTTAAATTGAGCTGTTTTCTTTAAAAACAAATAAGAACTTATATTCAGAGGAAATAATTTTAAAAATCTTTTACAAAACTATGAGACGCATCTAATAGCTAACAGTTACATTTCGCAGTATTTGACGAATTTGTAACAAACCAGTTGTTTAAGATATCAGAATAATAGGTCACATTGTCATTCTTTTTATTAATACAAGTGTTAATAAAAAAATTTTTTTTATAGAAAATAAATTATAGGAATAAAGAATTACCATTTATATTTACCTTATATGATCCAGTGGCTAAACTGAGGGATGCCGTGAAAATTTAAATGCAGCTGTTAAGAGAAGAGAGTTGTTGAGACTTTGGTAATAAAATTACTAACACTCTTTCTTGGTTAGAAAGAGATGGAGGTACTAGATCTAGTAAATGAAAGACTTTTTTTAGTTGCTGCCAAACATGAGTTTGTAACACACCAGTTATTCGAGCTTGAAAGATACGGAACTGTTTTTGCGTACGACTACTGATAGAATATGTTAATTAAAAAATTGATTGTAAATTTGTATAACGCTACTTGTCAGAATGAACAATTACTTTTATTTTTTATTCTGAATGTATTATTAGTGAATGCATATAAAAATAAAATGTTATAGTTACGAGCCACACGATCAGTACAAGAAACCGAATTTATGTATTCGGCAGCGCTCGTAGCAGAGTGGATAAGGAACTCGACTAATATGCAGGTGGTTGAAGGTTTAAATTCCTTTATTGGAAAGTGTTTTTTTCTTCTTTTTTTTTTACACCCTCCNTTTAACGTAACTCAAAACATTGCTCGCTAAATTATTTCAAAATTCTCTTTAAATCACTAAAAAAGTATTTATTTAAGTTTTTTCTTACAAGTTTCATGCACTTATTGTCATTGCTACTCTGTACAAACAGTGGTAAGTTGCATATTATTGTGTATATATTACTCTTATATTAAACGCACTGGGACTTAGCTACTCTTTTCTCTCTACTGCTGTTGTCTCGGTCTGCCCTGCAGTTTTTTTCATTACTGATTGTTTAACGCTAGCGATGTTAAATAGGCTAAGTGCATGTGTAGATGGCTAGCCTTTGACTGACTATACCCACTAATGTATAAATACACTTGCTTTACGCTAGGGTTATCTCCCCACTACTCAGCTAGCTATAATACAATATCCCCACAATACTCCCCTTAAGTTATGACTGAAAATATAAACTAACTTAGCCATATTGCAGCTTATGCAGGCCTTAGTAATGTTTACGAATAGTGGGTTAAGCTTTTAGATACTATCATCGCAATCATCTCAGGCAAGTCAGTCAATATCCAATAAAAAAAAAGTACAAAAAATAACTGACGCTAGTTAGAATCATGGTTTAAAGTAATATGCACATCGTTTATGATAGAAACAGTACGAGTTAAAAATACATGAAAAAGAAATAATTTCTAGGTGAAACCCTAAAACTAAAAATAAAGTCTAATTAATCTTAGGACATGAGTTTTCAATATCTATTTAGGCTCTGTATGCTGACTAGAAATAGAAAACGATTCAGGAAGAGCTAAAAGTTGCAAATTATCAGGTATAAAATGAGCAGGTTTAAACTGCTCAGTAAACACCACTAGAAGATAACCATTTACATCTATCTTATAGTCCAAATCAGGAAAGTGCCTAAATACTGTATGCGGACCAGAGTAGAATCTTTTAAGAGATTTCTTAACTATTGGTGCTTTAAAAAAAATATAAGAAAACGTTTTTAATTCTTTAAAGAAAAAGGCATGGGGCTTATGTAAATGGGCCACCAGAACGGGTTTGACATTTTGCATATGAACACAAAATTCTTCCAGGAAAATCTGAGGATATGAAGTGAGATCATCAGGCAAGCAAAATTCACCAGGCACGTGGAGGGTTGTTCCAAACAAAAACTCTGCAGGAGATTCACCCGCATCCAAAAGTATATCTTATGGCTAGACGTACAGTCGAAAGTTGTTGCAGCCAATCACAGTTGTTATGGCATACCAGCGCCTTTTTGAGATCACGATGCTAACGCTCACTAAGGCCGTTAGAGGCAGAATAATAGTTAACTGTACTGACACTCTGATTACCAATTAGACTTAACAAAATCTTGAACACCTGAGATTTAAACCGGCCCTCCTGATCTGTAGTGATAATATAAGGAGCACCGAAACAAGCTACCCAAGGATCATAAAAAGCTCGGCTGACTGAAAGAACAGCAGTATCTTTTAATGGGGCTACCTGAGGCTAATGCAAAAATCGATCCATCATAGTAAAAAGACAACAACAACCATCACATATAGATAAAGGACTTACAATATTAATGTGGATTTCTGAAAATCTTACATCAAGAGCAACGAGCTGACCAGGGTTTTTTTTGACTTCCAGGATACCTCAGAAATTTGACAGTCTGCACACGATTTGTACTAGGCCTTCATATTGTGATGCATCGACGGTCAGACATATCTTTGTCTCATATTAGTGTCCTTTACTTTAGCACTCAGATGAGCAGGTATATGGAATAATTTAAAAACGCGTAAACGAAGAGTCTCAGACACTTAAAAACGTAAAATGATACCAGAGACATCACAGTAAATATTATGATGCTCCTGGCCCCCATTCAATGGCCTAAAACTGAAACGAGTATCTTACTGCATCCTTAAACAGCTCTTCTAGTTAAGGATTAACATCTTGGGACTGAGCAAGCTGAAGAATATTAAAGTCAACCAGAAGACGAATAAGATCCACATGATATAGGGCATTCACAATAAAATTTTCCGTGCCTGCAAAATTTTTAATAGAAGTCGTAAATTGAGAAATAAATGTCAACTGCCTACATTAGTGAGGAGAAGCTTTCTCAGCTCACTGTTCAAAGACATGGATAAAAGGCTTTTGGTTGGTCAGGAAGTGGAATTATTTCCCTTAAGGAAGTATTTAAAGTACTTTATTGATTTAAATGTAGCAGTTAACTTATTATCGTACACCTCATAATTTCACTGGGCCGGTGAGAATTTCTTTGAAAAAAATCCCAATAAATGGCGTAATTGCAAGACGGTCTTGGGCTTAGGAATCTTACTGACTGCTTGGATATTGTCACCCGAGAGCTTAGAACCGTCCCTGTTAATAACGTGACCTAGAAAGGCAGTTTCTAGTTTAAAAAATTTACGTTTACTTAAGTTCAACTGCATGCCAAAATTCTTCAAACACTCAAAGTCTATGTTCAAATGTTAAGCATGCTCCTCCAAACTAAAAAAAAATATCAAAATATTATTAAGATAAACAAAGACCACCTCTAAACTACAAGAAGTACGATTTATTCAGCGCTTAAATATTTGACCAGTGATTATCAACCCAAAGGAGACCATAAAATACTTAAATAGCCCAATGGAAGTTATCACAGCTGTCTTGGGGACGTCCTCGGGGGTGACATGAATGTGATGGTACGCCTGGAAAAGATCTAAAGTGGAAAAAATTGATTCACTTTGCAGGGCAACTGAAACATTATAAAAATAAGGAATCAGACACCTACAAGTCCCAGTTACACTATTCAATATACTACAGTCACTGCAGATACTCCAGGATCCGTCCTTTTTACTAGTTAAATATAAAGGACAAGGACTACTTGACCTAGACCTAGGACTACTTGAGTGTCTACAGATGCCATCCTGGACTAGTTTTTAAAATTCTGACTTAACAGCTTGGTATTTGCCTGGATTTAAACGAGGGGCACGCTCTGGAGCTGGGGGACTCTTAGTAATAATGTGATGAAACACATCAGGCGAGTTTAATTAAATGGCAAGCTTCTATCCAGTTACCTCAGAGTTACCTTAGGAAGTTAAGACAGAAGTCTACTAACTTTATTACTAGCTGCCACACTTACTCAAGAGGGTAAAACCGACTTAATAAAACCCAGTATAGATGCATTAGAGCAAGGGTCAGTTAATCTACGCCTACAAATATCAACTAATAATCCAATGCTTATAAGCAGAACTATACCGATAATTAGGTATGGAACCGCAGCAACACAAAACCACCAGATTATTAGACTATTAAAACGAAGGTCAAAGACCAAATCTGTCTTTCCAAATACCTTAATAGGTGTGTTATTGACTACTACTCACTGAGTGGATGCAGAAGAAAATAATTAAGCTGATTGTTTAGGCAATAATGAAAGTTCTGACCCAGTATCCAGCAAGATAACTAAATTTGTATAACGATCGTTAATGTGGATATGTTAAGAGCTGGTCTCTTTAACCACTGCTCCAACATGGATAAGAAGTCTTAGTTGTTTTAAGGGTCGAGGCCAAGGATAAGGTTTATGACTTGCCTGTGATAATTGCAATCATAGTGTGTACAAGCTTAATCCGCTGTAAGTAAACCTCTTTAAGGGCTGCGTAAGCTAAAATATGGCTAAGTTAATTTGTAAATTATAATCATAACTTTCGGAAAAGTGATGTAAAAATATTTATTCCAACTAGCTGAGTAATGGCAAGATTCCCCTAGCATGAAGCAAAAGTATTTGTACATTAGTGAGTATAGACTTTTTTTTTATATTATAGTGTACTGACATACTGTGGGTATGTACACTTTCCTTTTCCTTTATTCATTGAATCATTTTTACATTGTCTTTTTACATATCGTTACATCGTATCATTATAAAAATTTCTCTTATTCTTTTTCGCTGTCATTACATGTCTTTTTTCATATTGGCTTGTTTGTATCTATATATCTCCCCGGTCACGCCGGACCGGTTATCGAAAAGAATCTTCACAATTCTTATTTTTCAATCGCTTTGTATTTTTGATTTTTATCTTAAAATTAAACCTTATCCTTAAGTCAGTTTCATGGATTCAGTACCTGGCAAGAGCCATCAGAAAAAATCTGAGTGCCCTGACCGGGAATCGAGCCCATGACCCCTTGAGCTGTGTTGTTTCGGAGGCTAGCACGCTAACCACTGAGCCAATGACGAGTTCTAGTGAGTATAGTCAGTTGAAGGCTAGCCACTTAGCATAGCAGTTATTTCTTTATAGTTACCAAGAGTCGAATAAACTTCATATACTTAAGTCTTTTCGTCCTTATTGTGAATACCCTACATTTAGAGCAGTACAGGTGATCTGAAGAGAGCACTGGACAAAGCAAGGGCTGGCTCTCTGCATTGGTGACCCCGACGTGATGTTTACCCCTGCACGATGCTACCTAATAAGGACGAAGGGACTTTAGCGTGAGAAGTTTATTCAACTCTTGGCAAACATACAGATATAACCACTTTGCTAGGCAGCTGGCCTTCGACCGACTTTGCCCACTAATGTAAAAGTACACTTGCTGTACGCTAGGGGAATCTCCCCACTACTCAGCTAGCTATAATACAACATCGTCACATGCAAGTTAACCTCAGTACCACCCTACAGCTCATTAATAAATCATCGCAAGTATAGAATATTATGAAATTGATCATTCTGATATCACAAACAGTGTTTATTTTTACATAAAAACTTTATTCATAGATAAGTTATTTTTCAAAGAATCCTTACTTTTTTTATAATGAGATAAAATTTTTTGATTTCACAAAAATATTATGACAAGCGACAAAACGTTAACTATGTAAGCATAAAGTTCTTTATCGTTAGTAAACGAGTTATTGGATGATCATTCAGATCTTCTAATGGTTAAAAAACTAAAATAACTGTCACAAGGAAGGTGGGAAGTAATTTTTTGTAACTATGTGCAGCATGATTTAGACCAAAAAATATTTTATCTATAAATAGCATGGATTAAGATTCCTTAGCAATTTAGTAATTTATTAATCAAGGTTTCTTTTGAAAATAAAAAACTATTTATGATGGAAAACAGTCATCTAAGTAATTCATTTGTCATGTTGACTACTTGCATCTAACATGTATTATCCTAGGAATAAGATTCCATATTTGCACTGATGCTTTCTCTCTTTCTATTCGACTTCCATATAGAAAATTCTTGTGTTAAAAAAAACGTTAATATTTTAAACTTTTAGTTTAAATTCCTATTTATAAATCAGCCAACGCTACTAAAAAAACTTTGACTTAAAAAAAAATTCATTAAGTGTTGCTCAACACCTAGATTGCAGAATTTACGTGCTAAGGCTTATTAGACACTTTCATTTTAATAACGTTGCATCCTGAGAATAGTTTAACTTATAGATTCATTTTTCTAAAGATATCTAAAAATATTTGTTATTTTTAAACTAACAAGCTACTAAGTACAGGCTTTATATATCTTACTATTCTGAATATCCTTGTTTGCAAAAAAGATTGAGAATTAGTTAAAAAACATTCTAAAACTTTTTGTTAAAAAATATTAACTATTAAGTTTATTGTTTTGCAAGGAAAAATTAAAGAGGTAATACATTTTGAAGCCACTTGCGGACGTTTTTAAAAGTTTCTAATTTACGTAAGACCTTCTTATCTAACTATTACATGAAGAGACAGCATTTGTTTATAAGTTCGCAAAATCTCAAAAAATACTGAACCAAATGGTTTTAAATTTTGACAGTAGTTCAATTACTTTTTTAAATATATCATAGGCTTTTAAAACTACCAATAACTTTAATAAAAATGTTTTTATGTTACTTATAAAAACGAACTGCAAGACAGCTCTAAAGCGAGTTTTAACTTTTTATTGCTAGAGGGGAACGATTGTTTTCAATGTTAATTTACGTCAACTTAGCTTCTTATGCAAATTATTTTATGGAGTTACTTTAACAGATAAAAGTTAGTAGTAGGCTTCAGTTACGTGTGATGGGCACATTAGCACGTAGTCGTTGTCGATTAATAACACATCTCATGAAATTTGATATCTCATACAATGTTGATTGTTCCTGAGCGTATACGGTGTGAAAAAAAACCAAAGTGCAAAAAGTACCAAGCATTCTTTATGCGATAAAATAATCATTGGCCATAAAGGGCCGTTTATTTTCAGTTTTTTCCTCATCATCTACGAAAAGAGCTATTTTTCAAAGCTCTAAAAATTAAGAACTCACAAAAAATATATTATTAATCAAAAACTTATTCTCTTATCTCACTACTTTATTACTAAGGCAACGAAGTCCTAGAGTACAATCTCTACATTTTTATCGTCAAAAAAATAAAACTACATATTGTACTAATTAAAATATCGGCAATATTTATAAGATGACGTGAGGTTACAGTGAAAAGCTGATTTCTTACGTAATGGACTTTTTATTTGTTGATTTTTGAGCTGCTGTTTCAATCTTAATAAATGTTCTGCGTCAGTTTCCTTACTATTAGAATTATGTTCATTAGATGCATTTTAAAGTTCTCCTTCTAATTTGCCCTCTGGTGACTTTTAGTATGGTTACGACTTTTGTGAGACCTGAAGGCTGTTTTTTTCAACTTTTTAAAGTTGCAATGTATTTGTAAGCGTGGTAGTTGGCCGTCCAATTGCTCAAAGAATTACTAGTGAGTTTCTTAAGTTAACTCTTTTTTGACCGACGTTTCCGGCAAACGTAACTGTCTCTTTATCTCAGGGTGATCTTCTCTGGCTTGTTATTGTAGCACCACACTGATCAGGAGGAAAAATACAACGTCTAAAGCAACGTCAAAGACGTTGGTATCTAAAGCACTTTCTTTTTTTGCAGACTCAGCTGTTTTGGTGATCTAAGGTGAAGAGATTGGTTCATGATGCTTGTCCATTGGAGACCGTCCCATTAACTAAAGTTTATTTTTCCTTCATAGCTGTTAGATTCTTTCAGCACAGATGCTGGAGAGGATCACTAATTCCTGGTTGAATGCTTAGAGTCAAGAGGGTAGTATAAGGTCGTCGGTAACTTGAGTTTCCAGTCTTGCGACGAATAACTCCTCTTGTGACTTTCACCAGTAAATAACTGACTTGGTTTAATGTTGACCAGCTTTATATGGTCCTTTAGTCGACGAATTGTTTCCATAAATGGTAGTGAGAATGTTATTGTTGGCAAAGTAGTGATTACAACGATCTGAGAAACTTTGCTGACTTTATATATTTGTAAGATACAAAGTTCTGTCTGATTTTTCATCCTTAACATTTCTCCTGATTTTTAAAAGTTAAAGTTAAAATTTTTAGCATTAAAAGTTATATTGACTTTTTACAATCCTATTTTATTTTTGTTAACTGACTCTTAGTGATTCAGTTTGATATTTCCTTTTAAATTTTATTGACCTTATTTTGTTGGCGATTCCGTACAGTTTACTTTTGAGTTAGGATTTTTGCAGTAAAATGCCAAAATTAAGATTGTCTTGCAAGACAACTGCTGCAAGATCAGTGGCAACTAGATGACTGAATGAAAGCTTAGATGATTGGAAAACTCAAAATTCTTAAATGAGAATAGCAGCTGTTAATAGATGCTGAAGGAAGACTTCTTCTGTTTGAGAAATGCTTCTGTTACATAAATGAGTCTAGTCCTCTTCTCCAAGACATCGTGAATCGTATGTTGATAATTTACGTCAACTTAATGATCAGTGGGTTCACACTATAAATGAAAGATTGCATAAACCGATCTGTAAGGTTGCTTTTGAATGTCAGCCAGATCTGGATAACATTAATTCTGTATACGTTAAAATTGGTGCTACAAAAGTCATTTTTGAGTTTTGTCAGGCCAAAAACTGGAAAGATAAAGCTCTTGTAATTTGCTGCACTGGTGGCAAGATAACTTTGCCACATTTTAGATAAACTCCAGAGCCTTGAAAAGAGTTCATTTGAGAGTCTTATCGATTATCAAAAAACTTTCTTCGTAATGCGAGAAAATGTAATAGTTTTTTTGAACGACTTTGTTTGGTGCTCAAAAAGTGACTAAAGATTACTTTATGCCTTTGTTCAAAATCCAAGAACAAGCTTACTAAAGGATTGGTAGCTTACTTCTAACACCTAATGCTCCTTACGAATATCTTCAAATGTATTTGTTTCAGAAGCTGACCAATTATGTCTGCACTCTGACATTGTTTTTAGTTAGGACAAGGAATTAATATAAATTCTTCGAAGTGTTTTGCTCACCAGTATCAATTGAAAACTTTGTAAGAAGTTTCAAATGTAAGTTAGTAAATAGGAATTTTAATTTAACAGATGATTTTTTATTGTTTATTCATTCTGTTTATGCTAACAGACTCTTAGTCAGAACAGATGCTGAAAACTATTTACATTATTTTAAAAATCTCTTCTATTAATATTGTGTTAATGAAATGACTTAAATGATTACCAAACGATTAAGCTATATACGTCATAATAAAGTTAAGTTGTGATCTGAGGCTTATGACAATTTAAGAGACGCTATCAATTAGGATGCCAATATTCCAACTGCAGGTATCGGCCAATGCGTTATACTTCAATCATCATTTACTGGTTCACTCAGATACATGCATAAAAACATTCAGGATGCTGTGACTAATGTACATGAATCTGAACGATTTAATTTATTTATTATTTAATAATGAAATCCTTAATGTCCAGAAATAAAGAATAAATTATTTTCAACGCAAAACTCATTTAATCGATACCATACACATCGTTTGTTAAGTCTTTTATTTTAAACTCGAAAAATTCATGGACGTATTGGCGACAAGAGGGATATACAGAAAATTGTTTTGCATACAGTGTTCAATAGCAAAAAAAAGTTCACCCACATGCTTCTTCACTTCTGTGAATAGACGATAAAATTCAGCTGGATAAAATAGATCTCATAAATTTTACCTAACTTTCATATAAAAACGAAGATCTCTTACTATTTGAAACAGTCTGTGAAAATATGATTAATGGACCCTGTGGCCATTTCAATACATTATCGCCTTGCATAAAAGATAAAAAAATGTTTTTTTTAAATATCCTCACTCATTTATATCAGAAACATAAACTGGAGATAATAGATATCTAACCTACCGCAGAAAAAGCTGTAAGGATGGGTATCATAGTAATGTATTAAATATTCAAGTAAATTTTATTGGTGTTAAGAAAAGATGGGTTGCAACTCATGATCCATATCTATCAAGAACTTTTAATGCATATATTAATTTTGTAATTTGATGCAATCTATGAAATATATTTGCAAGTACATCAACAAAAAACCTGACTGCAACATTTTTAGTTTAAAATCAAGAAGACAAACTAAGTCAATATGTTAATAGATGTCAACGAAATCAAATGTTTAAAGCATTCATGGATAAGAAGCAGACAAAGCCACGATAAAATATGCTATGTTGTCAATTCTATAAACATTTGAAATTTATAGAAGAGTTGTAGGAAAACGTATTTCAATGAATATATTGAAAACATTTCATACAACGTGAGCAAAGCCTCGTCAGGACACGCTAGTTTATGTATGGAGTAACATACTTACAAACTTGTCACTGTACCTTACAAACTGACAAAAGTAACTATAAATAACAATATTGTTAGGAATAAGAAATCGTGACTAAAATAATTCTTTTAATTTTACAGTTATGATAACTTTGTAAGAAGTGTTGATTTTGTTTATATTCCTTACTATGATCTTTTTTACAACTAAAGAAAATATGAAAATAGCATAAACGTAAGTCCAAAAGTAAGAATAGGAAGTTTATGTTCAAAAGCTTAGCACGTTTGCAATAACTTGTGAGCGTCAATTCCAACTCAAGTACATAAAAGTAGTAATTCACAAAAAAGAAATATTTCAAATAAATATTGTGGTGTTAAATACTAGTTAAAATAAAATAAAAAATTGCTTTAGTCAAATCAAAATTAAGTGAATTCGAAAGCTTCTAAAAAATATTTCAGTATTTTTCAGTTAGGTTTCTGATGGTGTGGTTAGTTAAATTTTATTTTCCCAAAAACAATTACGAAACATACGAAATCTCACAAAAGACATTTTTTATATTTTTTGACAGGCTACATTAAAAGCTGGGTTTTTTTTACGTTGAAAACGCCTCTTAATACAATGTACTCTCACCAAAAAATTCGAGTAAAATGATAAAAAAGAGTAAATACTTGGCCGTCTGAACGTGTGTCAAGGGCCGACGTGGCGCCGCATCGTGCTTTGTTTAACTTATCTAATATTATTAGTCTTATAACATTAAATTATTCATTGAACAATAAAGAGTGCTAACACTCTATTACTAAATAGTATTATTTCGTATAAATGAAACATAATATTAAATGTTTTATATCATTTTTAAGTAAATCTAAAAGAACTGTTTAATTAGTAAGAGTATGTACTTTAGTTCTAAATTTATTATAATGGCCTTGCATATTTTTATTGATTTAACTTGCTGTAGATGACGTATTTGCCAAAATTATTAAGTCACACTCAAGTAGTAAAATAGAATTTTTTAAATAAGCCATTGCACAAAGACATTAACTTGATTGTTCTGAAAAAGTCAATTTAAAACCTTAAGCGATTATTACAATTGTTTATTCACAAAGGCTATAAGATGCATCATACCTTAAAAACTTATCAATCTCTCATCTTTTCAAAATATGCTTTCTTTCCCAAACTCAGTGAGAAATTTTTATCCATCTGCCCCAGAAAATTGAAGAATCTGCGTGAATTGTGGTCGTTTAATTAATAAGTGGAAATCTGACGCAGGTAATGGTGACGAGAAAAATTAGATTTGAATAGGGAAATGATTATTCGAAAGCAGCAGTTGTAGTTTTCAAAACTTAAAAAAAAATTTTCAGAGTCTACAAAGAAGCAAGAAAAAATACAGCTACTCACTCTTGCTCCTGATTTTTGAAGTCGTAATGACTTGATGTGAGAGTTTCGTTGCAGTGAGAAAGATGCTCGAGCAACGAGAATATTAGAAGATAAAAGCGACATACTCTCAGTACTACCTAAATGAAAAGGTAATTCTTATTTAAAGGAACTGATAGTTTTAGTTAAAAGTGTTTATGAAAGGGACGATATAAGTCAACTAATGCCACGTATACAAGATTTCGTATCTGTCAAGTAGGAGAACGGTGATAGAAAACATGCTTACAAAAGGTAACTGCTTTATTATATTAACCAAATTCGTTGCTTATTAAAAAAAAAGTACAGTGATTATAAGGTATGGCTTACGAAATTCTCACAACTAAGACTATCACATCGCGTTGTAACTAGAGCTTACGGTACACATAATGTACATAATGAGAATCTTCACCATAACTGTATTAAAGTAGTAGTATGCAGAGACTCTATTGAGAATTTTTCTTAGGTGCAGAATGTCTAGACCTGTCTTAATATATTATATCAACGTTATGCTTACATCTTCCTAAATGTTTTGAAAATCATAATTATTTCGAAATAAATTATAAATCATAGTTTCAAACAGACTGATGTACCATTGCTACAAAAACTCTGAATTCACATAATTTTGTAAATTAATTAGGAGGAAAATTATTAAAACTTGAAATGAAACAATTACTTGCTATAAAACAATCACTTTTTATTATTTAAATAAAAAAAGGACTTAAAGAGAGGACTTTATTGTAACGTTCTTTTTTCTGATAATTTATGCATTTTTTGTACAAAATTCAGCCCAATATTTTCTTTGGAACAATAACCAAGCTTTCGTTTTTATATTTTAATTGATTGTACAACGTAAGTTACGTAACGATTTTTTAAGCTTTAATTCCAGTAAAGCACGAATTCTTACATTTTTTCCTTCATTTAGCAACACTGTGTGACGTAACACTGGAGTGCTTTCCAAAATCGTTTGCTTCCTATCTCCCATTATCTGTCTTCTTTTGTGTGAATTCGATTTCGGGGATTTTGTCATCGTCATGGTACTAAATGTAAAACAGACAACCAAGAAACGAGGATGAGATTGAAAATATGATAAAACAATTAATCAAGAGGAAATCAGAACAGACGGCTCGCTTCTGGAATTAGCAGTGAACTGCCGAACAAGAAATGGCGTTTATATTTTTATACGTTTGTCTCTAAAAATCATATCAGCAAAATTGCTGGACAACAAGAAGAATATATAATTCAAACATTCCTTGGCTACCGTCCAGAAGAGAGATAGCCAGACTCATCTCTTACCCTGTATTTATTTTTTTTTTTTAATTAAACAATGGACAAGTAGTCCCAAAATATACCAATTGCTTATAATCACCTCCTACTGTACAATAGCTATAATTCAGTAGTAACAGTACCGTTTTTGACTGTTTATTGTGCAGAAAGGCGTTTTTAATGAGAAAAAACCTCAGATTTTTATCTTTCCTATCAAGAAAAATATTCAAAATGTCTTTTTCGAGACATTACAAGTTTTTTTTTTTTTTTAATGGAAATGAAATTTTTTCAGAAAACTTACCGCTTCATCGGAAAGCTGACTGAAAAATACGTACATAAAAATGATAATTGCAACATTTTTTTTGGATAGACATAAGGCCAAGAAAACAAGCTGAAAACTGTGATTTTTAGCACTTGCGTGGCGGGTCTGGGACATTTTACAAGAAACACTGCATAAGTATGTGTAACAGTTATTATTATGGCTTTTTAATAATCACAAAATGCCGGTACTGTGGGGCTATTAAAGCATGCGTAAACGAACGAATGAAAGATTGCTTTGAAGTATAAACGTAACTGTTCAATGTTTATAACCTTTTGTTTATTCTACCGCTAGTACTTCAACAGCTCTCCCGGTGGCTAATCGTGACTCAATCCCTTTTTTACCTCATCTTAAATAAACCCTTTACTCATCAGATCATAAACGTGCTCTTTTTACAGGGCTTCCTTTTGTATTACGTGATCCATTAGTTAACGTATTTATAGTAGTGTGATAACCACGTATAATTTTTTGTCCTACTCTACATTTCGTTTTCATATTTTTGAAATATTGATAAAGATACAGTATTTTAATAAAAGAAAAAAGTATACAATGCCACAAGGCAGGAAAAAAACACATTTCTGTCTGCGTTAATATTGTTACCCGAGGCGAAGCCGAGGGTAGAAAATACGTTGACAAGGATGTGCTACTTTCCTGCTGAGTGGCGTACACGATTTTTCTTCATACCGAACAGGAAGCTTACGCCTTAAAAAATGTAAATAATTGAATAAATTTTCAAAAACCAGTGGACAGTGTATACTTACAAATCTTAGTATAAGGTTTTGCTTATGTAAAGTAAAATGGCAAACAATATAATAATAATTATAAAAATACCTCCTATCAAACAATATTGCACACAAAGAAGTTATCGTGCGAATAATTATAGCTACGTTAATTGGGTAAGATAAAAATTAATATTTAATGAGTAAACGATTAAGAAAATATATTATGGCACAGTACAGTAAGAATAATATATAGGCTGACCAGTACAAAATTGCTCTTTCATCGAATCTTTCGATGGTTTCAAAGCAACTTTCAACTGCCTATACGACGCTGATTACTGCTGTCACATCATAGTCACATCTATCAGACGCGCTTCCACACTTATTCTAAGTCCATATTGGATACCAACAATATAATTGTATCTAGAAAATGAAAAGAAACTTTCAGTAGTGTTTTTCCCTTCAAGAGGGCAGTATTACATACCAGTGAATGTCCTTTCCAGACATTCATCGCCTATAGGTTATTTTGATAGATATTATTAAAATATTCAACGTATATTTAAATAAAAATACCCAAAAAAATGCAGATTGTTTGTTTGTACTGTTATTTTATAAATGGTGAGTTCTTAAAAATAGCAATATAACATGTAATCCAAAAAAAAAAATACTTGAAATAGCATTTACATGATCTGAAAAAGTCTTATCATTTTTTTGGTAAAAAAGTTTACTTTCACGTAAACCTATCAAATTTTCAAATAGACCTACAAGTTAGTTTTTAAAAAAAGTTGAAAAGAGAGAATTTAGGATGCGTAAAAGCATATATGTCAGAACATCCACGTAAGATAAGCAATTGCTAGCTTTACTCAACGTTAGTAGCACACTTTAACATCTCTCTATTTTCTCTGAAATGTGTCCCTGCTAACTATGTGACGGCCGTCATTAAGTCAAAAAGTTACTTCAATCATCTATGAAAATAAAAAAGAAACAAACACTATGAGGATCAGTTATTGTATTTGTGGATTTTTTTTAAATTTTTTAAAACTTCGTAAAAATGTAAAAAATTGTATAAACTATCATGTATTTATTTTGAAAGTTACAAACTAGTTACATGAAAGTAAATATTAATTAATACATTAAAAAGCTGCTCTGCTAAAGACACTAATTTGTAAGTTTTCTAAAAAAAATTAAAAAAAAAAAAAAGAAATTTCCGTTGATCAAATTATTCATTGATTAAAGTTATATGGTCAACCTAAAGAGCTAATATTCACCAGATAAAAATTGACATAAAAAAAAGTAACAAAGTACTTTCTAACATGCAGTAGTTTAATTTTAAATATTGTATCCGTTTGTAGCATAAGAACCCTGCCCAGTGTGCGGGAGGTCCGGGGCTCCAATCTCTGTAGAAACTTTTTTTTTTTTTTATAGTTGGTTAAAAGAAAGAAAAAAATTACAAAATTCTGTATTTGTGGCTTGGCAACGTGATGTGGAGTAGAGAGAAAGTGAAATAACGTTATGGGGAAAGAATAAAGCAAAATTTGTTTCCGTCACACTTTTTCTTTAGGTCAGAATCTGATATTTTTAATTTACCCTCACACGTAACGAAATATTGAAAGTATATCAAAATAGCATAAAAATACCCACAAAAATTGCAGATTGTTTAACTATAATATTATTTCATACATGTTAAGTTTCTAAAAATAGCAATATAACATGTAACCACATAAAAAAAAATACTCATAACAGCATTTATATGATCTAAAGAAGTCTCATGATTTCTTCGGTACAAACATTACTCTTAAGTCAACCTATCAAATTTCCAAATAGACCCACAAGTTGGTTTGTACATAAAGTTTTAAAAAGGGGATTAAGAATGCGTAAAAGCATGTATGTAAAAACATCCACATAAGATAAGCTATTGCTAGCTTTACTTCACGTTAGTAGCACACTTAAACATTTGTGTTACTTTTCTGAACTCTAACCCACTAACCATGTGACGTTCATCATTAAGTCGGAAAATCACTTCAATCACGAATTAAAAGAAAAAAAACAAACAAACACTATAAGAAGCAATTGTTTGATTGCTTATAATCACCTCCTACTGTACAATAGCTATAATTCAGTAGTAACAGTACCGTTTTTGACTGTTTATTGTGCAGAAAGGCGTTTTTAATGAGAAAAAACCTCAGATTTTTATCTTTCCTATCAAGAAAAATATTCAAAATGTCTTTTTCGAGACATTACAAGTTTTTTTTTTTTTTTAATGGAAATGAAATTTTTTCAGAAAACTTACCGCTTCATCGGAAAGCTGACTGAAAAATACGTACATAAAAATGATAATTGCAACATTTTTTTTGGATAGACATAAGGCCAAGAAAACAAGCTGAAAACTGTGATTTTTAGCACTTGCGTGGCGGGTCTGGGACATTTTACAAGAAACACTGCATAAGTATGTGTAACAGTTATTATTATGGCTTTTTAATAATCACAAAATGCCGGTACTGTGGGGCTATTAAAGCATGCGTAAACGAACGAATGAAAGATTGCTTTGAAGTATAAACGTAACTGTTCAATGTTTATAACCTTTTGTTTATTCTACCGCTAGTACTTCAACAGCTCTCCCGGTGGCTAATCGTGACTCAATCCCTTTTTTACCTCATCTTAAATAAACCCTTTACTCATCAGATCATAAACGTGCTCTTTTTACAGGGCTTCCTTTTGTATTACGTGATCC
>NW_019379490.1:697172-742612 GCF_000648655.2 Copidosoma floridanum | reverse complement strand
TTTTAGTGCGATTCATCATTCTCTTTTATTAATTTTTTTTGTTATTTATGTGTCTTCTAAATTTATATTTTATGTTGTCGAAATTTTTTTTCAATTTATTGGAAAAAAACCGAAGGCGCAATAAGACTAACCTTTATTACACTGATGGCAAACACGATTATCACCAGCAAAGAGAACAAATCCAATTAAACATTATTATTTGTCTTCATACATATATCATAGTTTTTGGCTTGTATTTACGTTCTCAATGTTTGCCTTCTGGTTAAAATAACCTGAAACTTACAGTATGGATTTCGAAAAAGTGTATAGTTTTATCGTATGAAAAAAAAATCTTTTAAAATTTAAATTCACGTTGTTTTTTTTTGACGTTTTAATTACAAAGTGGCCCGTAAGCACTTGGGGACATCTGGTGAAAGACTCATGGCAAGTTAAGTTTTTTGTTTTTAATTTTCAAAGTATTCAGTAAGCATCCTGGGTCATGTGATGATAGGAGCTTTATATTTTTATTTATATAATTTAAAAATGGCCTGTAAGCGCTCCGGGTTTTTCAGTGATGAGCGCTTGCGTTATTCTTTCATGTTTTCATAATCGATGAACTGGCTTGTTATTTTACCCCAAGTTACCTACTGATATGCGCTACAGTTATTTATAATATTGACATTAATACATAAATTGGCTGTAAAGCTCTCTCGATAATTTGATTACTGTTGCTTATGATATTAATGCAATGCAAATAATTTGCATTTCATCTTATAGGTTTATTTGCAACATTATGATTATAATTATTTTTTTTATTTATTATCTGATACACACTTACATATATTAAATATTTAAGTTTTTATTAATGACAAATGCATCAGTATACAATTATCCAATCATGAAACACTTCTTAAAGTTAGTCGTATTTTTTTAAAAGAAAAATTATGCACTACCATATTAGTATGATACATTAGACATTAACTATTTAAATTAAATCCAATATTACTATGCAGTATCTAAAGCTGTTTACTAAAAGGGTTAAAGTATAAGGTATCACTTCAAGAATAACACAACTTTTAAGTGAGAAAAAAGTTAGAGGCAAAAAAAAACTCACCTTTATTATATACATTGATAAAAAAGCATCTATATACATACATTGATACATAATTACATATTTACAGGTATAATACATATTTACATAAGCAATAAATATTTATACGTATTATACGTATTTACATGTCTATAAACAAATAATACACATTTTCTTATCTACATATATACATTTATATCCAT
This sequence comes from Copidosoma floridanum, assembly GCF_000648655.2. The sequence goes on along the minus strand of NW_019379490.1, from coordinate 741,340 downwards.
ATTTACAGCCATACGTTTGTATATACATACTTATTCATGCGTACTCCTTTAAACATATATTTACACTTGAATAATGACTCGAGGGGCAGTGGATTATCACACGATCTGTTAAGAGCTAATTTAATAGTGGAAATAAAAACTCTAAAATGTTGGATATTTCTTTGAGCAACGTTTTGTTGGTCTTATGGCCGACCTTATCAGGCTTACTTTATTAACAAAAAACACACAAAAAATTTTAAATAACATTGTTGGGTGACTACTAACAATAGTATATTTTTTACCTAGGGCAGAAAGTACAACTTTCGTGCCTGAAGGGCCCGGTTGTTGTATATTTCTGCCTACGGTGAGAACGACTTTTTTTTATGAAGGGCAGAAAGTGTAAGATATCACTCGTGGGCAGACTTTCCACCTGCCAATTACGTTCCACCCACAAGTGGAAAGAGAAATTTTGGTCCTATCGTGCCTAAAGTTTGTTCTCTCTCTAGAATGGAAAATAATTAGTAGGCAAAAATTTTACCAACAGGCAAAAAGTTGCACTTTCCGCCCTTGACACAAAAAATGTCGTTCTCACCTCGGGCAGAAATATACAACAACCGCGCCCTTCGAGCGCAAAATTTGTACTTTCCACCCTAGTTGAGAAGTATACTATTCCTACTTCAAGCATTTTAGAGGGTGTGGTGTGCCCTTAGTAGGAAAAATAGGGTTTGCACCAGGTGCGCCACCAAGTATAAAAACTACTGTAACCATAAACATATCCAAAAAATTATTGAATTCGAATATAAATATTCTAAAATAGAATAGTTAATTACATCTATATCTTTATGAGAATCGTAACACACTGTTGGTAAAATTAAACAAATAAAAAATAGAAAATACTCCTAATGGAAATTAAAATTTACTATTTTACAATATACGTGCTAAAATACAAGTTTCTATTCCTTACAATTCATTACGTTATTATTAAGTAAGAATATATTGTTAAGATATTTGTAAGTAGTCGCCCTACAATGTAATTTACGGAATTTTTTGGGGTTTCTGTGTCAATAAAGTGAGCCTAATGATTTTGGCCTTAAGACTAACGAAACGTTGCTCAAACAAACATCCGACATTATGGAGTTTTTTTTGCTGTTTAATGACCTCTTCACTAATCGTGTGCTTATGCACTACCCCTCAAGTCATTATGGAAACAACTGAGAGCAGAACTAAATGTTCAACAACCAACATATTTGCACTTTAATTTGTGTTTGCTGCTCCTTAGGCATAATATGACGTTAAATAATCATTTAAATAAAACTACCAATGACAAAAATCCAAAACAAAAATAGCACATAAGTTATATGTTGAAATAAAAAAATAAATTGACACTTTTTTAAAAATCGTTAGTTGACAGTAAATGTTTGTTTTTACTGCTTTATTGGTTCGTATGGGCTTACAAATGCTGGACAACACTTTGCACAAAGAAAAGGCACAAGGAATAGTCGCTTTGGCATGTAGTCGTCGTCTTCTTCTTCTCGTTCTCTGGTGTGGCTTGCGACTGTCCTCACTGAGCCCTCGTACAAGAGTGAGTCCCACCGGCCGAGCGCGATGACGCACGAGGTGGGGAGCTGGGAGAGAGCGCAGCGACCAACGTTGCATGGTAGGGCGCGGGTCCCCGCTCGGTCGGTGAGAAAACCCAAACAGTAAACACACGACGAAATTTTACTTATTTAAACTAGTAGTTAATCACTTAAAAAACTATTAATTTCTTGCAATGAATATATATATCAAAAGAGTTATNTTTTTTTTTAATTTAGTGTTTTATGTAGGTGATAACCTTTTTTGAAGAGAACGTTAATTAAATCCTAATTGTTATTTGAATACTGATAAATCAAATTAAGCATTTTTTATTATTCTCATTTTACAACTACTTGTTGTAATGGCTAGTTTTGCTTCAGTTCTGCGTTTTTTTATTATTTTGCCGAGTAGTATTAAATACTTCGACTTTTATTAAAAATCTAAACGCACTAATTCAGTGTTGGTAGCACGGATTACTTTTCTCAAACCATTGAGGAAATTCATCATTAGTAATTTTATCTACTATAACGGTTAGACACTTAATGAGTTTCCTTTGAGGCCAAAGACTTGCATGATTTTGTTCATAAGCATCTAACTGACAAAAAATAGTTTTAGAAAAAACATCTTTAGCTCTAGTTCAATACGCAACTTTTGATAGTGACTCGTCAGTATAAATGTATTCTATACATTAAGTGTCATGTTCATTAACAGTAACTATTTCTTCCACAGTTATAACGAATACCTTTTTACAATCAGAACATTCACTATTTTTTAAAGCATTTTCAGCAGTGTAACCACTTAAGTAAGTGACAGCGTTTCTCTCATACATGCCTTTGGTTTCAAAATCTATTCTTTTCGATGAGTCTACAGCTAAAAATGTTTTCATCATTTCGGCTGCTTGCAAAAGTTCTTGTATTTCAGAAAATTCTAAATCAGGTAAGTTGTTTGGAACAGCTGCTAACGAGTCCACACTTTCATAGCCACATTCAGTATTTTTCGTGTTTATCTATGAATTTAAATTTGTTGTTAAAACATTTCCGTGTTGACGAGTGTCAATAAAGTCAATTGAAGCAATGTGTCTAAAAATTAGACGATACATCCAGCAAGAAGGATTAGGATTTAAGCTACCTCTACCTGGATATTTTGAATCACAATGTTCAACGTTATCTTGGTTACAAAGACCAGCTGCTAATTCAAACTCTGAATTGTCAAGATCTTTAAATAATTGTAATAAACAATTTGTCGTTAAAGATTAGCCAATAAGACATGGCAGTCTACCAACTGTCTCAAATTTGCCACGTGTACCCGAGCGTACTGGATGTGTCGTCCACTTCTTAGACCATTGCACAAACTTTTCAAGACGCTTTTGGGTTTCCGAGTTAATATGGGACAGTGGGCGATTTTGTTTCTCTTCGTTGTGCAATCTATAAAAATTTCATTCATCAATAACAGCATCCAAACGTTTAACAAACTAAGCTGACTGCTCCCACGTATCTGATATCAACTCGTTTCCATTACCTCTTTTATCAGCTTCACCAGCAGTTCTCATAGCAGCTGCCATTTGTCTGCTTAGAAGTTGGATAGCTAATTTTATTTTCATCCTCGCAAAGTTATTAGGGTTGAAATGTGTTCAGGTTAGAGAAAGGAGAGCTGGCAACACAGCGAATAGGTAGGAGGGGCAAGGTAGGACTGAAAAGAGAGAGGGAGGAGAGAGAGAGAGACAAGGGAGAATGCGTGGGGGACGGGCAGTAGCGACTTAAAGTTCGAGCAAGCAGGAGCTGTTGCCGTGTAACAGAGCACCTCAAGGTCGACGCGAACGAAACGTTTTCACGCGCGATCGAACTTTCCTGCCATTTGCGCCCTCGGAAACAAAGAGCTGAACTTTTTTCCGTTGATCGGGAGCTGTCCTCCCAAAGAGCTGCTTACGGGGGCTGTCCCTCCTCGCAGGCCACGGGAGCTGCCTTTCCGTGTGACACTACATGTGCTGCATAGACCACGCCTGAGACGCTGTTCTTTTTGTGTCTACAGTTTCCAGGCCACGCGGTGGCCATCCACCATATTACCACACTCTCGAGCCCGAGTGAATTGACGAGCAACGTCCATCTGTCTCTTGGCCAAGCAGAGCTCTCAAGCCAACCTGAGCAGTGGTCGTCATCATCATCCACGCACAAGACCTTCGTATACAAGGTACAGGCCGATGCCATATTTCCCGCCGCATTGCCACAGCGAGTGCCCAGGTATGCGTTCCCTTGTCTCGCGCGATTCGCCGCCATTTTGGCCAACGTACAAGATACGCGCAGCGATAGCTACGTCCCAAGCGTTCGCGTGGTAACTATATATGTATGCATACATTGCTCCTTTAATTTATTATTGTATTTTGCCTTCCGCTCTGTGGGTGTGCTTTGTGACTAGTGATTATTTACTATTTGATTGATTTCGTTTGTGTGCAGCTGGTATGTTGCGTTCGAATGCGCTGCGTTACTTTTTCGATTTAATTGTGCCTAATTTTTGTTTGCCCGCTATATAGTGTTTTACGTCGGCGCTAATAATAACTGTTGTCACTATTAACCGGATAAACGTGCGATCATCTCACTTTACAATAAAATATCAGTAAAATAAATGTTTTGAATTTGATGTAAATTTAATAATGCTTAACTCATTCGACCTGTACGCTCTGACCAGTCCTTCTTCCCTTCAAACGAACATTATAAACAAAGTGCCTATCGCTCAAAAATGCGAGTAAATTAGATAAGGAATTTATTTTATCTACCTTATACGTGTCTCATTTATCTGTCCACGACATAATTACTTTGTCGGGTACGGAAATATATTTATGCAGTCTCAACTGATAAATCAAACGGTTGATAAGATGAGGCCAATCAAAAGCTGCAAAAATATTCTTTCCTTGATGCTCAAAGTATGGTTGTTCTACGTCTACTGTTAAATGTCTTTAAAGCAATTATTGGTTCTTGGATCCTTGGTCGTATGCGATAATTTTAACAAGAGCTCCAATTTTAAACAGTGCAGATAACATTTGAAGTGAAAGAGTATGCAACTGTTCATCAGATGCACTATTTTCATTAAGACCAAAACAAAACAGCTGGCGCCAAGGATTTTCAGCATTAATGCTATCCAAAAAAAATAAAAGGGCACATCTAGCAACTTTTGCATTCTTCATATAACCACGCATATCCTCCAAACCTCCTATTTTATCGTATTTTGGACAATATTCTTCCATTTTTTTAAGGCTCATTTCTTCAAATTTTAAAGAACATATACGCTCCTCAGTAGGTAACAAACTTAAGTTCTGTTCGATTTTTCTCAAAACGTTCTCATTTAATCTCAGCTTTGCATTTACTTGCGCTATCCAACTCCGAACGGTGGACTCCGTGGCTAACCTTACTCCTAATTTGATTAACTGAGAATAGCTGGATGCAGAATTACAATGCATTATTTTACACGAATTTCGTTAAGCAAGTGTGAACTTTTGCCTGTTGCTCGGTTTGAATTGCATCGCTACTAAGGTCTTACGAGACTTACTACACTCAAGGTCAGTCATTAAATAATTAATATGTGTCACTTGTTTGGCCTTTTTAAGGTCTACGCGTTTTTTTAATAGAGAATTATTTTGTTTGACATTTCTGTATACGGTAGTTAAGTGCTTAACTTTTTTTTCAAGAAATTTTATCCAACCCTTAATAAACCGCGTTTTCTGTTCACACTTGACTGAAAAAAATTTTCAGATGGAGGCTTTTTTCTTCAAAAATCTTTTATTTTGAATACGCTGATTAAAATGCTCATGAGTCTCCACTTTATCAATCATCACATCCTTCGCGATATTATTACTATCCTGATCAACTTTATGACTTAAATAAACTTCGCTGGATTCACTTTCATTAATTTTTGAAAAAATGTTGTTTTTCGAAGGATATAATGAACCATTTATGTGCTTCGTTACGACAAATGACTCACCGTTATTTTCGCCTCTGCAACTAACTACGCTATTTTACTATGCAGGGATTGTAAACAATTCACTATTACCTGCAGTTTCTCACTGATTACTCACGTCAATGTCCATTCGTCCCTTTTATACATCACTTGCGTTATGGTCCATACAACACAGTTGCACTATTTGTTCAGATTCAGCAGTTTCTGGCTCAGATTCTCCCACCATAATCTGACCTTCATCCACTCGGCAATCGATGGGCACTGCTTTGACCCGCAAGCGTAGAGTACCATCTTTATTCTGTATCACATCATCCTCCGAAAAATGATCACTGCACAGGCCTGCTAATCGTATGGAAGATGCTGACCAAGTAAAAAGATCGTTGTTTGCCTGTGTAGAAAAATATTTTACTAATTTACCTATCTATTGAAAATATAAATTTTTTAAATTACCTGCTCTATTTATCGACAAAATAATGAACGCAACGTTACTATAAATAATAAGTACGTAAAAATGTTTTGTCAAGTTAAAAACCTCCATTAGTTGATGTGTACGAGTACATTGGTGCCATCTAATACTAGTCTTTTGCTAATTTGCAGAATCTTTTGAAGACCTAATTCATTGTCGTATTTAAAGAATATATTAATTTAAACTATTATAATGCCAAACATATATATTAAAAGAACAACAAAAACTGTTCATGTGATTGTTTACTGTATAAAATTAGTGAGCAAACATACAAAATTGTAAAATAAAGTCGTTAACACAATCAGGAACATAATCTTAATATCATCGTGTTGAACCACGAACTGAAAAAGTCTGTAAAGTGACGTAGATGTGACGTGAGTGACTGCAATGACGTAACTGCATGCTTACGATTAAATGCCACTTATTTGATTTTATTTAGTATAAAACCTTGTTTTCTTTGAGTATATCCCCGATTAATTAGTGGTGGTAACAATCAGCTAAGAATATGATCTGTACCGAGGAAACTCTAAGATTAGGAACCAATACACGAGCAATCTTAGTGTTTATATATTGAAGGGCAGGTTCACGGCCCTGTGTGGAAGAGCGAATCAGCTCAAATTGCTGATTATTTAAAAAAAAAATTATTAAAAAATAATTATCAAGATTAAAAATTTACTAAGGTTAATGTATTTATATTACAAAACAAGTTTATTTATGCCTTTTTGGACACAGACCAAATTCTCAGCTCGTTTCTTATATATAAATAACTTTCTTAGCTTACACAATGACAACTTCAGAACATATCTTAATGACGACGATTCTTGTTCTTATTAATAAACTCTACAAAAGGAGACTCGCAATTATCTATGGGAGAAAAGAGTTTATTCAAATAAATACAATTAATTATTCTCTTTCGTAAATTTATACACCTTTATTTTAATAAGAAAATTATGTTCTTAATCGCTAGGTTCTTTACTTATATTTATATTAATAACTATCGCGATTTTTTAATTAACAACCGAGAAGTTTTTATTTTATTCGAAAGGCTATAAATGATCACAAGATAAGTTAAACTTCGCGTAGTAGGAAAAATAGGGTTTGCACCAGGTGCGCCACCAAGTATAAAAACTACTGTAACCATAAACATATCCAAAAAATTATTGAATTCGAATATAAATATTCTAAAATAGAATAGTTAATTACATCTATATCTTTATGAGAATCGTAACACACTGTTGGTAAAATTAAACAAATAAAAAATAGAAAATACTCCTAATGGAAATTAAAATTTACTNGATAAGTTAAACTTCGCGTTTAAATCTAACTGGATTATATTTTTAACTTTAAATTTTTCCAAAAACTATTCCAAACGATTTTCAAATATCCCCGCAAAAATTCTCTTTCGCGTTGGAGGTTCCACCGAGAGTAGTACAGCCTCGGAGTGTTGGTCCTGGGCTCTAAGCCTATCCTGAAAGAGTCACATAGAGTTAGATTGTTCTAAGGGCCTTGGGTATCTAAAGCAAAGCTTTAGTAATCTATCCAAGTATTTCACCCAACAAGCGCCGTCACTATCCCTAGTCTCTCAACTACGTGGTCGCTCTCTCTTTCGGCTCGTGCTCCTCGCGGTTAGTACCGGTCCATGGGAAAATTCCAGGTCTGGGTAGACAGCAGATCTCCGCGTCCGAGGTTCTCTAGAAGAGGACCTTTTTCTTGCGCATTGACGCCTTTCAAAGCCGACTTTAAGATGATTCGCCGCCGCAATCTACGTTATTTCTCGGCGCACAATCAATTCTCCGTATTCGCTGATTATTCCTGCTCATATATAATCTAGCTTCCTGTGCGCAGTTGACAGCCTGGATTATGTCCTTTGCGCTGATTCTTTGAATTATTTATTTGATGGATTTCGTGTATTTTATCGATTCTCAAAAAAAAAAATGTAATAAATAAAGGAATATAAATACAAATGAAAGGCGTACATTACATATTTCTAGGTGATAAAATTGCCCCCTTGCATCTGCCCCCTCTAATTTGTAAAAATTAAAGATAAATTTTTTCTTTGAACAAATTAGGTTTGAGTAGTAAGTTGTGTTGATTATTATGAACATCAATTCCTTTTAGATATCTCTTTTTTTTTTCAGAGATAATGGGCTCCTTTGCGAAGCATGTTTGCAAAAAAATTTTCTTTCTATGGTTACATAATTTGTACAGGATTGTCCCTTCTAGTTTATACTGATTATATTTCTGACTATTTTTATGTTTTTTCTGGTCATGTGTCATTTTTCATCGTTTGATTGTTCGTTTAATGTCACTTTCGATTGTTCAAGTATATTCTCGTTTGGTTTTCTTGCCAATATTTGTAATTTATTGAAATTCGCGGTACTTTTTTGGTAATTCTTATTAATGTATCGGCTTAACAAATTGGCTGCCACGGTTTGACTCCTCTTGATCGATGTTGTTTTAAAACCGTAATCCAATATGGACGAAGAAAATTGGTTTAATGCTGAAACGATTGCTAATACTTTGGTCTCTATGGTAAAATAATGTTTCTCTGCCCCCTGTTTTAATCTACTCGCAACGTAGACTCCCTTTTCATTTCCGTCGCATGAGCTGGCTTGGAGTGCGATTTTACTAGTTTTTATTTTTACTTCAGCCTTGGATTGTTTCTTAGCTTAAAGAAAAATTTCACCAATAAATCTGCATGTTTGGAATCTTATTACCGGAAAAGTAGGGAAAATTTTTCATATAATGTTCTTGGTAACTAACTCCCCATATCTATCAATGCCTCTGGCTCAACCCTTTTAATTTTAATATTTGTTTCCGGGCATACAATAGTTATACTGGTTAAAAGAATTTCGTTTTGCGGTTCCTCTAGTTATGTCTGTTTCAAATTTTCGAACACTGTATTTATTTTTAGATTTACTAGAAAAAAACTTCTGCTTTGATTTTTATAGCAAATAGGGTCAGTCAGTGTGCGTGCATTAATGATGGTATCTGATTTCTTATCATCTGTCGTTTTCTTTTTAAATTGGGTATCAAATATAAATACTACTGGAAATTCCACTGGTATCAAACATTCTAGTGCCTTTACTAGGAATTCCCCTTAAATATTTATATAGTGGTTTTTTGAAAGTTTGGTTGGACGATGTTTTGATTCATTGGTCCTTATAATGCCCCCGTCTGTCGTTGTATGTCGTAAGATATCTGCTTCAGAATCTTTTGGGGTTTGGGATGTAACGTCTATTCGTTTTCCAGATTTGAGATTTGTTCAAATAAATTTATCTGAGCTCCCTGAGTTCCTCGATTATATGAGTTACTTTGTGATCTTTCTACGCATGGTTGATTTGAAATATTATTGTTATTGTTTGTTTGTTGGCCTGAGTTTGTATTTCAGATTGAATTACTCATAGTGTTGTTATTTGTATTGTTACCACGATCCCGCCAATTGCTATTTGGTGGGTTTGACGTTGAGGCTCGGAAGTTGCTATAATTCCACGTAGGGCTTAAGTTTACTTGTCTCTAATAATCTACGTATGAATTTTCTTTAATAGTAATGGAACTATTTAATGCTCCAACTGCATCCATAGAGTCTAAAAGTTTTACAAGATCGTCAATTTTGTTAATTACCCGAAGAATTATAGATTGTTGAATCACTTCATTTAAATGGTTTGCAAATTTTTTGACAGCTTTTGCCTCGGTAGGCGGTGATGATAACATCTTCACGTAACTATATAAATTTAACACTTATTTACTACGGCTCAAACCATTTGCAGCTTCGTATGCATTATATTCAAGCGCTCACTGAACTTTAGCTTGTACCGTTGCGTTCCAATATTTATTCAAAAATAAAGTTCTAAAATCATTAACGGAATTTATTTCTTCTTCGGTGTGTTCAAACCAATCAAGGGCCAGGCCTTTCCATGCTTGATATAGTACTAATTTAATCGTGTTGGTTTCTATAAAAGTTATTTTAATGTTAGTTTTTAAAGCTTAGAGAAATTTGATTGGTCAATCACTTGCGGCTGCACTAAAAGTAGGCACATCTACCTTTAATTGGGAAACTCCTCTGCCTTGTACGTTATTAAATTTTTGGGTTATAAGCAATTTTACTCCTTTTTTGTGTTGAGCGATGGCCTCGTATATACGATCATCTTCCTGTTCTAAATTTACTATGGCGTGTGTTTGTGCCGTGACTGTTTGAATAAGTTTTAGAAATGTTTATATTGTTTTTCCTATATTTAGTACAAGTTGATCCAATTGTTTATTGAAATTACCGAGTATTTCTGCTTGTCTGATGAGTTACGCCTGACGCTGTGCTTCTCTTGTACGTATTTGATTTTGTGTTTGTGTGAGTCGTTTTATATGGGTATCTAGTGCATCGTACATATGTGTAAATCGCATTGACTGTTCTTTCAGTGTATTCGTTTGTGTAATGACTTGATTTACTTTATCGATGATCTATTCTGGATTATTCTCGGGGTTGAGAGGTCAAATTTCAGCCATTAGTTGCTTGTGCACCCCTATCACTTTGAAAAGATTTTCATTATTTATACCCGCTATATTTGGATCAGGTGATTCATTCAATGGAAAAATTCCACTTAAGGTACTGTTATCACCAAGAACTTGTACCATCGCATGTTGTTGTTGTTGTTGTTGTTGTTGTTGTTGTTGTTGTTGTTGTTGTTGTTGTTGTTGTTGTTGGTTGTCATTATTGCCCCCTTGTCATGTTTCAACCATTTGTCATTTTTAATGTATGTAACAAGAAAACGTTAGTAAAATCTAACTATGGATTAATTCACAATCTCTTGCAAGATTTAACTGTATAATATTTTTGGTTCTTTACGTTGTGTACTTATTTAAATACTCCCTCTTTAGATTGCGAGTCCCACAAAGGGTACCATTTTTGACTTTCTTTTCTTTAAGTAGATTCCCAATTAATTAGTGGTGGTAACAATCGGCTAAAAATATGATCTGCACCGAGGAAACTCTAAAATTAGGAACCAACACACAAGCAATGTTAGTATTTATATGTTGGAGGGCGGGTTTGTTAACCTGTGTAAAAGAGTAAATGAGGTCAGATTCCCAATTAAACATAAAAAAAAAGATTTAAAAATAATCATTATCAAGTTTCATAATTTTCTTGTTAAATAATAAATTAACTTCTGCACGATATACAGCAATTATTTTTGATTATTGCTTTATTGATCGTTCCTTAAGTATAATGTTAGGTTAATATATTTATATTTTTAAATAAATTTATTAACACCCTTTTGGGGACAGACAAAATTCTTAGCTTTTTTCTTTTATATAAATAAATTTCTTAGCTTGCACAATGACAACCTTTTAACATATCTTAATGGCTACGATTCTAGTTTTTATTAATAAACTCTACAAAAGAAGACTCGCAATTATATAGAGAGAAGAACGTTTATTCAATTAAATGCAATTGATTATACTGTTTTTTCAATTTATTTACCTTAATTTTAATAAGAAAACTATGTTTTCAATCGCTAGGTTCTTAATTTATATTTATTTTAATAATCATCGCAAATTTTAGATGAATAAACAAAAAGTTCTTAAATTGTTTCAAAGGCTATGAATCATTTAAAGATAAGCTGAACTCTATGCTTGAATCCAACTGGATTTTATTTTTTACTTTGAATTTTCCCAAAATACATTTTAAAAGATTTTCAAACTTTCCCGCAAAAATTCTCTTTCACGTTGGAGTCTCCACCGAGAGTAGTACAGCCTCGGAGTGTTAGTCCTGGACTCTAAGCCTATCCTGAAAGAGTCACATAGGGTTAGATTGTTCTAAAAGCCTTGGGTATCTAAAGCAAAGCTCTAGTAATCTATCCAAGTATTTCACCCAACAAGCGCCGTCACTATCTTTAATCTCTCAACTACGTCAACTCACTTCAGTCAAGGCGTTAATCTTGCCATAATCCGATTATTGCTCTGGACTATTTAGTAAGCTTTTTAATGAGCTTGCGTTAAAACTAAGTAAAAGTATGAACGCCGCTATCCAGTTTGTAACAGGCGTTCAGAAAAGCGATTATATTTCTCCTTCGTACATCAAACTTAACTTACTGCCATACGCGTACAGAATAGAGAACTTAAATCTTCCATTTCTTGCATCTATTCTCTGCAACAGTAAGACAGTATTTCTTGCAGATAAAAGTTTGTACTATTAATCTTTAATCTTGATATGCTTATAAATAACAGGAAAGTGCTACGTAATGAGTAATTAGAAAGTAATTAAACTCATAAAAAAATTTTAGTCGAAAATAATATTCTTTGGGGTTATGTTAAAGTAAATAATAATGTTTACTGAACAGCATGTTTCAAACTTCAATTTATATTTGAAGCTGCCCTTGTACTCTTCTCAATTTTAAAATATTGTGATACATGTAAGTACACTAACTAAAACATTCTTTATCACAAATTACAAGTAGCTTTACTAACTTTTAGTTGGTTCTTTATGTTTACACGTTTCTAAAGAATGACTGATCAGATAAACGTTCAAATAAATTGACCCACTGACTTGACTTTATATTAAGATATAATATTGTAATAGATGCAGTAGTATATTGGCAAGAAAGTGTGGATTTTGACATGTGGTCCTAGACTTTCTTCTATAACATGTAAACTCTGGTTTCTTGCTTGTTAATAAATTATATTTTACTTCCTAAAAGTAATTCAAGAATTTTTCTAATATATATGCATATAATTTAAAGGCATTATAAAAAAATAACTTGTGGATAAAAATATTGTTGAGCTATCTTAATTAATATTAACCCAGTAACTCAATCAAAATAAATATTTATCTCATTGGTAATTCCTTAGACGGATCTGAACACAAGAAACCAGCTTTTCGAGAGCCCAGAAAATATGTAAAAAAAGAAACAGTAACCATGTCAGAAGTCATAGTAATTCCAACGTAAATAAAGCTCTACCAAATTTTTTCCATGCTACAATCTACAAAACTGTAATCAAACTGTCTAGGAAATAAGGGATATTACATTGTGCGGCTATTAATTTTGGAAATAAAATTCATTTTCGAAAATTTTTAATTTATTCAATGTTGTGATTTATAGAGCTATTAATTACTATCATGCAACGATGGATCTTGTTTTTTAAATAGTTTTTCTAAGATTTAAAAACACAGACTCAACATTAATAAATTCTATTATTTGAAATCATTGTTTACTAAAACTAAAGCTGTATCTGATTCGTGATAAGAAGTTGGAGTTATATGCATCATTATATTAAAAAATGAGGAAAGTTACAGGAAGCTTCTAATATGAGTTGGAATTTAAATCATACCACTTATCATTAATTTATATTTATTTTAATATAATCCCAAAAAATGTTTATCTTGTTTTGTATATTTCATGCATTAACTTTTACTAATATATAAAGCAAAGTCGCTAAAACTGTTGTAATCGTTAACTGTTAAAATTACTCAACCTATTTTGCTGATATTTTACATACCGATTCGTGGCACTCCATAGACGGTTTGAGTATAGTTCTTATCTTAAAGAAATTAATCACAAAAGCAATTCATAAGGTCAAATTTTTTCAAAAATACGTTAGCTTTGCACTTTTGTTCAGTTAAATCCACTAGGTGGCATTGAAGTGAAATCTGAACAACCCGGAACGAAATCGAATAAGACTGGTAATGATGGGCCGAAGCAATAAAGGAAAAAAACACAGTCACTCACCGGCAGTGCATGTAGCCTAGAGCTGAAAGTCATGCAGTGGAGTGTCCTGGCTATCAATGACACTGTTCTTTAAAAGACAAGCGACTTACGTCAAACTGCATCCTAAGCCCTCGTAATAGACGAGTAGCCACCAATACTAAGACGTTATGAACGCTAAAATCTCTGGTAAAGTACCAAGAGATATCCGTCAAAAGCACACTCTGCCCTAGCAATATAAGATTTTGTGGCCATTCGTCTAACCAACCTGGTGCTGTTACCAGAGCAGATTATATTACAACAACAAACCATCGAGAACAACCCTGAGTTTAAGGAGCCACAACAGCTTTCTCAGTGGTCCATAGAAACGGCATGTCCACAAAGAAGATATTCTCCAGGCCTACTTCCCTGAGTACCAAGAAGCAGTTAGTATCCAGGAAACGACCCAAAGACGAGATGTTTTGTAGTCAGTGGCGTACCTTTCTCTAGCACGCTCTTCGTACGCAGGGATTCTGCAGGTTAGAGTTAAGATATCCACACAGCTAGCTCTCCATCATCAAGAATAATATTAACTATGGCTAGAAGTATCCTACTGATCCCTTTCAGGGTCATCGTTAGTATTTACGTTTCCTACTTAACCTCCAATCTCATCAGTTGTTTTTACGGCCCCTAACGTTAAACTACTTTGCCGATAAATACATAATTAATACCATTTTGGGGAACAATTCGTATACTAAAAGACCATATAAAGCCAGCCACTATTAAAACAAGTCAGTCATTCACTGGCAAACGTGACGAGCGGAGTTGTTCGTTGCAAGGGTGGGAACCCCGGTGACCACCGACCCTAAATGACATTCATCTCTTGACTCTGTTAGTATTCGATCAGGAATCACCGATGCTCTGCGTAGTTTACGTAGAGCTAATCTAATAACTATGAAGGAAAAGTAAGCTTGGGCAAACGTGACCAGATTTGTATCACCAAAACAACTAAGCTCTGCAAAAAAAGGTGCTTTGGACACCAACGTCTCCAGCCTAATACTAGGAGACGTTGGTAAAGAGCTCTATAACTAGATCCAATGCCTTCGAGTTTTTTTCACGATCAGTTTAGTGCGACAACATCAGGCCAGAGAAGATTAACCGGAGGAATCTAAGCAGTCACGTTTGCTGAAAACTTTAGTCAAGAAAGAGCTTAGCTCACTGGTCCTTTTTTAGGCCGTCAGATGTCAAACTACCTTGCCAACAAATACACTACTACTTAACAAACTTGAAGAAAAACAGCTTTTAAAGCTCACCAAAGTCTTAAACATGCATATAGTCACAAGAGATTAAATGAGAAGAAAAGCTCCAAATGCTTTAAATGTTTAACATTTTTGGTGTCAAGAAACTGAGGTAGAACATTCATCGTGTTAGGAACAGCAGCGTCAAAATAGACAACTTAAGAGTCCATCACGTGGAAGATCAGATTTCGAGGAAATAATCGAGGAAATTTAAATACTATAATAAAACTAAATTTTTTCATGGAAAGAATGTTAGATACTACATAAAAATATTATAACGAAGTGAAAAAAAATTATCAATCCGTATGTAAAGGGCAACGTTAATTCTTTTTTATTCATAGCTTGTAAGGTTATGATGAACAAGACACCTATTCTAAAGTTATTTTATAAATTACAGTATAAAACTCACAAGCCTACATCATGTTGAGAACTCTCCTTTTTTTCTCATGCAAGGTAGGAGTAAGAGAATAAAGTAAGCTTGCATAACGAAATATAGAGATTAACTTTGTTTAGTTAAAACTAAATGATATCTCACAATCAAAGTCGAACAGGCTGGGAGAGAACAATACAACCCAACAGGGAGTAGACGCATTGCACAAAATTTATACTATTTGGCTGTCTCTCGCCAACTCTGGTGCAACACTATTACTGACTCGCCACAACCGTAACAATCGTGTAACCTTATACTCCTAACGCTACCTAGACTAATCAATACGCATTCACTAGACAGAAACTATCTGACACCTTTAATAATCGGCCTTTCAAAGCAGATTGGACGTCTCAAAGAAAAAGGACAAGAAAAATATAAAGTAATTAAATCAAATTACTCATTACAATACAAGGCTTAAATTTATTACTTTATATTCATGTGACTCAGTGACAAAGAACTGTTGCAATTACTTAAAAATTATCTGAAACGGCAAATACGAAAAAAAAGTAAAAACCAGGTGTGGGTCTCGGGACCCCAGCAAAAATGAATTTTCCAACACAAATGTTATTCAACTTGGTCTAATAGAAACTGAGAAGATTAAATTACACCTTATTTCAATTGGCTTATAAAATTAAATAATAAAAGAGTACAAGTTTTATTATAATTACGTATTTAAGCCCGCGCATACATAAAATACATGTACTTTAGTATACTACTTATGTTACATGGATTTGCTCATTATAATTACTTCCATGTCTGCTATGATACTTCTAATACATGTATTAACTGTCGGTCATGTAATGCAGAATGAAAAAAAATTTTTCACTATATGGCTCCGAAAAAGGTACTTTTATCTAGTTTCGTGGAACGAGAACTCCTTTTATTTAAATTTACTATTCGGGCATTTGATATGTCATCAAATATGCACTATCAGTTTTGTTCAAATCAATACATCCAAAGAATACATTTTTTTTTTATTTTGGCTACCATAAAAGCAAAATAACCTGATTGAGATTAAGAAGAACAATAGACATATAGCTATTTTTCGTTGCAATGTTCTTACTTATCATTGAATTTGGTTTTTATGGCTGTTTATAAATGAATATTAAAATATATCCATGCTTATAACTAACTTCTACTGATATTAAAATTTATAATAAGGTTTTGGTCCAGTAACAATTACATTTATAATACATGATAGAGATTAAAAAATAAATTAGTTTATAGCTAGGATATGTGGCGTATTGATTTACTTTCAAAATATGACTTATCATATTTTGAATTATTACAAATGTTTGTATGCATTTGTGTAACATATATTTTTGCCCTTTAATAATTATTTTTTATACATGGAGTTATTTTTGGCCTATCTGGCTTCCCATTTGAGAAACGACAGTTCCTCTTACTTTGAGAGGTTACATTTTAACAAAAATTCTTCAAAGATTTTATCAATATCCATATGAATATTTAAAACATGACATACTGATTAAAAAACTTTTTTTCACTTGATTTTTTTAAGATACTGTCAAAAAATAAGAAGATGAATGTTATGTTAATGCATAGTCCAACTCCATTTTACTTATACACGTTGATCATTTAGTTCCCCCTCAGAAAATTCGTTAAAGTGATCATTTCAGGTCTATATAACTTCCTTTACGAGATGTGACTGTTTTAAAAATTTTGAGAGATAATGTTGTGCCAAAAACGTTTTGGAGATTTTGTAAATGTCCATATTAATTTTTCAAACATGGCATAGAAAAAAATGTATTTGTATTACTTGTTCTTTTAAAGATACAGTCAAGAATAGAAATTATTCAATTTATGTTTGTGCATAGTCCAACTACTGTATGGTTGTGCACCTCGGTCATGTAGTTTCTCTTCTGGAGACCCGTAAAAATTGTTATTTTTAGCCAATTTTGCGTTCCTTTCTCAGATATATCATTTTTTATTCTTTTCAAAGGTTAGATTGTCATATTATACGTTTTAAATACTTCATGCACGTTTTTTCACATAGGGGAATGCATATGAACATGTGTGTAATGACCAGTACGTGCAATACGTATATATGTATACAATATACATAAGTATACTTTGCCTCTAGTATAGGTGTGTACAGCTCTTTTTGTCTTTCTGTATCTTTACTGTGTACCTATACCTTAGCTTTAGCAAGCGCATTGGCTTAGTCGAAGCATAGAAGCACATATACAACATACCTGTAGTATATGTATCTGTACAGGTATAGAAGCAGCGTGAAAGAAAGGGAGCACGTGGCGTACGTGTAAAAGAGACAGAGTGGGAGGAAGTGTGTAAGAGAGGATATTCAGGAGAGGTCTTAGGCCACAGGGTGGATAGCTACGTTGTTTTGTAACGCATTTTTCCTTACATGGCTGTTTACGACCTAACATGAGAAGTTTTACTTTAACAAAATGTAATAAATGCCTTTTATTTAGTTGACCGCACGAAAAATGAAACGAAAAAGAACAACAGCACACACATAATCTTTAAACCAAGTAGAATTTTTGCACGTTTAACTAAGGCAACTATTCCACGGCAATTTTCCTCTGTTAGCTCTTTAGTCTCTTGGTTAAGACTTTCAGACCCATCCTTACATATATCTTCACTGCTTGATTTTATTTACTCGCTGTCAGTATTAACGTAGTTCTCAACATTAAGGGACTTAATTTTCCAAGTTGGCTTGCATGAGCAGTGGTTACAAAATTTTTTTTCTTGAATTCAGTATAATGCTTGTTACACAATAGGTATCGCTTGAACCTACTTCGATAACTATCAGTGGACTGACGAATATGTACTACAATTCAGTTCAGTACCCAGTGACAATCACAGCACGCTTCATGAACACACTAGCTCTCAAGTTAAAATTTTCCACTTTTACTTTATTTATGTTATACTGCCATTAATACCACACTTATTTTTCATTGGTCACCATTTCCCTTTTATCATTTCTTTCAAAACGCAGTAGACATCTTAGAAAGGCTTCGAAGGAAGTATTTACAGTCACCACGAATACGACAGAGTTAATGTCTTGCTTCACAACTTTAACTTGCACATCATCGCTCACCACAACTCCTAATGATCGAATGATTATTGAATTTATTTCTTTGATCAGTCCATTGACTTGCGGGTTTCTAGACAGATTCAATGTATTCTTAATCCCACTATGCACATAAAATTCCTGAAACACATAAGGAATAAAACTCGTTCCACGATCTCAACTTTTCTGCCTGCAGCACCAAAGATTTCAATAAAAATCATTAGTTTTTGACCTGTAGATCCTACTCATACGTCTTTTATCAGCTCTTGCACTACGAATTTTCTTAGCGTCTCAATCAACCCTAAAATATAGACATTTTTCTGCTTAGTTGTTGGAAACAGACTAACGTGATCGATATGCACTATATAGAATGGATACTACTGTAGAGAAACGGGTTGCAGACCTCCTACACATAAACCACTTTTTCATTTTGCTGAAATGCAAGATCAGCTATTTTGAACGTGCATTTTAACGTACCTACTGATCTTTGAAAAAAAATACAGTTTGGGAGCTCGTTCAACAGTCTTATCGGCTCTTAAATAATTAGATAAGTCATGACGCGAAATAACTATCACTTTACGCATTGTTTTAGGTACATACAATAATAACGGCTGTCCTGTCTTTCCCACTATTTTTTTGAATAATTAACCATTTATAAGTTAGGTATATTCAGGTGTTTTGGGATATGACAAGTTTTTTAAGATGTATTGAGACAGCGTCAAATACAGTGCTTAATAAATTATATACTAAAACAAAAAATTCATCTTTATTCTACAAAACAGTTTCTATTAAAAACAACAAAAAACTGTATAAGTTAAAGTATCAAATTAATAAAAGACTATGTTTCTCATGTGGAGTTTCGATCATATGTGTCCTACATTACCCTAAAAGTTAAATTGCTTTAGCTTTATCGAAATTTTAACAAATTTGAACGTTTTTTGTACTTTTAAATATTACAAAAGTTAAAGATGTCACAAATATTAACGTGTAGTAGGATTTTGAATCTAAGTTATGCAAATGCTATAAATTTTAATCATAATTTATAATTCACATTTTTTGACCACGTATCATTATAATTTAGATTCAGAACGTCACAAATGTAAATGAGGACTTGAGCTCTTTTTTTACACTACCATTCTCAGTTTGTAGGCTCAAATAAGCTACATTTCTTTTTGTTTTAGTCAGAGAAAGTATATTTATCTACTAATTATCACTGCAATTGTAATATAAAATCAATTATATATAATTAAGATGGAAATTGGGCGTTTGTCCCCAATTGGCTAAAGATATGTACTAAATCACCTGATTACAAACTTAGTGTCTCTCGTTACAGGTGAATGAGATATAAGGTTAAAACTTTAATTTTTTAACTAATAGAAGAGAAAAGATTAATTTTTTTTTTTAATGACAGAAAAAAATGTATGCTAACGGTTGAAAAACATTATACATACAATTGTCATATGCTTTTTGAAGAACCTTAAATACCAATTTTGAACTGTCATAAATGTCCCGATACACCTGAGTGTACCTTACAAAATCTTCCACTAAAAGCTTCTGAAATGTATCTCTCTCCTTCTCACCCTTTGATTACACGTCAATCAGTAATGCTGACTAAAGATCAAAGCAATAAAACATATAAAGCTTGTCTTCATCAGTTTGTACTATTAATACCAGACTGAAATCATCGGCACTATATTTCCTAGCAGGTACTCCCAACAGTACGTCTACGTGCTTCATCGTCTCTCCCAGCCGATGTTAAGCCGTAAAATCAAGCTTGAAAATATGACTTATTCAACACCCAATCCTAGTGCTTGTGATTCTTGATACATTGATATGAACAAAACACTGGCAGTCCGTTACTACGACAAACTTCAGCCCCATTAGAAAAGGTCGCCAACGCTCAAGCACCCTTGTTTTCGCCTACCACCATCAACTTCAAGCAACTAGTACCTGTGTGGAGCTCAGTTTTTACTGCTTTTAGATAAGAAGTTTTTAATACAGGCTTGCTGCACAGCACATGCTTTAATTTTACAACCGACTACGCTGCTTAACGCCACAACTTAACTTCATGTCTCCTTTTAACAATTTATTAAGTGGACTCACGACTAAAGTAAAACGTGGCATGAATTGCCTAAAGAAACTGGGTGAACCTAAAAATGACTTACGTCATGCTTATATAGTAGATCTGAAAAATTCTCGAGTGCATCGATTTATCTCTCCCCTGGCTGTAGCTATTATTGCCGAAGTACATGATCTAAGTACTCTATCTGTTACTTTCTAAATACGTACTTAAATAGATTTACCACCAAGTTCACGCCTAATAATGACTGAAAAACTTCATCAGTATTCTATAATTGCTCGTCTCAAGTTTTTGCGTTAATGCAAACATCATAAAAAAAGTTAAAACAAATTCTTTTTTGCCTGGCCATATCCAATACTTGGTCCATTTATTTAAAAAAGCACCTCACTATGTTTGTTAGACTTCATATCGCCCTCTCAATTTGACTCGTTTGCGTTTAAGTAATAAATGTGGTCTTTTCTTTTATATGGTCAGTTAACGGTATTTGATAATATTCCTAAGTCAAGTCTAAGACTCCAAACAATTAAGCACCATGCAAACGTTAAAGCAACTTGTCTAAATTAGATATGAAAAAAGATACAGGCTTAGTAATGATATTTCGTTTGCAGTATTCAACCACTAGTCTGAGGCTTCTATGCCTTCTTTGTATGAGAAACGTTAGACTCATAAATGCAGAACTTGTTTTTGTAATTCCCGTTTGCTTATATCGAACAATTACCGATTCAAAGTCAGACAGATCATGTTCGTTTAAGCGATATGGTTTACAAAAAACACTCTGATTTTTCGCAACTTCAATGTCCATATGCACAGCGTTGGTCAACCCAACCTTGCTCAACAATTTTGACACACAATCTTGACATTTATTAAGGAACTGCAACAGCTATTTTCTCTACTAGTGGGTAGCATGCTTGTCAATTGTGACTTCATTGATCATGACTGGACAACAGAAAGCATTATATTTACGAATATCATCCACAACACATATCGAATGCCCAACACAATTACCTAATCTTACAGCTTTTGTTGTTGTACTCAAGTTCTCGATGGGCAGTATTGTTCTCCTGTTCTTGACTTTAACATTAATCAAACAGACAGAGCTTAGCAAGACATTCGCTTTATCCCGCACCTGTACTTTATTGTTTACAGGCTTTTCAAAAAGTGACGCATCAAAATGTTAAAACATCATGAATTTGAATCTTTCCAACCATTTTTTCCTCACTGAGCCAAATACATGTACTTTTCTAGCATTGTGTGGGTGTTCTCGAAGAAATGTTCCTATAGTATTGTACGACAAATTTTACGACTCCCACGGTTTACCATGGAAACAGCGTTTCAACCATAAGTTTTCCTTCTGTATTTGTCGTTTGAGAGTCGTTGCCATGGAAATGGCTCTTTGAAAATAAATACTATAGGGTAACTATCAGAATGAAGTGGTTGCATCGCTTACTCTTTGAGAACTAAATCGTCAGGCTGTTTAAAACCTTGCATATTAACGATGTAATTCATAAGTGCTTATTGTTTAAGACCTTTTTTGATACTTAATGTTTGCCTCCTTAATAGACCACTATTTTTCATTACTTTTTTCTGATTATTTTTCTTCTTCTGCTTAGTCGATTTCAGATACCCATCAATGAATTTTTTACACTCTTTGTATTTTTTATAGTCCTCTTTCTTTTCAGCACTCTGACCTTGTCTTATAATGGTTGGCTTGTGTGATGTATGAATAGCTTTTTGAAAAATACCACAATTTTTTTTTTAAATTCATTAAGATTCGTCTTCAGATTTTTTCGAAGCCAATTATCTCTCCTGGCGTCTCTTCTCAAATTTTTTTTATTCTTTTTGTCTTTGCTTGTTCTCTTCTTCTTCTCTGCTCCAGCTGCTGCTGCTGCTGCTGTGACCTTTCTCTGTGACGGTTGAAAGACGAATGATGTTAAAAGAGCTAGGCACAAGCATTTATAGTTTTACCCAAACTACGTTTGTTGACCCCCACCACTACTTTGCATGAGGTTTTTGAAATCTCCGCTCATCGAATTGTATTAAATAATGCAATGCAGTGCAGAATTCAGCAGTAGGCTGATGTGTCAGCAGAAAAATTATCGCGAGATTTAAATTTCAAACGTATATTAGCTGAAGTATTTTTAAGCAACTTATTTTGCTTGGAGCAATCAATGACAATAAAAGGTACATGGTAAAGAAATTGGACTTAGCCTAAAAGCGGGGCATGATTTCAACCATAATACGAATTCTGAAAATTAGCACACATATTATACAACAATACAAACTGATTTTTTGCTATATTAAGATTGAGATCACCGTAAGAATAATATTGCTAATTTAAATAGAGTCTCACATTCCTTGTGTTACAATGATCAAACATACTAGAATTAACTCCTCTTTGATTCTTACGGTACGTCTGGAAGGCTAAAGTAACATAGCATAGTTTTTCCAACTGGTTGACCGTTTTTACTGTCCAAATCTTTTTTGATGTTGTAGGCATGAGTAGATATTCATAGAGCTCCTAAATTTACAAACTCATAGATATGAACTTATCCTTTTGTCAATAATAAAGCAGTCAAATTTTATGAGTATCTGACATCACTACACAAAGCATATGCCATTCAGCTTTCAATATTTCTATTTTAAACTCTTTCCAGACTTGTTCTGCGTTAGCGTCACCATTAGCTACTACCCGTGATTAAATGACTGCATTCAAATCGATTCTTGGTTTAGGGAGTGTAAGTTTATGTTTCACGTTAACAACAACCTTGCGATAGTATTCAGCGACACCTTATATCATATTCAGAGGAATTAAGACATTGAAGTAGCTGTTAATATTAGTTAGAGTTGTTTCATTCGAAATTTTAAACAAACCGGCATTCTCAGTCATTAGATCCTGATCAGGACTAAGTGTGAGAAAATTGTTTGTAAGGGTCGTCAGCCCCACATTCTTATAATTATCTATCTCTTTAGCATTCATCTTTTATGTGCTTTCTTCGAATACATGGCAGATGGCATTGTTCACCAATTGAGTACTAACTGTGGCCGTTTTACCATCAGGTTTTACTAACCTTTTAGGAATATGAAGGGAACTGCGAAGTGGTAGCAGGCACAGGTCTTAAAGTTGAGTCAATACACAGATTTTATCACTATTATTATAAGTTGTAGATGCGTCTGATTAATGAGCATAAATCTCATAGGGTGCAATGGACTCGTCAAAGGTAATAGGTGTTTTATTGCTTAGAATATTTTTCATGCTTAATGCAACAAAATAAAAATATATAAGTAAGTTTTCAATAGGACCTTTTATTTTTAATACAAGACTTCTTAGAAATTAAATGTTTTGATGCGTTAGCTTTTGACGTTATAGCTGTTTTCTCTATGGTTGTAAGCTAAGTCAAATTGAAGGCATAATTAAAGTAGGTGAATATACTAGTCGTATATACGCAAAACACTCAGTCAAAAGTAAATGTACTGTTAGCTTAGGTACTGTTTTTATTTTTTCTCTTTGTTTTTTTTTTGTATGAAAGTAACTGTAGTAAAAACTGCGTTACTTGCAGTTCTCGCAGAATAGAAATCGAAAATGGTAAGACATTCTTTGGTTGGAAGCTGGTCTATTATAAAGTTAACTTTTCCTCCACTAGTTGACTGCACTCTTTTTTTTGGGACATGCAGAACCTGATAGAACCGATGATGATAGAACGACGCTTTTGTTCCAGTGTGCTGTATTTATATAGACCAAACGTCCTTCGTCAATGAAAAATGTTTCTTTTTTTTTTTTCATGTAATAGAAGATCTCTTAATTAATGACTGTTCTATTCACTTTTAACGTCTGAATACAAGTTGACTACACTCCATAAGCCAGCTTCACTTGGTTTGCAACTGCCAAATTAAAAAAACAGTTGCATTTTATCAATCTTTTTGAAATATCGTATCAGCCACCTAAATGATGACGAAGTGCGTTTTTGTTTGCCTCAGGATCTACCCACTATATAGCTGCAAAATACTTAGTGAAAAAATGGAGCAAAAAAGCATGGAAGCATCTGCTTCTTTCTTGTTTTGTCTTAACTTTAGATAAAATACAAGCCTCCCATGGTCGATATGCCATTGTCACTAAATAAGAAGCAAATTTTGTATGCTTTTTGTAACGGAAGAGTCTATATTTAATCTTAATATTTTTTCTAGATCCAAAAGACGAATAAATTCTTTAAGCCAAAGCTGCTTCCCTGCGTAAATGTAACTTTATCACTGACTAGCCTGGCTTGATGCGTTCATATTAAATCTTCCAAGTAAAAATGAAAAGCTAGGATCTTGAACAAAAAATGATGAACAAATACCATTTTTTCTGTCATTGCTAGAATAAGAGTAAAAAGTATGTAAAACTTAGCATAAGAGAGCGCATCAAATTTCGATGCTTTTTGTAGATTAAAGAAAAAATAAGATCCTCTAAGCGAAAGCTGTTCCACTACGTATTTTATACTTTTTTAGTATTAATTGTCACTTCGTAACCCTGCTTTGTGTAAACAAATATACTTACCTAGAGCAGAAGCAAAACGTGCATCGTAGAAATCAAAGCAAGTTTCCGCTTCAAACTTCTAAATATTTTAATTAAATTTACATGAGTAACGAAAGTTGACAGTTTATATATTAAATTAACACGATAAATAGCAGAAAGACATGCAAATTGCTTAAGACAATGCTCTTGAAGCACATCGATTCCATGTTTTTTTTTAACTAAAAAAAATTAGATTCTTCAGTGAGATGCTGTTTCACCATATGATCCGCTTTTTTTTCATGAGTTGGCTGCACTCTGTACTCCAGCTTAATATGTGCAGCTAATTTGCCAAGATCACTTAAAGTTGGTTCATATGGGACCAAAAAAATTTAGGTTACCAACTTTGCTATCACTTGAAGTAGATTACATACTGGTTGATATTTGACATACGTTTGGAGATAACCTCTGAAGCTAAAGTTAATTCATAGTTTTTTTTCATTTGCTAAAAATAGTTAAATAAATGTCATGCTCAAGTATAATGTAAAGTATTATGAATATGAGCTCTGGTGCTTGTTAGTCACACAAAGTCACGCCAAACCAATGTGATTCACTGACTCGATCATCCTGTATGCTTACATTTTTTATTTACTGATCCAAAAAAGAAGCTCATGTTTTTTCTATTTGCTAAATATATAGAAAAAATGTTGTTCTAAATGTTAGAAAGCGCATAGAGTTTTTATATTTTTGTTATTTAAAAAAAAGAATTTGGCAGTCAGACAGTATTTTTGAAAGTTTCAGCTGCCTTGCTCAATACATGCATCCTTGATCGACGAAAAGAGAATTATTTTGTCTATCAACAAAATGAGGATTTATTGATCGCAGTCATAATTACACGTGCGTACCTACCCACATGAAGTACACGTACCTATCTATTTATTAAGTAGCTTCAAAATATTCAGAGAAAAAAAGAAACAGGTGTCATCAATAATTAATTCTTTTATTTCAACCTAGAATACATGAAAATAAAACAGTGGTTTTGCTGTTCTTGCTTTATATAATTAAAGGTAATATTGTATGTATTTAACAATTTGCTACTAATAAATGACACTAAGTAAGCCAGCTAAATGTGCGGTTGCGTTATTCACGCAAAAATAATTACATTTTTTTGGACTTGAATCGAATAACTAAATCATGATTGCACGTAGGACAGCACATTCTGTACGTTTGTACCTACCCATGTTGTAGCAGTAAAGCATTCCACAGAAGCAAACAATGTAACTGCTTGTTTAAATAAATACTTGATTTTGTTTAACTTAGCACTGAAATATACTTCACAGTTTCTACGTATCGGGTAGGACAGTAGAAACTGTGTACTGAATTTCAGCGCTAAGTTATGTGCATGTCTTAAAGTCTTTTATTAATTAATTGCTTCAATCAAAATAATAGAATCATTAAGCTTACTATGTAACAGGTATCGGTCTGTAAAGCCATAATAAATTATCATAAATAAGAAAACCAAGACATTTACACTTAAGTTGCAGAACAATGAGGCTTGTGAGACCGTTAGTTTGTGCTGATGATTAACGGTTCTGTATTTATATACTTTTTACCTCACAACATAACTATCCAATTAATTAGTTAACTGCCGCAGCCAACTTGTGAATTTAACCACATTCATTATTAAATTAAATGAAAATAATTGAGTTACTCAGAGCCTTTGCCTTACAGCCATTTTTTTACTAAGCAACTAAGAGAAAGCAAAAAACTAAAGACTTTGCGCCTGGGAATTAATAAAGAGAATTAACTCTTACTATTAAATAGTCTAGTGCTGATTATGAATAAGATTCGTAATTATGAATGGAAATAAATTAATAACATTTATTTTAAAAAGCAGACGGGCTTGCTCACAACTTCTCTTTTTTTTCTTACATAATTTAAATAAATTTATTGTTTAGGAGTAGATATTTCAATGCATGACATTTTTTATTCCCTGCGCTTGCTTGCAGCATATTTAATGACTTTTAAAATAAATAAAATTTTTCATATGAACTATAAAATTACTTCATAATAACTAAAGAGTAAGTAACATAGTTATGAGTATTAGTAAGTGCTTGGTTACATTTTCTTTAGTAATTATTTATTATACTAAAATAAAAGAGCGCTTCTTAGAGTTCAAACTTGATTGCAGTTTATTAATGGCTTATGAAGTAGAGACAAAATAATTAGGTCATTTTTCACTAATGCTTGCTCTTAACTATATTAATATCTGATTAAAAAATAAGTTATTAATGTTAAGCCTTGTAGCCTCAAACGTTACTAGCTCACTAATTTATTGGATGGGAAATATCTGTTGGAAAATGGTAGAATTACCTCAGAGTAATACTCTTTCACTACCTGATCATCAGTTCATTAAATTAAGTAACGAATTATCGAAACTACTGGTAAATAATTATCTACTTTGTAATTTTACATGAAATAGTTTTAAATCAAAAATTTCATGGTTAGCATCAAGTCTTCATCGCTTGCTTGTAGGTGGTTTATGATTTTGGAATAAAAAACTACTCACATACTTAGAACTGATGCTTGATTATTTATTTATATACTAATAGTTCATTAATTAGTCACAAAAAAAACATGAATGCTTGTCTACCACGCTATCAAAAGTGTGTGAAGTATATAACATTTAAATTACTTACTTCTTATATTTTTTGACCTTCTTATTAAATAGTTCTTCTAGTTGCTATGAAAATTAAGAACTTATAGTCTACTAAAAAAATAACTGCACGTTGACTATCCTACGTTTAGTTTATTATCGACAGCAGTCATTTTTTTTTGTTTTAAAATAACCTTTTTTTCCGCCTTTAGCGAGTTACATACAATACCTTTTGTATCGACTACTACTGATTAATTCAACATCACTCTTTTACTGTTGAGTCTCACTTTTTTGGCTAATTTTTTTTTATAATGAGTAAGACAGTCTCCTTACATTACATAGCTCTCGTTAATTAATTAATTGATATTTTTAAACACCCAATTCTCGAATCAGTGATTACATTACTCTTTGAACAATTTTGTTATGAGATATGTGCTAAAATTTTAAACTTTGAAAGGCTATGTTCGTGCTTCGGCATTTGCTCTGGCTTTTTTAAGCTGTAGCAGTTGATAAAAGATAGCAAACGTATGTTCAAGGTTTCAAGAAATTTTGTCACTTTTTATTTCATCAACTACTCCGTTAAGTTGTTTGAAGCTTATTTTATCCGTTCAAGCGATAGTTTACGTAAAAATAGTTAACAGTAAAAGAAATTGTTTATAGTTTGTGCCAAAAAATTGCACTATTCTTAATGTCTTTATAACTGTTTTTATGTGAGATTTCAATAAGCTTTAACATTAAATTATGTATAATACTTAAAAAATTTAGTGAACGTTTGTTTTAATCAAATCAGGAGATTTTGAAGGTTTGTATATTAATAATTGTAAGATTCATCGAAGATTTTATAAAAAGATGATTTGTTAAAAGAAGTACATAACAGAATATTTTAAAAGACATTGTAGTTTTTATATCCAATATATTTAAAAGACTTAAAAAAGTATGTAGACTTTATATCAAACATCCGAAAAAATAAACAAGAGATTCTGTACCTTCCTAATTAATCATGCATTTACGGGCCATATTCTTAAATATAAGATTAAAAATGTACTTATTAGTAGAAACTCATACAATACTTTTTGAATACGGTTTATTCCAAAGGGAAAACAAAAATCATATATGTAATATAGAAGTATGCTTACCACATGTTCATCTTCATTACTGGAACTTTCTTCTGGTATAGTTTCTGGAAACACCTTATCTTTAGGTGATGATACCCAAGATATCTGCAATAGAATATGAGATGAAATGATTGTAAGGCTTAGTTAAAAGACTCATATTGTTATAACTTACGGCTTCGCTGGCATTTTCATCTTTAACATTGTTTATTGGTAATATGCTTTGGCCAATTGAAGCAGTCATTATTTGATGACTCATCAGACTAGCTTTGCCTGAAAAAAAAGTTTGTATAATGCTTTTTGCCTTAGAAAATCAATTGTCATTTGTAAAGTGTAAATAAGTTATATGAAAAATTTATGAAAATTTTATAAAAAGTTCTTTATTGAGAGCTTCTCTAGTTCAAATGTGTAACCTTAGGTTTTTATAATTTTTATGAGCAATTGTAAAAAACAACAAGTGTTGTACTAAAAATATAAATGCTTTCTAACAATGAAAGCATTGTGATGGATTAAAAGTATATAAAGATAACATGCTTCATAAAAAATGAAAAACTGCATGATAAGATTAACTATAACATACGTGTTTTTGCCTATTAATGTTATCATTGTACCCTTATCTTGTAAACATATTTATCCATCGATCTTCTTTTCTCTTTTTATCTCTTTATGTGTGTATGTATGTGTTTATAAAAGTACGTATCTGCGTATACAGCTGCATGTGTATTTATTTAGTCGTTATTAGAGATTTAATAGCACTATTTTAATAGACTTCGAAAATTTATTTATGAAAATAACATTTACCACCCCCACGATACAAAGTTTTTCGAAAAACAGTACCTTTTCTTGCATTATGCATCTTAGGCGAATGAAGCTAGAGCAAAAAGGTGTAACAATAAGACTTTTCTCACTCTGCTATGGTTATATGGTCGTGTTTATAGCTGTATTCATAGCCTTACGCAGCTCTCTCTCTTTTAACATGCGTACCAAAAGATTTAACGACTCTTTCTTTTTCAGCCTTCTTCAGTTATAATCAACTAGTAGCTCATCCCCACCCTCCGTGCTATCAGCAATTTATTGAGAGAGGCCACTATAAGTAGAATATACATGTGTAGAAATTTGAATTCGCCTGCTGGACTGCCTGTACAAAGTCAGCATAATGCACGATATAAGAAAGTAGGAGGAGCTGCATGTAATTCAACATAGGAAATTTAAAACTATCATGAACGACGGCGTTCGTTTCTTATTCGTAAAGACATAAAACCTCTAAAAATTTATGTTTTGACGTATGTAAAAGGTAACGCAAATTCAACATTTGTTATGTTAACACAGTTACAGAAAATAAAACATTAGGACTCTCGGAACCTCTGATAAAATTAAAGCTTCCTTATATATGTAGCAACGAAACATTATGTAACTTAAGTTTTATACATAAAGTATGTAGATACACATATGCGTATAAATTCGAAAGCATAAACGCACCCACACGCACACACACACAGGCGCGCGCACAAACATACATACATACATACATACACATACATACATACACACATACATACCAATGTTTTTACATACAGAAACAATGTATATTTCTAGATAACTCATTGCAATTATTACATGAGGACTTACACTACCTAACTATCCTACCTTGCCTAATTTAATATAGTCTTAGCCCTGCTGGTGCAGGTTTGACAGCTGCTGCTTGGCATAATGCTTACGTAGTAGAAACGGAATCCAAGGAAATAGGCCAACCATTTTCACCACTAAAGGGATGTCAGCTGTAGCACGAGATGCGGGCACCAGGAGATCAAATGAGCAGACGTCGGCACTTGGACATACTAGTCCTCGGCAGTACGTGTGTTCAGGCTATTGTAGCAGCCCGGGTCGTCAGCACGTAACCATAGCTGCATCTTCTACTGTCACTCGGTGCTATGAACCTTATTTACTTTCTGCGCACACAAGAAAACGCATGTACTCCAACTAGGGATCACGTCACCTTCAAATCGTACGTCACAACCGTGAATAGACAAGAGCGAGAATGTTCGACCTATTTGCCCGCTGATTATTAGTGCTACCTCGGTGTCTTAGCTATCTGTATGTGTTGGCATGCAGAGGTACAGGGGCCTTGGATCGGGTAGGGTTGCTTTTACTGTGAAATTGTATTGCCTTGTTACAATAAGGGTTTTTATGTTATATACTCATTTTATTGGGGCTATTAACACGTACCCCCTCACCTCTCATGGTCCCACTAAGCTCCTACAGCCCTCCTTGATCACCCATTACACAATGCAAGAGAAAACTCCTTTAATTTCTCTATGAATTTACCCCAACAAAATTTGTATGAATCTCTACATCCTTTCATGTAAATTAATTGGCCCTTACCAGTAGGTGAACAGTGGTGGTTCTAGCTCAACTGAGCCAAAACCGCCTAGCGGTTGTAGCTCACTTCCCCTCTTTGCCCCTGACATGCGGCAACCATGGCCGAGCTGTGGCAAGTATGCTCGAGAGCAGTCCGACCGAGTACCCCCCAAACTGCTGCTGTTACGTGTGGAGACTATATTCAATCTGCAAGTATAATAGATAGGGGCCTCTCGAGATTAGCTTGAATATGCGAAATCTTGTGCAGCTTGTTCACGCAATGAATATATACATTTTTGTGTAAGCAAGTGCGTTGCCTGATAATATAGGGTGCAGAGTGGTGGAAGAAAAATTGTTAAGATTTTTGTTTTATTTTAACTAATGAGTTAATTTTTTTAAATTTAATACATGTACATTTACAAAATGATTTTTTGAAAAAGTAATTCTTGAAATACAATACATTTTCACAGCTCTTTATTGTAATCGTAATCATCGTTGTTGTCATTATCAATCCATTCCATATTTAAGTAAAACTTTTTCATTCGTTCAAATGGTGAATAGTCTGTCATATCAGTGACTTTAAAGCCAAATCTTTCAAGGCACTTTTGTTTCAGATCTCTAATAACAAGTATCTTCGCAGCATTTTCAAGATTCTCCCTTAAGATATTTCCTATTTCTGTGTACTCAATTTTTCCCGAGTCCCAGCTTAGTCCATGATAGTAAAGTTCAAGGTATGAACTTTTATGTTTATACTTTGGTGTTAATTTTCTGCATCAGTGGAACTAAGTGGAGGGATAGCCAAATCCTTGAGCACATAATCATTACCTGGTTTCTGGAAACCTTGCATGTCCACAAAATACTCCATTTTCTTCGATATTATGATAATAGCTTTGTTTTTTATCTTTTTATAACCTTCATTTCTAGGACAAGATTCTTTGTTGGTTAAATACTTATCAATAAAGTTTTTCAGCCAAGATTTCTTGTTTTTATTATCATCATCCTTAGTTAAAAGTTTTTGATACTTAACATTAGTAGTAAAATTGCTTGTTCTTGGTTTATGCAACATATGGATTTAAGTCTCATTAAACAAATTGATTTTTTAAACAGTTACACAGTCTTTATCTTTCGATTATCCCACAGATTTTGTTTTTTCAACATTCATATCTTTCTTCTGCTCATTCCTCTTCATAAATTTTTTTTTCTCTTCTTGTCGTCATTTATTTTCTGCTTCTTCTTTATCCCAGATGTTGCTCCAGCCTTTATCCATGATGGCTGAGAATAAACTGATGCTCGCAGAGCCCATGAATTGGGTTTATATAGCTTTACATAAGTTTCATTGGACCATACTGAACGATACGATCATATAAAATTGAGCAATAAGCTGATGTATTGGCAGGAAAATTGTTATGCGACTTAAATCCTAGTCTCACATCTACTGGAGCATTTTTAAATGTCTCATTTTGTTTGGAACAATCGAGGACGATTAAAGGTATTTGATTGAGAAAGTGATGGTTGCCTAATGAAGGCGTACAATATTTGCCATAATATGAATTTTAAAAATTAGCATACATATTATACAGCAATGCATACTAATTACGTGTTATATCGAGATTAAAATCACCATAAGGATAATACTGTAAATTTAAATAGAGTTTCAGATTGCTTGTATTGCAGTGATCAAACATACAAGTGCTTACATTTTTCTGATTTTTTCGGTTTGTTTTGAAGGCTAAAATAACATAACGCGGCTTTTCCAACTGATAAGATGTCTTCACTGTCCAAATATGTTTTGATGTGCAAGGTAAGAGGGGATACTCATATAAATCCCAAGTTCGAAAACTCATAGGTTTAAACTTATCTTTTTACAGATAATTCAATAAACAAACCTTATGAGAACCTGACATCACCACAAAGAGCATAAGCCACTCAAGCTTCAACATTACTATTTTAGAGTCTTTCCAAGTTGTTGTAGCCGCAGCATCAGCAGCATTGAGAGGAGTTTACAACACAGCATTAATATCATTTCTTGATCTTGTAAGTATAAGCTCATGTTTTATATTAACAACTATCTTACGATAGGTGACAGTAAGTGACAGATGGCGTTAATAATCAATGCGGTGTTTGTTACTGCCGTATGTAGTTTCCACCAGGGCTTTTTATTTTTAAACTAAAACTTTTTGTAAACTGAATGTTTTGATAAGTTAGTTTTGAATGTGTCAATCTTTTTCTTGGATGTCTCGATGCTTTGATGGACTTTTTTCTCTGACGTCCCAAGGCTTTGAGAGCTCGTTGTTGACTCAGTGCTGGAGTGCATATTAAGCTTCCTATATGATTTGTCTGATTATAAATGATACCCATTATGGAGAGGGTTTTATGTGCAATCTTATAGTTATGACTTCTCCACGAAAATTTACTAAATCACCATCCTGATCTACAATGCGTGGTAGTATATGATCAATGATACGTCCAGTGATCGGTAAATAACTTATTTGTGAAGGAACTTCAATAATCTTATATCCGGGTGGTACAGCAAGAAAAAATTTATGCATTGTGTGTACTTTGTGACTGTTTATGTAAGCTCCACTTGTGATGTAACATTCAACTCTTAATGCGTTTTATGGAGTGACTCTAGCACCGTGGTGGACTGGCTGGGCTCAGACCAATCGGTTGGCAAGAGTCTAGTCGACAACTACATCGAACACATTCAAGAACTCACTTCCCGTAAGGCGTGGCGTTACGTGTCCACTGGCGAGAATCCAGCCGACATCGCAACCAGAGGCGCTTCACCTGTTGAGCTTCAGCAGAACTTGCTCTGGTGGCATGACCCACCCTGGCTGGCGTTCCCCCCTGATTTGTGGCCGGCTCCGCTCGATCAGCGAAGACCTTCCGCTGTCTCAACTGACTACGAAGAAGCTCATCAAGTTACCGTTTGTACAACTGTATTGGAAGCGCACCGCGCGCCCTATGAGAAGTTTTCGAGCTTGTGCCGCCTTCTGTGGGTTCTCGTTAGACGCCGTCGCTTTGCGCTCTTAGTCAAGAGCCGAGTAAGATCTCCAAAACCCCTTTGCTCAAAGGAATGGGACGAGTTTCTGCTGGTCTATCGGGCTCCGATTAGAGCTCACGAGTTGCAGAATGCATTCTTGGACTGTGCGAGAGCGAGCTAAGCTCACTACTTTGCCGCCGAGATCGACACCCTGAAGAAGAGGAAACCGATCATCGTCAAGCCTTCTTAATCGTCTGGACGCATTTCTTGACGACAACGATGTGTTACGTGTCAGTGGCCGTCTCCAACACTCTCCCTTGCCCTTTGACGAGAAGCACCCTCCGATACTCGACCGCGCATGTAATCTCTCGCGCCTTTTCATGGAATGGGCTCTCTGAGCACTACATGGTGGCTTTCGTTCTACCTATGGTCACGTCATGCGCCGAGCGTGGATCATTCGTGGCGACGCCATGATAAAGAAGTGCGTCCGCAAATGCGTCTTGTGTGCCAGATCCATGGCTCGACCCATAAGTCAATTTATGGGCTCTTTGCCGGCTGCTCGCGTGACGCCACCACCTCGGCCATTCAGTAAGACTGGTGTTGACTACGCTGGGCCGTATCAGATTCTCCGATTGAAGAGGTGAGGCATTTCCTCTTCAAAGGGCTATGTCGCCATTTTCGTCTGCCTCTGCACAAAAGCCATTCACTTGGAGCTAGTCGGTGATCTCATCACAGCGAGCTTCCTCGGCGCTCTATCTCGTTTTGTCGGCTGGCGAGGAAAACCAAAGGAGATCTGGAGTGATAATGGGACGAACTTTCATGGAGCAGATCGCGAGCTTCGAAAATTGATGGAGGAGGCCGAGCACAGTTGGGATTCAGTGGCTGAGAATCTCGCAGCGGAGGGCATCGATTGGCACTTCATCCCTCCTGCGGCTCCTCACTTTGGAGGGCTGTGGGATGCGGGCGTCAAGTCCATGAAGTATTACCTGCTCCGAATCGCCCAAATAAGGCGCATGACTTACGAGGAATTCTCGACCCTGTTAGTCGAGATTGAGATGATTCTGAATTGCCGGCCCCTTGGTCCAATCGCTGGAGACACTGACGATCTGGACGTCCTAACTCCAACCCACTTCCTCATAGGAGGCCCGCTTACTAGTCTGCCCGGTGCTGAGCAAGACGACAACTTGGATCGCCTGTCCCACTAAAACCTAGTTCGAGGTATATGCGATTCACTCTGGCGCTGATGGGCTAAAGAATATCTAAACACGTTGCAACAGAGGGCGAAGTGGACAAAAAGGCGTAGAAACCTCACTGTTGGTGACGTGATACTAGCCTTGGACCCCACGCTCATTACATTGACGGGCAAATGGCCTCTTGGTCGTGTGATCGAGGTCATCCCGGGTAACGATGGTTTGGTGAGAGTCATCAAAATAAAAGTCGCAGGCAATGAATACACTAGACCAATCGTGAAGATCGCTCTTCTTCCGATACTCGAGGAGCCAGTCGAAGCTTCTGGCGTTTATAAGCAGCTCGACACTGCTTTCATGGCGTGCGGTGAAACATTGATTTCACGGCGGGCGGCTGAAGCTTAACTAGGGGAAATTGTCTACAAAAATTTCGTCCCAGGGACGAGGCGGGCGGTATGTTCCATCAGCAGCCGGAAATGTTGTCAAATTAGGCGCGGAGAAGCGGTGATAGCAGCGCCGGAAGAAGAGCTGGCGGACGAACAAAAGAAGCTAATAGAAAGGGAAGAAAAAGAGTTGGGCAGTAAGCAGAGTGTCGTCAACAAGAAGGAGTTTTTCCGTTGTTCTTGCCTAATTTGTTTTTTTTTTTCTTGTGATCACGAATCTCCTCGTCTGTCCTTTGTACTGTTTATTCTCCCGAGTCCAGCCCGCTCCCCGATCTGGCAGGCTCTATCGAGCCGCTGCATTTTTGCACATTCGTCATCCCCCAAGTGAGACTTTTTCATGTATGTGTGTGCTAAATTCAGCTCCAGATAACATAAGTTTTAAAAATGTTGTGAATTGTTAACATATCTGTGTTATCGTCAAAGTCGTCAAAAAATCCAAAAGCTATCACTTTGATGCTTTACCCTCTCTAAGAGATAATGTTGTAAGCAGTTAAGGAAATTGTTATTTTTTTTGTAAAAAATTGTTAATATTTCTGTAAGTTTTCATTGCGTTGAAACTTAAGGGGAGTACTGAAGGGGCTATCCCGACCCCTTAGACTAGCCAAGCGTCTAACCACTTACTGATGATTTCTGTCCTTGCTTAGCTCTAGACCGAGGCACACTTGTAATCTCAAAGGACACACACTCATATACAAATCTCTCTGCTCATTCTAGCATCTTTTCCCACGATGACATGTGTATATCGTAGGGCTTATGTCCCTACATTAAGAGAAAATATAAAAATTCTTACATTCAAATTTTTAGTCCAAGTATTAAGAATATAATAATTGTCTTTTTATATTATTTATTCACTTAAATTTTTAAAAAATATTCATTGTTCAGCTAAAGAAAGTTAATAAATAAAAGGTCAAGTGTCAAACTCATAGTACCCAAAAAATTAAACTATTCTAAGCTCTTGGTCAACCTATATGATTTCAACATCTCTTTACACACATACGAGATTTTCTAGATGGTAGACACTTCTAAAAGTTTAGTTTTTTACAGTTTTACTCTTTAATCAACATCCAGAGGACGTTGAGCTTTTTTTTCTAGATATTTCTGCATGATGCAAACATGTTCATACGTGTGGAATGGCATCTCCGAGTTTTACTCCAGAATGCTTCGGTACTTGTAGCTCTAGCTTATTTCAATAATGTAAATGTATGCATACAAGCAATAAAAGATGTCTGCCAGTTGCACACTCAGGAGTGGAGCTTTGTGTTGATTTTTCTCATTTTGTGCGCCAATAACATGTCTCCATACGCAGTGAATGGCATTACTATTACTCAACAATGTCTAATTGTAAGTGACTGGGGATGATTTGTTGCTATGTATGACTTTTCATATAATATGCTTCTAATGATAGGGGCTAACAACCAAGATACTATATAGGTGATACTTTTAATGAGTTTTTGATACTTGAAATTGACATAATATTAACTTCACATAATATAACTTATGTTAAGTCAGATTATGTAGTGGCTAAGCTAAAAAAAAACTCGACTTAGATAAAGTCATGGCCTAACCAAGGTACGATAAGTGCCAAAATTTTGTTAAAACTACTTTTAATAAGAGACAAAACCTCTACTACTTAAAAGTCCATACAGCTTTGCTTAAGCTTAGATAAAAACTTGTTTTTAAAAGAATTTAGAAATCATTTCGAAATCAGTCTTAATACATTTAACTTAATTTTTAATAGGTCAATGATGAATCAACTAATAAATTTAAAAACCACATTAAAAATTTGTTTTTAGACAAGTTTTGGTTGAACCAAGATATAATAGTTGCTTGGATTTTGACTGAACTAGTGAAAATGAATAGCCCTACTTTTGCTTGGTAAAAAATTCATCTATTTCTTAATTCAAGCCAAGCTAAGAACTGGTCTTTGCAAGAATCTTAGCCAAACTATAGTATGATCGTAGTTAATGTTTTGCCAAAACTACAAAGAATTAGTGGCCGAACCACTTCTAGGTATATACATCCACAGCTTTATTAAAACTGAATGTTAGCAGCTCACCATGTATGAAAGCCACAATGATTAATCAGCTGGTGAATTTGATGTTGAGCCAACATTTGCTTGGTCTTTGCTCAGCCAAGATTAGTCGTATGATAAATCTTAGGCTTAATCAAAATAATACGCTGATGATATTCACTTACCTATGATTTGTAGCTGTTTCAATTCTGAGCTCAGCCAAGATAAGTTCTCTAACAAATTTTAAATTCAGCCACAATGAGATGATGATTGATTATTGAAACACTTATAATTTAACAACTGTTCGACTTCTAGCTAAGTTCTCATTTATCAGCCTACTACACTTGAAAGTCACAATAATCCAGAAGCTTATGGATTTAATTCCGAGGTATGATTTGACGCAGTTTTTGGTTCAGACAAGATTAATCATCTTATAAATTTTTGGCTGAATCAAGATCAAATGTTTATTGATTTTTGACTCACCCCTCATTTAACTACTGTACAAGCTATGATTCAGCATACCACTACATTGACAAGTTACTAAAATTTATCATCTAACAGATTTGATGCCAAGCCTATAATCGTCACTGTTGTATTTTATGGTTTAGCTAAGAATAGTCATCTGATTAATTTTAGATTCAGATAAGATTAGATATTAATATATTTCTGGCTTTTTTATGTCTTCTGTACTGCACAATTTTTGGCTAAGCTATGACTGAGCAATCTACTACATTTTTAATTCACTACCAAGTATCAGCCTCCTGCTTTGACGGTGAGCCAACATTTGACAATGTTTAAATTTTTGGCTTAGCCAAGATTAGACATTTGATAAATATTTGATTTACCCAAGACCAGATGCTGATTACAGTTTTGCTTCAATTGCCTTCACCTATTATACAATTTCCAGCTAAGCTATGATTAAGCAGCCAATACCTTTCAAAGACACTCAGTTCATCATTGGAACCTAGTCATATACCCTTGAAAGTTACGAAAATGCATCAGTTTGTAAATATGATAGTAAGCCAAGCTATGTCCGTGTTCTCATTCTCGTTACAGGCTAGATTAGTTATCAGACAAATTTTTGACATAGCCAAAATCAGATAATGATATTCATTGACTTACTTATAATTCAACTAGGGTACAATAACTGGTGAAGCAATGACCTAGCAACCTTATGCACTTGAAAGTCACAAAAATGATTATCAGCTTACTCATGGTTTGAACTACTGTACAACTTTTGGCTAAGCTATGATTTATCAACCATCTTCTTTTAAAAGTTACTACAATTAACCAGCTTATCGATTTAATGGCACGCCAAGATTTGTCACTGTTTCACTTCTTGGCATGGCCAAAATCAC
This sequence comes from Copidosoma floridanum, assembly GCF_000648655.2. Next base: position 702,242 of record NW_019379490.1, on the reverse strand, counting down.
ATGCTGTTGACAATTGCTCACCCATGATCTAACTTCTGTACAATCTCTGACTTAGCTTTGATTATGTTGTCTACTACGTTTAAGACTTAGAAGAATTAACCAGCTTGTAGGTTCAATGTCGTGCCACAATTTGTCGCTGTTTTAATTCTTAGCTGAGACAAGATTAGTTTTCTGACAGTTTTCAGATTTAGCTAATAGCTGATGCTAATTATATTGGCTTACATATAAGAAAACTACTGTTTGATTTATGGCTGAGCTTTGATTTAGTAGTTAACTACGTAAAAAAGTATTAAAACTAATTAGCCTCAAGATTTGTTGCTCAGTCATAAATTATCACTTTTTTCATTTTGAATATTAATAGAAATGTGAGCTATTCTCATGTCACTAAATATGACTTTCATTATAATAAAAATGTAGTTAATTGAAATCTGTTGAATGTTGATCCACAAAAGTATGCAGCTTTTTTGATCTAGATATTTGCTTTTTCAGTAGTGTTGTTAACTGTTGCTATTTAAAATAAAAGTAATAATAATCGTTGATTTCTTTTTATGCAAGAAAAAAAATCAATTTTCCATCTTACAATTATCTAGTGTTAGAACAGATTTCACATACAATCATGAAGGTTGAAACAAAAGACTCTCTTCGCCAAGACTCGTTGCGAAGAAATAATTTTGAAATTATAGTTTGGTTAAATCTCTCAGAGCTCTTCCTTACACATAACTATTCATTTGCATTTAATTGAAGCATTCTTTGCTCTTCCACTCTTATATTTGTGGGGCTTAAGTTTTTGCATTGCTCCTTTGATTTCTGAAAGTTTTAATTTTTAAAAAAATGGTGAATTTCCGAGAAACAATCCAAGCTTTAGACTCATTTTTCTCCACGAAAAAAAAAGATTTTAAGAAAACAAACCAGCACTATCTAAGAAATCAGAATAAAATCTATCAATTTACGTTTTCTGATAATTTTTTAGCTTTCTCCCAGCCATTTCAAGCAAGTTAAATACAACGTTTCCACGCACACAAAGCCTGGTGCGTACAAGGTGGCCTGCTTTTAGTTGATAAGCCCGAATATTGAATTTTATTATTGTAGGTGCTTAATTGTTCAACTAAATAATAGGTTTTACATATGACACTGATTGTGCATCCATGTTTACTTTCAAATCTTAGAGTGCTGTAATATAACTGATATGTCTACCATTGACAGACAGCAAAAGTTACTAGGAATAAATTAAAAATAAGTTTATGTAATTACGCGACAACACAAAATCTACCAGACAAATAAACCAGACAACTTGAATAAATAGAAAGGAATCAAAAATATAACAAAGGTATTAACCATACATAGTGATAAAATACTTTCCTTTCAAATAAATAAAAGCGAATAGTATAATACAAGTACATGATTATTATTTGTATCTCAGAACAGTGACTACTGTAAGATAATCAGAACAGAGAATATTAAGTTTTACTTGTATCTATTGCAATTATACAATTCCAGCAACAAATTGATATGACTAGATAATAATTAGAAGATTAAATAAGAAGTAGTTTTAAGTACAAAGAACCTAACTTTTAATGGAAAGTCATCTTACCACTTACTTTTTGTACGTAATAATTTAAAGACGTAAAAAGCTAAGTGTCGTTCAAGCCCACACTGAAACTTCAACTGATTAGTATACAGATACCTGTATTATGAATTTAATCACTTAATTCTGTGTAAAGCTCCACTGTTCCTAGAGTAATTTTTAGATACCATTGACATTGTATACAAAAACATGGAAGTGGTTCCACATAGTAAGTGGTTGTGTCGAAGAACAAAGATCAAAATTACTAATGATCAAATAGCACCAATTACCACTCACTGTGGTGACTGACATGTTGGGTATTGTCCAACTACCACCAAAAATAGCATCTATACCGTCTACTTTGGGTTTCACGTACCTTAGGAACGCTTGCTGACGTATTATTTGTAATTAGCTACCTCAAAGATCCTCGAGAAACTACCAACATTTGTCGTTTTCCTGTAACTCCAGAAAACTGCACTTCTAGTCTCTACGCTGGGCTCCAGGTACCTTATTTTTATTATATAAATTAAGATGTATAGTTATTACTCATTGATTAAAGATAAACTTATAAAGTTGGTGAGTTTAAATACCTATAACCTATGCTATGGTACATTTTTTTTTTTTTTAAATACCTACTTACGTAATGTTTAGGCTTTTTTGCTTATTTTTATTTTTAGGCTTTATTTTAAATGAGTGCCTACAGCCTTGGTACAGTACGGCGCGTTGTTACATTATATTGGTACTTATACAGTATTTGATTACATGTTACAAATATCGGTTACATTTTCACTTTGTTGGATATTACAGTTGTGGTTTTGTTGGTACAGTGATGATGTCACTTACACCACCTGGAGAGCGTAGGATCTAAGTGGTGGGCCATCATTGCTGCGAGAAGGTTGCCTAACCCCTTCTCGAGGAGCATTGCGTGGTGAAAAAGTACAAATAAAAATTCACAGAGGTACTCGCTCGGGAGTGTCGCACTGGCCAAGAGTCGAACCCGCAGTCTCCCACGTGGTGCCTCACGAACCAGCTGACCGAACTACCGTGCGCTCCTATGGTACTGTCATATGATAAGCATAAGTATAATACGGAAAAAATATGGCATATGTGCTTGATCCAAAATATGGTTATGTTACAAGAGCATCTAGTCTGTCATTATAATACAATATTCAGGGCATGATGGGTTTTTTTGTAAGTCAGTCCCTAAAGCCTATTACCATAAAGAAGTATGTTAAAGTGTACTTAGCTTTTACTTTCGATGAAAAATATAATAAAAATCGTTTATTTTTAATTTAGACTATACTTGTAATGACAATTTTTTTGTTTTTGAAACAAAACTTTTAACATTGTTTTTATTAGCACCACTGGATTTAAGCACCATTAATTACGCTTAAACCAATTATCTATTAAGTTTTTATGTCTTACTCAATTTACAGTAGGCTGTCCAACTTTAAACAAGTATTTTTATACACAAATAAAAATGTGTGTATATATATACATATATATATATAAATACATATCCGTAACCCTAGTCCCCGAGGGGGAGGGACCCGATTATGCAGTTTATATAACAATACGCGGGCGAGCTGTATATAAGACGTAGGGTAGAGAGACATATACGCAGGTCCGAGCGCTCCGTGGCTAGACGGACAGACAGACGGACGGACGGACGAGGGAGGGAGGCCGCCTTTGCTTTTGGACCGAGNATAATTGTGCTCTTCTACATATTAATCAAATTTTGGTATCGCAAGGTAAATCATGTGAGTCTTTTAGTTTACCGACACCAACCATTAGCAACTATATAAATAATTGCAATATTGAGGAAATATCTTTTAGTAAAAAAATGTTCGATATAAAGTATTTTACGGAAGTCTTTGATAATGATAATAATAATTGTGCTCTTCTACATATTATTCAAATTTTGGTATCAGAAGGTAAATCGTGTGAGTCTTTTAGTTGACCGACACCAACCATTAGCAACTATATTAATAATTGGAATATTAAGGAACTATCTTTAAGTAAAAAAATGTTCGATATAATGTACACAAATTTGAATGACAATCAAAGAAAAATATTTAAAACTATTTGTAAACAAGATGAAAAAGTATCTTTCATAGATGGTCCTGGTTGATCCAGAAAAACCTACTTATATAAGACACTCGTTGATTATTTTATTTCTAGAGGTAAAAATATTTTGTCAATGGCTTGGACAGGAATTGCATCTGTATTACTACCAAAAGGTATGACCAGTCATAAGACTTTTTGTTTACCTCTAGACTTTTATAATATTGAAAGTGTAGTTTTAGAATTTGAAACTGAAAAAAAAAACTAAGGGAAGTTGATTTAATAATATGAGACGAGCCTTCTATGATTCCGAAAAAAGCTCTAGAAATTGTTGATAGAACGTTGAGAGACTCATGTAATACAAAACTTTGCTTTGGTGATAAATTAATAGTATTATGAGGAGATTTCCGACAAATCCTTACAGTTATAAAAAACGGTAATAGAACTACAATAATAAAAGAAACTATTAAATCATCATTTTTATGGAACTTCTTCAAAATTTTAAGATTACAAAAAAATTTCCGTTTTAGTAATAACAAATTTTTAAAATTATTGTTAAGAATTGGAAAAGGGGACATAGAAACATTTAACGTTCCTTTTTATTTATTTTTTTATGTATAGGTAAAATTTGTCAATTATTAATACATATCATGAATGTTTATCATGTTCATCTGTTGTACAAATTTCAGCATTAATTTAAAACAGAATAGAAATGGACGTAAGTCTTCGTGGTTTAATCAGGCTTTATAAGATGACTCATTAAGTGATGCGAAACTTTCATTGTTTATATTAATGATACTCTAAATTTAACTTAAGTTTATATACGTCAAAAGAATAATTGTGTATTAAAGGACTATATAAGTGATGATGGTATAATAATTATGCCATGAAAAAATTCGTGGGGGTCGGTGGGAGGGCCGTAGGGGGTCGGTGTGGGGATGTGAGATGTTTTGAGAAAAAATACTATACAATATTTCCATGTGATTTGGAAGGAATGTGGTAACAGACTCTAACACATCGACAGGGCTGGCAAAATGTAACGTTACAAAATGCTAACAAAAAAAGTCAGCCCACCAAAAACTTTATGCTTACAAAGAAAGCAAGGGATCCAATAAATTGAAATACAATTGATTGTATTTAAATTTAGCTGATTATAGTATTGTGCACTAATCTGTAACTATTTAATTAAATATTAATACATACATTGTTATTATCCCATAAAGCCATACGTGGTTGAACCCCCTGGCTTAAATAAAGACTTATACTATACTTCTAGACTATACATATAATATTTTGTAGGGGGCAGTGGGGGGCCATGAAAAAATGCGTGGGGGTCGGTGGTGGGGCTGTGGTGGTCAGTGGGGGGTTTTGAGAAAAACTACGACATGTCAAAATAAGTAAGAAAATAACGGATTTTTACCTTATTTTGTGGGGGATTGGTG
>NW_019379490.1:632069-697121 GCF_000648655.2 Copidosoma floridanum | reverse complement strand
GTCGAATATCCCACTGATTCAACTATGTTCTTTAGGAATATATATATATAGAAATATATATATATATATATAATGGATGTATCCCCATCTTTAATTCAAAGTACTTTAGCAATGCCAAGGCAAACTAGTAGAAAAGTATAGTAGTCACATAAAAAAAATATACGATAGAATAATGTCTTTACACCACTTGGTCATGACACTGCCGCTCAGGCAACGACATACATTAAAAGAGAGCGCGGAAAAAAAGGTCATGAAACAACACACATGAACCTTATCCAAGTATACCTAACAAGAACAGTGACAAGAAACACAGATAATTACGAGCGCAGCCACAAACAGACAGAAGTACGTGACACGACAGAAGAAAATAGATTGGCTGGTGATCACCAAGTTTACTCGTATTGCAATAAATACGAGGAATATGCAACAAAATTATATATAACACTAGTAGAAAATGCTACAAATATAAGAATTTAGAACCCGGATGTAAAAATAAGAAGCTCCCCAGTGCAAGTAACACAAAAAAAGCAAAATACGAGGGAAAAAAATTGTGCTCTCTGCAAACGAATAAATTAGAGTTACGGGTGCAGGCAATACAACAGCGAAAACTAAAACTATACGGACGGAAATTTCAACTACCAAATAGTTATGATGACCCTTTTAATATAAATAATCTGAACTACAAGAACAATCATAGATGGAACCCTTACAAGACTGCAAGTTATAACAAAAATAATAACTACAACAGAAATTCTGATTATTTAAGAAATGACAGCAATTGTTACAATAACTAGAATAGTAAGTGCAATTATTATAAGAATAACCATAACTAAAATAAAAATTACATTAGGGGCAATAATTATCATGACAGAAGACCTCTAAATTAATTAGATAATGGACCTGACTGAAGAAAAAATAGTTCTAAAACAGAGCATTTAAGCTTTTAGGACTCTCCTTATGATCCTTAAGCGCCAAGTTGGTCCTGAGAACGGAATGAGATATAGAGCATAAGAACAAGACAGACAGCTAAATAAGAGCAGCCAAGAAGCTCCTTTTAAGTGGCATCCCACACCGAGCACGCTGCACGTTAGGGACGACTGAGATACCTCTTAATAGTATGACAATTACTCTGCATGTAGCTCTGGATAACTCTTCAATCGAGATCAAAGTCATTATTGGCTAGGATATTTTAAAGTTGTATAAAGGCCTCATGAGAGCCAAGAAAATTATTTAGAGTTTAAAAGACTTAGAACTCTGCTAGGAAAACCAAAACATCTTAAAATCTTTGTCAAGTCAAGGAAAATAATATTTGCGAGCGTAAAAGACGAAAGTACCTCGGCACAAGTTTACTGGGTCCCTCTTCAATATGTGAAATAGGAAATTCTATTTGGCGATTTAGTAGAAAAAAATAAAAATCATAATGTAAATGCGGCAGTTGCAAATGTTATAGATAAACAATTTGACGTACCAAGACTAAAAGTGGATGTTTTTAAATATTAAGTCAGATAAAGAGTGGAACCTTTCAGCATTTTGGAGATGCTATGCTATAATCGGGCTTTTTAATATTATAACCCAAAATGTAAAAATTATAAGCTGAAATTGCTAACCAATTACAAAATTACAAACTCAGTGGCTCGCACAACCAAAAGTCAGTAACGTAAATGTTGACAAGTCGATGTTTAATCAGAATCAATTGAGATGTTATTTTAACATATTTGGAAATCTCCCATAAACATCTAATTTGAATAGTAACAACACGAGTGCTACGTTACGAGCAAAACCGCTCATCTGAAAAAAATAACACCATCTAATTGCCCTAAATCCCCTTGATCACATCAGTTATGATTGTGCCAAACATTTGGATGCTTACGCAGTAAATAAGCAATCGAAAGGCACACACACACACACACACACACACACACACACACACACATATATATATATATACACTAGTGGGGCTCCACCCTCCACAGCGCTTCGGTCGCCAACCCTCCCTTTTATTGTGTTATAACCAGAACAAACAGAAACGATAAAAAAAAATATTGATACTGACAATGATAAGAGAATATTTTGTTAAAATAAATTCCATGAAATATTTTCACAACTGAGTCATGATCAACGTCGAATTTTTCAAGAAATAATAAAATTTAAAAAAAAAATTTTTTTTATCGATGGTCCTGGTGGATCTGGAAAAACTTTTTTGTACAAAACATTAATTTATTATTTCATATCAATTAAAAAAAAGTCCTTACAATGGCTTTGACAGGTATTGCTTCTATTCTGCTCCCAAAGGGAATGACGACTCACAGAACTTCCAGACTTCCTTTAGACTTAAGCACTATAGAAAGTGCATTCTTCCAGTTTGAGCCAGATAAAAAAAAAATTACGTAGTGTAGAAGTAATTATTTGAGATGAACCTTCTATGATACCGAAAAAAGCGTTAGAAATCGTTGATAGAACTTTGAAAGATTTTGAAAGATTTATCTAGTAGTAATAAACCTTTTGAAAATAAAATAATAGCTTAAGGTAAAGACTTTCCTCGAATTCTCTCAGCAGTAAGAAACGGAAGCAAAATTACTATTGTTCAAGAAACCATACAATTTTTCAATTTTTGACCTCTATTTAATATTTTTTATTTAAAAAATATTATACGTTCAATTGATAAGAAATTTTCTTCATTGCTACTGGATATAGGAGAAGGCAAGATTAAAACCCTTAGAATTCCTCAGACATGGAAAACAAATGATGTATGTTCTAAAATTCTTAATAATGATGATAGTTCTTCTATAAGTAAAGCTATATTAACATCTCACAAGGAAAACACTCATTTTTTGAACAAAAAAATTTTAAAAAATATGGTAGAAACATTAGTAACGTACTTTCACAAATAAGTAGATAAATCGGACGATGATATTTATATTGATTTCCCTAGAGAATATTTAAATAGTACTAAAAAAGGTTTTCCTCCACATGAATTGAATTGGAAAATTAACGCTATGGTTATGTTGATACGAAACTTAAACATATCTAAAGGACTTTGCAATGGTACAAGATTACGAATTACAAAATTATTTACATACAACATCAAATCTGAAATAATCACAGGTGAAAAAAAGGAACAAAGTCTTTATTCCAAGAATAACACTACAAGCAAACAATTTTTTTTTGCTACCATTTATATTGTAAAGAAAACAGTTTTGATTTACCTCAGCTTTTTCAATGACTATCAATAAATCTGAAGGTCAAACTTTAATGCCTTAGGATTATACCTTCAAAAACCATTTTTTTTTATGGGCAATTATATGTTGCATTGTCTTAATGTAGGAACCCAAAAAAAATTTTTATATAAAATGAATCAGAAAATAAATTTAAAATTAAAAATATTGTTTGGAATAAAATTTCAGAGTAACAAAAAACTATTCTTTAGTTAATTACTATTTTTATACGTTCTTGCAAATTTTCTCTTTCATCAAAAAAGCAAATTTCAGTACCGTCTAGTACCCAGATTGATGTAATCATAAACAATCCGTTTTTTGTAATATGTTTTCAGATACACCATGATGGATGCAAAATTTCATCAGTGTGACAGATGTAACTCAAAATTTTTAAATCAAGAATGTCGATCATTGCACGGAAAAATTCACAAAGAAAAATTTTTTGTATGTGATCTGTGTAGCATTATAACATTAGATACGAAAAACTATTTGCATCACTCAAAGGAATGCCAAAACATTGAAAAAAATTTTAAGTGTATTAAATGCGAAAAAAGTTTCAAAAGAAGTTTTCACTTACAGTGACATTTGAAAAGTTATGAAAAAAACGTTCAAAAAAATATTTGTTAAACCTTTGGAAAAGGTTGTGTAAGAGCAGAGCACCTAAAAAGACATTTTAACATTTTAAAGAGTGTGTAATCAAAATAAACATCGTAAGGAAGATAATTATAACAAAATTTTTTGTTATGGTCAAATAAAATTATATGTGAAAATTAGACCACTTGTAACAGTTAATATAGAAGGGTTAATTAATTTTATCAACTATTTTTAACGCTTTTTTCAGTATCATAGAAGCTTAATTCCAAATAGTTACTTCTACATGACGTAATTTTTATTTATTTGGCTCAAACTAGAAGAACGCACTTTCTATATTGCTTAAGTCTAAAGGAAGTCTGAAAGTTCTGTAAGTGGTCAATTCCTTGGAAGCAGAATAGAAGCAATACCTGTCTAAGCCATCGTAAGAATGTTTTTTTTAATTGATATAAAATAATAAATTAATGTTTTGTATAGAAACGTTTTTTCAGNATAAAAAACAAGAATAAAAATTCTCGTTGCAATCTCATTACTAATGATAAAAGTCTTGCTTCTTTAATACTCTTTTTATGTTTTATAATAATAAATTATAATAGTTTTGATGTGTGCAAATACAGAGCCAACAAAGCTCTTATTCGGTAAACTTGAATGTGGTGCTACTTTCTTGTGAACATGATTAAGAAGTGTCTTTAATTCTTACCTTACCATGAAATAAAAGTCTTATTTCGCTGATTACTTTTATTTACTGCACTTCAATATAAATCACTTAAGCCATTTGTGACAACTGACGACGTTAAAATTACAGCAAGATCTCTGAGTTGCTTGGCAATTTTTTACTTCTTACAATGAAACAAAAACTAAAAAGTACAGCCTTATATTGTCTGAAAAGAATCGGTAGGCCAAAAAAAAATTTAACACATAATTAATAACAATAAAATTCATTATACTAACCGTGAAAGGCCGACAGTAAACAAACTCAAGTTTAAAATTCATAATCACTGCTGTTAGACAGGAAAGGACTGGGACCACAAAAAATCAGCTTGCTAGGCCACCGAATTAACACAAAAAAACCCTATGGAAATATGGACGAGACTTCAAGAACTGCTACGAACAAACGTCCCCAAGATATTTGATGAATGGAGTCAGACCTACCCTTTGATTGGTATATTGAATAATTGATGGCTTTATGTCTTGGTTCTTAAAAGTTTTGTGATTTATGCCCCTTAAAGCTATGAAGGAATCCACTTACCTCAATTTTGTTTTCAGCCCTTTTTCTATCATCCAAAATTAAAAACGGCCTCTCTTCCTTTCGTCTGTCTTGCAGCACACTTCGGCTTTTTCCTCCGATATCCATCCCTCACCCACGCAACCGTGATCATCGATTTCACTGTGATACCAATCACATATCAATAGAGAAATCGGCAATCCAACCATGTCTCTTCTCCAGATGCCATCGATCCTTTACGAAATTTTCCCCGCAACAGTATGACTCTAAACAAATTTATGAAGAGACCCCTCCAAGAGTAGTTTACCAACACTAACACTACGCTTTTTTTCATTTTTTTATTCCTTGATGTTAAAAGGATATCATTTAGAAAGTTCTTTATTTTGCTAACAATGTAATAGCCATTTTTCACCAAGAAAGAGTCCAAGGTGAATCCTCCTTGAAACAAGGCCTTTCTATCTTCCTTTTTTCGGTGTTAAGTAAGATGGCATTACGTTTTAGGATTTTAAAATGTTTACGTTAGTATGCCTTAGACGATTGCATAGGACACTCATAACTATGCATGTAGCTTCTGTACTACTCAGGTAACCTAAAAGAGGCTTACACTGACATTCACTACCTCAATTTTGATGTCAATATCTGAAACTCAGCACGTATGTGCTTTAATCTAGTGTGCAGTTGTGTGTGTGTGTTAGGCCTATTATTGGTTATTTCTTCAAACGCTAACGCCAAAGCTCCTTTCGAGCAAGGGTCTAAGACACTTTGTGATTATTAAACAACCAGCACGCGTCTCTTACGTACTAGGCCTATAATCCAGTGACAGTACAGCAAGGTCGTCTTGCACTGATTCAACAAGTGCTCATTGCAACCATCTTATCTCGTATTACCCGAGTACACCCGTCCATGTCCAGGCTTTGGTATTATTCTATCAGATCAGCCTATCTTACTCCTTTCTTTACTTTGCAGTCTTACTTCAAAACTTTGCTCTGGTAATTCAAGGCTCTTAAAAATCTTTAATCTTTCAAAAAGCCGATAACAAAAGAAATATACAATATGAGTCAACAGGAGTGATAGTGGCAAACGAAATAATACTAGAAAAAAAGGTAATAGTTTCCCGTTCAAGTCACAGAAGGGCAGAGCTTTTCTGAGGTCCTAAAAAAAAAGACAAATGACTTCAAGTTGAAAAAATCTTAGACTACAGTCAAAGAAGTCACTACGACCAAAAGGGAATATCTTTTTACAGTTGGAGGCGTAGAGGACAAAAAGCCTTCGTTAGCAGTACAGCTACATCTGTGTTAAGATTATTATCTGTTACATAGGATAAGGTAAGGATAAAGCTCAAAATCTGAGATCTCAATCCATTGACTAGAAAGACCAACGTTCAAGTTGCACTGAGCAGGAATCCTAGTTATTTACTTCTTAGAAGAGCAGTAATACTGGTAGGTACAAATAGAAAAGCGCATAAAGTATGTCTAATAAATACTAGACAGACCGATGCTAGAACAATAGAAGAAATGATTAGCTTGCTCATCGGCTTCTTGAGCCACCAAGTAAGGGGATAGCTTAAAACTCTTAGATGGTACTGGTATCTGGGAAACGGAAGCATAGCTCAAAACTGCCATAAAAAAGCCAGTCAGAGCTATGCTTTTGATGTAGCAGCTGCAATCACAGCAAAAAAGACCTCAAGAAGGGATCTCGATGTTTTTCTTGCGGAAACAAATCACCAAATGCAGTGAAGGTAGCAGTAGCTAACTAGTATTCAGAAAGGTAGTAGAGAAAGCCAAAAGCAATGAGCCTACAAGGCGCAGATAAAGTCTTAGAGGACAAAACATAATGACTGTTGCAGGTCCACAGTACGATGATTTACTTCAGCCATCAGCGAGGGGAACAAAAAAAATCAATGTTCTAGAAAAATAGCATATTAAAAGACAAAATAAAGATGAGGTTACTTCACGGTGATGACGACATCCAAGAAGGGCTATGTAAATAATAAAATTCCGTGACCCTGGTTTGAAGTTTAAATGCAAATATGGATCCTGAGTCAAGTATCCCAGGCCATACATCTTGCTTGTTTAGTAAGTATTCAGTCAGTATTGCTAAGGACATCGCAGTGGAAAACATTAACTACTGGCAGACTGCGAAACCCATGTAGAAAACAAAATTGTTTACCGTTAAATTATAAGCTTAGAAATTTTGAACAGCCTAAGATAAAAAAAAGTACTAGTTAGGATAGTAAATGTTGTACTAATAAAAATCGAAAAATGATAAGAACAATTATAATAGTAATAATAATAATAATAATAATAATCTTGATAATTTTAGTAATAATAATGATTATAATGATAGAAATCTAAGCAAAAATTAAGATAATATCGAATATTATGATAGNAATAATAATAATAATAATAATAACAATAGTAGTAGTTTTTTTTTTTCTTTAACGGAAATGGGGTGATGCACAACAGCACACCTCAGTGACAGTGGTAGTGTGGGACTCAGTGGATTTTTTTTTTGAATCACCCATACCTACTAAAGCCCCTTCCCCCATGCCGCGTAGCTTTTGTTCCACCCTGGAACCACGCAAGCATTACTTCAGGGTGGAGCCACCAGGGAGACCATTGGGTCTCACAGTATGAACGAGCAAGCTTGCCACCATTTGCTAGTGCCAATCCTCTTGAATCCTGAAAAGCACTCGGGGTCCCTTAGGACCAGCACTCTGTCTAGCGTTCCACAGTAGGCTCCTAATTCAGCCAGCACCACTGTAGGCTCAATGCTTTTCCTTGCTAGTGAGTACAAGTACTTAGAGCAGCATGGGTCCACATAAGCCCGCCCTTCTTCTCAAGGCCTTCCCGTCTTATTTGCTTTCTGCTTGAGCTTTTTTCCTGGCCTCTTCTAGCGCTTTTTTGAACAGCGAGCAGCTTCCACTGCCAGCTTCGTGCTTGTTGTCCGTCGTTAGACAGAGAAAATACCGTGCTAGGCCTGAATACTCTTTTTTCCTGTACTTGCAGCTTCCACACTGAAAGCAAAGTTTGGACCTATTTTATTCTTTACAGCTGCCTAAGACATGTCCATATCCCAGGTATTGGTAACCTATTTTTACTTCGATTCATCGTTTGATTTGGCAGCTTAGGAAGCCGACTCTCAACCTGCTTTTATTTTCTGCTCGTCTAGCAGTTGCATTGCCTCTGTCCTCTGATACTTGGTTTCAAAAGAGCTATTTGAGGTTTCTGGCTACCATGTACAAAAGTTTTGACAAAAGCTTTTTTAACCTTGTCTTCCTCAGAAATAGCATCCAGGTCTCTAGTATAACTTTTCTCGTGCTTATTTTGACAGTTCCCTGTCCAGCTTCCGACTTTTAAGTTTTTCATGAGAATACAATTGCATTCGTTACACCTTTGGCTTTTATGAGTAAGTCTCCTTTTTTTGTGGTATCAACACTTTTTACTGTAGCATTGGCCTTGTCAGGGTCAAAATTTGCCTTCATTGTCTTAAGCACCTGAACAAAGGTTTGCCCTTCAGCCATCTTGACAAGTCCTGTTGTCGTCGAGTCTATTCTCTCCTTCTGGTTTTTTCGTCGTGCAGGAGAAAATTTTCTTGTTGGCCTATGACTGTTTTCTTTTTTTATAAGACATGGCTTCTTAGCATTTTTCAGGACTCTTTGATGAACTTCTGCTTCTTTTAACCCGTTCTATTACCTTAAGGGCAGTATTCAAGGTTCTTTCCTGAACATGTCGTCAGAAATTACCTAGCCTTTGTTCCCTCTACTTCAGGGATTCAAAGAAATCCTTTAAAGACCTCGTAAATGCGTCTTTCTAAAGCCAAAAGCGTTATTTTATTAACTCTGCTTCTTCAAGTTGCGTAAGCGTAGCCTTAAGACCATTTTTAAACAGCGTTAGCCGTGTTTCCATACTTATCATGAATTGCTTTCAGCGTCTCTTGAATCACTTCTGTTGCCAATTAAACTTGTTCAATTTGCTGCCGTTATCTTACTCTAAGCTCAGCACCAGTGTTTTTCAAAGACTCGAGATCCTCCTGCGTCTAGTTGCTAACAACTGACACGTTGCTGCCCTCACTAACGTTACTGCCTATGCTTGAAAAGCTTCTTTTTCATCCCATACCTGTGAGAACAGGCCATTAAACGTTCACCAGTCCTAATTGGCCAAGAGACATGTCTTTTTGCATCCCCCCCCCCCCCAAAATCCATGGGGCCAGCGGCGGTCACCCAGGCTCGGACCAGATCAAAGCTGCTGGCAGATTCCCTCAGAGAGGTTACCGCCTGTGATACAAGAGTAACGTTCGGGCTGGCCAGGAGTCGCCATTTTTCATTAGTCCCACCAGCAGAGACTGTCCTAGCGTTGTATAGAAGGTGAGTAGAAGTGGTAAATGTATTTTGTGTATGTATATGTTGATACACTACAGTCATCTAAGCGAGACGGGGGCATGTCACACAATCTCATGATCAGCACAGACAACTCGCCAAAACGAGCTGCCATATAAAGGAACTTAAAGGGCCGTCATGTAGCCTTCTTAGTGGTAGTAAGCCTAGATTAGTGAGCCACTACGTCTTTTTTGCTTATGAGGTGTGTAGCCATATCAGATCTGGTTACCCAGACTAACTTGGACCACATCGTCTGATTTCACCTGCTGCTAGGCCTTCCTGGACAGCTAGAAAGAGACTCCACCGCCCACAAACTAAAACAGCTAGTAAGTATACCTGTTTGTGTTTAGTAAGAGTGTAATGCATGTATCTAAAAAGAATATTTTAATCGCCACTAAATTCCATACTCGACGGGGTGAAGAGTGGTAAGACCTGTCAAGGTTATTACCAAACCAAGACAGCAGGCTGATTCTTAGTGGCATGGATGGGGGTCAGCCTCTGCTGGCTCTCCAAGTCAGTTCGTTATTATTTTGAGACTCAGACAGCTCCCTTTAAGCTCTAGTCTCTACATGCATACACCACTTATACTCTCATTTTTATTATAAAGTCCCCCCCTTTTTTGTTTCTTCTTTTGTTTTTGGGAAAACCCAAACCCTTCAATTTTAGGATAAATATTCACCTATTAGTTTAAAGCCTACCCCATCCCAAGCCGGGCACCTCCACCAACGACAAATTCTTGCAGCCCGTAGAGAGTGAGTAGTAGATGGAGTAGTATTTTTCTTTTTTTTGGTGAAGAGAGTGAAAATGCATTAAAACACACCGTTGGGTCGGTGGTAGTGTAAAACTCTGTAGATTTTTTTTATAAGACCGCCTATACCCACAAAATCCCCCCCCCATGCCACGTGACTTTTGATCCACCCCGGAACTGCGTTAGCATTACTTCAGGGTGGAGCCACCAGGGAGACCATCGAATCTCATAGCATTAACGAGCTAACTCGCCACCATTTGCGAGAGGTACTAATTCTCTCGAGTCCTGAAAAGGACTTAGGGTCCATAAAGACCAGCACCCAGTCTAGTGCTCCATAGTTGGCCACTGACGTAGCAAGCACCACTATAAGCTTGTTGCGTTCCCTTGCTAACAGGTAAAAGTACCTAGTGTAGTGTGGATCCACATTGGCCTGCCTTCAAACTCAGGGCCCCTTTGCCTACTTTTTTTCCCGCTTGAGCCTATCTTCTGGCCCCTTCTAGGGCTCTTTTAAATAAAGGGCAGCTCCCCCTGCCTGCTTTGTGCTTGTTGTCCGTTGTTGGGAAAAGTGAGCACCCTGCTAGGACTGGACACTATTTTTTCCAGTGGCTTAAGCTTCCACGCTAGAAGCAAAGCTTGGATCTGTTTTCTTCCCTAGAGTTGCCTGAGACGTGTCCGTATCCCAGGCATTTGCAACAACCCGTTACTTTAATTCTTCTTCAAATTCGGCAGCTAATGAAGCCGACTCATAACCTACCTTTCTCTTCTGTTTGTCTGGCAGTTGTTTTGTTCACCTTTATAAATGCCAGCCTCTGTCCTCTGGCATTTGGTTTCGAGAGAGCTACTCCTGGCTCCTGGCTCCTAAGTCCAAAAGTCCTAGCAAAAGCCTCTTTCACCTCATCTTCCTCTACAATAGCATCCAGGTTTCGGACCTCTAATGTCACTTTTTTGTTGCTTATTTTGACGAAACCCTGTCCAGCTACCGACTTTTCAATTTGCTGTGAGAATGCAATAACATTCTCTACACCGTTAGCCTTAGTAAGTATGGTTTTTTTTTTGTAGTAAGAACACTTAAGACTGCCCCATTAGCCTTACTGGGGTCAAAGTTAACCTTGATCACCTTCAGCACCTTTTCAAAGGTCTGCCCTTCGGCCCTCTTAACTACTACTGTTGTTGACACTTTTACTTTCTTCTTCTGGCTTGTTTTGTCATTCAGAAGAATCTCTTTGTGTTTGCCACTGCCTCTTTATTTTTCATTTGAAGACATAGTTGGCTGGCATTTCTCAGGGCTGTCCAAGCTCCTGTTTCTTTTACTTCGTTCTCTTCCTTTTAGGGCAGTGATCAAGGGTTTTTCTGTACATGCTGTCGACAATTATCTCACCTTGGTTCCCTCCACTTCAAAGATTTAAATGACGCCTTTTAAGAGTTTGCAAGTACTTTTTCTTTAGAAAAAAAGCCTTTCCTTATTACTTCTGCCTCTTTAAGGTGTTTAAGCGCGGTTTTGAGCCAATTCTTAACAGCATTTGCTGTATTACCATATTTATTGTTGATTGCTTGTAGCGTCTTTGTAATATCTTTCGTTGCTGATTGGACTTTATCAGCTACTTGCTGTCGCTTTACTTTGAGCTTAGCACCATTTTCTTCTAAAGTGGCAAGCTTCTTCAGGGTCTGGTGGCTAAATACTGACACGTTGTTGTCCACGGTGTCGTTGATGCCTATGCTCGACAGGCTTCCTCTTCGCCCTTTGTCTGTGAGAAAGGGGCATGGAATATTTTGCAGTCCCTGTTGGCAATGAGACACGTCTTTGTGGCCCCCTTCAGAATCCATAGGGCCTGCGACAGTCATCTGCGCTTTTACCGGATCGGAACTGCCAGTGGATTTCCTCAGAGAGGTTACCACCTGGGGTACAAGTTTTGTATCGACGTTTTTCATGTTGAAATATTTTTTAATGTCTTACTGACCCATGAAGGCTAGTACTACCGTTTTTTCTAAAAATAAATATTTGGAAAGGGTTAAAACCAGGGCAGCAGTCCACTCTGTTACCAGAGAGAACCGCTACTTGCTTGGGCCTGCCGGGAGTCGCCACTTTCACTCAGTTCCACCTGCAGAGAGTGCTCTAACGTTCAGTAAGAATCCTAAGAACGGTGTTCGTGAGTAATGTATGTATATGTTGGTACACTACGGTCATCCCAGCGAGACTAGCGGTATGCGAACAGTCCCACAACCACGCAGACAACCCAACAAAACGAGCTGGCGTAAGGCACTAAGGTGCCACCATATAGCCTTCTCAGTGGTAGTAAGCCTAGATTAGTCGGCCCACCACGTCTTTTTTGTTCATGAGGCGTACAACCATATCAGATGAGGATTACCCAGACTTACCTGGGCCTCATCGTCCGGCTTCACCCACCGCCAGGCCTCCAACGCGAGCCCGGAAAAGGGCCCTCCACATGAAACCCAGAACTATCCGTAAGTGTCCCTGTGTTTGTTTAGTGAGAGTGTAATGCAAGGGTCTGAGAAAAATGTTATAATCACCACTGACTTCTATACTTGACAGTTGCTAGTTTTTGTTGGCCCGCATCAAGCATTGAAGTGCCACCCACAGAGGTAGCAAAAAAAAAATAAGGAGCACGAGCAGGGCTGGCCCATGCATTTACACTGATGAAGACAGAGGGCACAAGTCTCCCATCCACACCACTACAGATACACACGCCAACGCCGCACACGCCTCCCAATGGACGCCCACGACCACTACCACAGAGACCCGATCCAACTGCCCATCGTCACCTCATATCTTAAGAGGATGCCCCTCTGCGCCAACCAGGGAAGCGCCTGGTATAGAGAAACTAGCAAAACCACAGCCAAAAGAAGGAGTAGTAGTACTAGTAGAAGTCGTAGAAGTCGTTTTTTTTTCTTGTGGAGGGAGGGGAAATGCAGTGAGACACACCGCAGAGACAGTGGTAGTGTGGGACTTGGTGGATTTTTTTTATAATACTACCCATACCCACTAAACCCCCCCCCCCCATGCCCCGTAACTATTGATCCTGCCCGGAACCACGTTAGCATGACTTTAGGGTGGAGCCACCAGGAAGACCATCGCGTCTCACAGCATAAGCGAGCTAACTCGCTACCAATTGCTAGGGTTGCTATCACCACCAATTGCTGATGCTCTTGAGTCCTGAAAAGGACTTGAGGTCCCTGAGGACCAGCATCCTATCTAGCACTTCGTAGTAGGCCGCTTACCTAACAAGCACCACTACAAGTTAAATGCTTTTTCTTGCTGGTAAGTAAAGAGGTACCCATCGCAGCCTGGGTCCACATTCGCCTGTCTTTCAACTCAAAGCCCCTTTGGCTTATTATTGTCTTGCATGGGCCTTATCCCTTGCCTCTTCTAGGGCTCTTATAAATAAACGGGAGCTTCTACTGCCTACTTCGTGCTTGTTGTCCATTGTTGGGCAAAGAAAGCACCGTGCTGGGCCTGGACACTCTTTCTCCCGATGGTTTAAGCTTCCACACCGGAAGCAAAGCTTGGATCTGTTTTTGTTCTTGCAGTTGCCAGAGACGTGTCCATATCTCAGGCAATTGTAACATTTTGTTACTTTAATTCTTTTTCGAATTCAGCAGCTTACGAAGTCAACTCGTAACCTGCCTTCTTCTTGTACGTGTCTGGCAGTTTCTTCGTCCACCTTTATTAACGCCAGCCTCTATCTTCTAGCATTAGGCTTTAAGAGAGCTACTTTTGGCTCCTGGCTCTTAGGTCTAAAAGTCCTAGCAAAAGCTACTTTGACCTTGTCTTCCTCTACAATGGCATCAAGGTCTCGGGTCTCTATTGTCTCTTTCATGTTGCTTATTTTGACAGTCACCTGTCCGGCTACCGACTTCTTAATTTGCTGTGAGAAGGCAATAATCCGTGAAGGCATTTTCTACACTTTTGGCCTGTATGTCTCCTTCTTTGTAGCACCAACACTTTGAACTGCCAAATTAGCCTTATCGGGGTCAAAGTTCACCTTCATCGTCTTCAGCACCTTTGCAAAGGTCTGCCCTTCGGCCATCTTTACTACTACTGTTGTTGTCGCGTCCACTTTATTCTTCTGGCTTGTTTAGGTATTCAGGAGAACCTCTTTTTGTTCACCATTACCTGTTTTTATTCTCCGAAGACATAGTTTTCTGGCATTTCTCAGGTCTGTCCGAAGGGCTTCTGTTACTTTTGCTCCGTTCTGCTTCCTTTAGGGCAGTGTTCAGAGTTTTTTTCTGAAGAAGCCGTCGGAAATCATCTCGCCTTTGTTACCGGCACTTCAGGAATTTAAATGACGCCTTTTTAGAGTTTGTGAACACTTTCTCTTGAGAAAAAAAGTATTTTTTTATTACCTCTGTCTTTTTAAGGTGTTTAAGCGCAGCTTTGAGCCCATTTTCAACAGCATTTGCTGTGTTACTATACTTATCATGAATCGCTCGTGGCATCTCTGTTAAATTTTTTGTTGCTGATTGTTCCTTATCAGTCACTTGCTGTTGCTTTAATCTGAGCTAAGCATCTTCTTCTTTTAGGAGAGAAAGCTCCTCCTGGGTCTGGTTGCTAAATACCGACACGTTGCTGTCTTTGGTATTGTTAGTGCCTATACACGACAGGCATGCTCTTCGTCCTTTGCCCGTGAGAAAGGGCCATGGAACACTTCGCAGTCCCTGTTGGCCATGAAACACGTCTTTGTGGCCCTCCCTCAGAATTTGTGGGGCCGTCACTCGGGCTTTTACCAGTTTAGAACTGCCGGCAGATTTTCGTAGAGAGGTTACCGCCTGAGGTACAAGTTTTTGCATCGAAGTTTTTCATGTTGGCATCTTTTTTAATTTCGTACTCACCAACGAAGGCCAGCATTACCCTTTTTTCTAGAAATAAGTATTTGGAAATGGTTAAAACCAGGAAGCGGCCCTCTCTGTTACCAGAGAGAACCGCCACTTGCTCAGGCTGGCTGGGAGTTGCCACTCTTTTTCTGTTCCACCCGCGAAGACTGCCCTGGCGTAGTGTAGAGCATGCATGAAAGTGGTGTATGTGTGTAGTGTATTATATGTTGGTGGACCAATATCGACCTTGCTAGACATGCGCCAGGTATATAATCCCATGAGCAGCGCAGACAACCCACCAAAACGAGTTGGCATGCCACTATGTAGCCTACTCAGTGGTAGCAAGCCTGGATTAGTCAGCATACCATTTTTTATTTTAAGGCGTGCAGCCATATCAGATGTGGTTACCCAGACTAACCTTGGTCTTATTGTTCAGCCTCACCTGCGACCAGGCTCCCCGTGGCCAGCCAAGAAAAGACCTCGACGCACGAAAACCAGAACGACCATTTAGTATACTTTTGTTTGTTTAGTGAGAGTGTGATGCATGTATCTGAGAAGAATGCTAAAACTGGCGCTTACTTCTATACACAACAGGGTAGAGATGGGTGAAGACCTGTCAAGGTTGCCATTACACCAAGACAGCAGGCTGATCCTTAGTGGCTTGGACGGGAGTTTTTTGGGAAAACCTAGTTTCTCACACATTCAGACGAATGATCACCTATTTCTTTCGAGCCTACCCAATCTCAAGCCAGGCACCCCCACCAGCAACTAGCTCTTGCAGCCTCTAGAGGGTTAGGTCTGGCAGCCCCTAGAGGGTGAGAAATAGTACTAGTAAATATTGCTACTACTACTACTACTTCTACTACTTCCACTACATTTTTTTTTTTCTTTGGTGGGAGGAGAAATTCATTAAGGCACAATGAAGGGACAGTGGTCGTGTGGAACTTAGTAGATTTTTTTATGAGACCACTCATACCCACTAAACCCCCCCTCATGCCGCGTGGCATTATTTCCACCCCAAAACCGCGTTAGCCTTCCTTCAGGGTGGAGCCACCAGGGAGATCATCGTATCTCACAGCATTAGCGAGCAAGCTTGCCAACAGTTGCTAGAGGTGCCAATCTTCTCGAGTCCTGAAAAGGACTCGGGTTACCTGAGGACTGGCAGCCGTGTTCTAGCGCTTCATTTATGCTTTCCCTTACTGATGAGAATAAATACTTAGCGCAGCTTGGGTCTGCATCAAAATACTCAGGGGCCCCCCACTACCTGCGTGGCGGCTCTCTCTTCATCTTTCTTTTGCTGGAGGACTGTCCCGACGAAGCCATCCACTACCTTCCACCTCTCTTCGCTGCTGAGCATCTCAAAGATAATGGTTTCAGGAGTGGGTACCACGCCGATCTTGTCCACTAGCTGCTGGAACTTACGGTGCCATCTCTTCCACACGAAAAACGTATGTTCGACGATATCATCCAACGCAGGGCAGTAAGAGCACCTAAGTGATGCCTTCACTGCCATGCGGTGGAGATAGGCATCGAACTGACCATGCCCAAAGAGGAACTGGGTGAGGTGGTAGTTTACCTCTCCATGCCCTCTCTCCACCGACGGCCGTAGGTGCGGAATTAGGCGGTGCGTCCATCGACCCACAACAGCCCGACCCCACTCCTGTTGCCACGTCGTCAACGTTTCCTCCCGCCTGTCGCTATCGCTTACGTCGCTGGAGCCCAGGAATTTCCTTCGCCGATCCCGCGCAAGCAACACGACGGGAATCGTTCGTGCTATCACCATAGCAGCAGCGAAGGAGACCGTTTGGTAGGCACACGCAATTCTAAGAGACCCTATGCACTGCACCAAAGTTAAGCGCTCTCGGACATCCTTCCTCGCAAGTGCGTCCGCCCATACCTCCACGCCGTACAGCAGGATCGAGTTGGAGACCGACGCAAGGAGCCGCCTTTTGGCTTCCCGTGGGCCTACAACATTCGGCATTTACTGTAAAAGCGCCCCAGAGACCCCAGCGGCTTTATCAGCTGTTCTCCTGATGTGCTCCCCGAAGGTGAGTCGTGAATCGATCCACACTCCGAGGTAGCGCACCACCGGACTCGCGCACATTATCTCACCCGCAACGCTTAGGCGAAAGTGACCCCTGAACCATCTCTGCCTGGTGAGGACGACCATCTTCATTTTTCCTACAGCTAGCTCAAAACCGTGATCCCGGAGCTACTCCGACACTATCGCGACCGCCCATTGTATTTTGCGCTCGGCCTCCTCTTGCAATCTCGCTGTGATGTGCAATGCTATGTCGTCAGCAAAGCCCGTCAGCTTGACCCCTGAAGGCATTTTAAGGCGCAAAAGTTCATTATAGACCAGGTTTCAGAGATCGAGGCCAAGGGCAGATCCTTGTGCAACTCCAAACGTCAGACACCTCTCTCTTAGTCCATCCTTCGTGTTGTACCGGAGTACTCGATCCTGTAGGGAACTGTCCAGGATATTTCTCAGGTAGTCCGGCACATTCTGGCGCTTTAGGGCCCTCATTATGTCGGACCATTTCGCCGAGTTAAAGGAATTCTTTAACTTGAGAGTCGCCAGGACACAGATGCTCCTCATCTTATGAAAGGGTTTCCATGCCTTCCTGACCGACTTGAGAACCTCAGCCACAGCCATAACCATTGATCGCCCCTTTCGGAACCCATACTGGTTTTCTGAGAGGCTGATTTTCCCTCTTAAGTGGGTTTTTATCAGCCTCTCTAGCATTTTCCCAGCATTGTTCAGCATACCTAAGGGTCCGAATGACGATGAGACCAGGGGAAAGGTGGTTTGCCCTTGTCCAGAAGAACAAGATTTTGGATCTTCCACCGCTCGCTGAATAGTCCAACACGCAGGCACGCATTAAACATGTCCAACATAACCTGTGGCTTCTCCATAGCTATGATCTTGAGGACTTCAGACGGCACCCCATCAGGACCAGGTGCCTTTCGCCCTGGCGTCTCCGATGCCACTGACCTTAATTCATCGAGCGTAAAGACAGGCACTTGTCCTACACTTATATCCTCTCGCCTTCTAGCGGGATGCTCCAGAAAAAGGCAAGAGACCACTCTCTCAAAGAAGAAAGGTTCCATCGGCGGTGTCAAGTCCGTACCATGAAGTCTTTTTAACGCGATCCGGTAGCCCAGGCCCTACGTGTCCTTATCTACCTCGGCGATGTGCTTGCGCCAGCATCGGTTCTTGCTCACCTTGATCGCCCTTACCAACGCTTTTTTTGCTTTCCTGTACGCGGCAACAGCTACCCCGGCGCCTTCGCAAGTTCTGTGTCGCTGTGCAAGATACCGTAGATGCTGCGCCTCTCCACGCAAGTTAGCGATGTCTTCGATCCAATAGTAGCACGAACGTCGACCTCCTCTGGCCGAGCTTTTAGGCATACATGCGTCGTACCATTCCTTGACTTGTCTCGTAGTGCCGCTCACAATTGTCTCGGCCTCCTCTAGATTTGCGATCTTGTTCAAATTGGCTCGAGGTGGCGCACCAACCATGGCTTTCAGCAGCAAATCTTGGTTGAGTTTTGCCACGTTCCACCCAGCAACGTGCCTTCAGATTACATCTCGCGATCCTGCACCACGATTTCCGTTTACCACGAAGCTGACATATTGATGATAACTGGCCGTGAAGTCCTCCAGGAACTACCAGTCAGACATTTACGCCGCAATTTCTGACGACACCAGCGTGAGATCGATGATCGTTTCCTGGCTACCAGGTCGCCTGAACGTTGCTGAACCACCAAAGTTTATGACGATGAGATCCTGCCTCGCAGCCATCTCTAGCACCGCCCGTCCTTTGGGCTCGGTTCTCGGCTTCCCCCAAGCAACGGCCTTGGAGTTAAAGTCGCCGGCCAGGACTACATCACCACTCTCCCTGCACACTCGAACGGCATCCTTGAGTTCGGCAAGCCACTCTCTAAAGGTACAAATCGGAATGTTAGGGGATATGTAGCAACTTACATAGAAAGTTCTTCCACACCCAATCCACATGAACCCGTCGTCACCTTCGGTATCCGATACGGAGAACTTGTCGCTGCGAATCAGGATGGTTGCGCCTCTTGTCTTGTCACAGTACCAACCTCGGCCCGGCAACGTGTGGGATGGCTCATTTATAAAGAGCATATCCACACCCCAGGCACGGGAAAACTGGTCCAGCAGATCGTGCGCGTGCACGGTCTTGTCAAGATTTACCTGCAGGATCAGCGCCATTTCTTGGGAGCTATTCCCACAGCCGCCCGTAGGGTTCCACACCTCGCAGTCCCAGCGACGTGGCTGGTATCCAGCCTTGGATTCACATTCTCTCACATGTAGCAGTTCGCTTTTTTTTGCGAGTAGCTCCGTGTCACGTGACCCTTTTTGCCACACTTGAAGCACGCCCTGGTCCTGTCAGGCCCGCCACACCGAGTAGAGATGTGGTCAAACCCAAGGCACCTGTAGCAACGCTCGGCTCTGGTCCTGGGCTGAATCCTGCAGTTGACCCAGCCCAGCCGCAGGTGGTCCATTTTGTCGAGGACCGCCGCGCAGACGCAGGGGCCTCAACATAGGCAACCCTATTACCTCTGGTCGTTCTCGACGAAAGCCACACGACCATCTCTGGTGGAGCAGCCACGTCAAAACAAACTTTCAGACCCTCCTTCACCTCCTCTTTGGTCACCGTAGGGTCAACGTCTCGGATCTCCCAGGTGAGACTCGGGACGAGGGTGCAAACGCTGCTAGCATCCGCCACAGTGCTTTTTAACGCTGCCGCAAACGCATCGCGGCACTCAGCGTTGGCATTCCGCAGTTTGACGAGGACTCCACCCATCCTTGTCTCCCTGACTGATGATACCCTCACCCCGATCTCGTCCAGGCTCACCCTTTCCATCTGGGCCAGGACCTCGGCATACTTTTTGACCTCTGCTGGCTTAATGAGAATTGCCTCTGGCCTAGCCCTCTGACGTGGATTCTCAGCGTTTCCTGAAGGAGGGCACCCCCCCCCGGAGTTTTTCTTAGGTTGGTGCCTTCCTCTTTCTCCATCCTTTTTTTTCCGTTTTTTGGAGACGGTCTTCCACTCTTTTTGATCAGGAGGCTTACTGTCTCTATTTCCTTCCTTTGCGGGCAGGATCCATTCCTTTCAATCCGGACTAAACTCTAACCACTGCGTCTTTTTTTTTGGCAGTTGCACCGGGACAGTGGGACTCGGAGAGCTCACCACATCCTTCCTCTTCTTCTCCCCTGGAGGAGTCGAAAAGAGAGGTAGGGAACCCGACCCCCCTCCCCTTAGCCGCAACACTAGCCAACTTCTTTTGGAGGCACTGAGCTATAAATGGGGCCTCCTCAACTCCACTTCTTATGTCCTTCTGGGTGGTCCCATATTTTTTGACGAGTTCACCCAGATTGACCAAGACCTGCAGCAGATTGTTAAAGAGAGCCTTTTCCTGGCTCCCCTCTCCCGTTGCTCTACCGTGGCCTTCACTACCCCTACTTAAACTTCCCTTTCCCAGAACCCTTGAAATTCTAGCCATTATTTTTGTTCCCACGAGTAGCTAGAGAAATAAAAGTCCACTGACACAGAGCCCCGCATGTGCCGGTAAGGCTGAATACTCGTGGAGGTCGCCAGGTATTCACGAGGCACCGTTTGAGATCGCCAGTACCCCGGGGGCAAACTAACCTTTCCGCACGGAGAGTAGTAGTCTGAGAATGGTGTTCGTGTAATGTATGTATGTGTTGGTACACAACGGTCATTCCAGCGAGACAAGCGGCAGGCGAACAGTCCCACAACCGTGCAGACAACCCAACAAGACGAGCTGGCGTAAGGCACTAAGGTGCCACCATGTAGCCTTTTCAGTAGTAGTAAGCCTAGATTAGTCGGCCCACCACGTCTTTTTTGTTCATGAGGCGTACAACCATATCAGATGTGGATTACCCAGACTTACCTGGGCCTCATCGTCCGGCTTCACCCACCGCCAGGCCTCCAACGCAATCCCGGAAAAGGGCCTTCCACATGCAACCCAGAACTATCTGTTTGTGTCCCTGTGTTTGTTTAGTGAGAGTGTAATGCAAGGGTCTGAGAAAAATGTTATAACCACCACTGACTTCTATACTTGACAGTTGCTAGTTTTTGTTGGCCCGCATCAAGCATTGAAGTGCCACCCACAGAGGTAGCAAAAAAAAAAATAAGTAGCACAAGCAGAGCCGGCCTATGCACCCACACCGATAGAGACAGAGGGCACTAGTCCTAGGGGCACTACTTCTACTATTAGATGTAGTAGAAGTAGTAGTAGTAGTAGTAGTTTTTTCTTTCTTTTTTTTTTTTTCTGTGGAGGGAGGGGAAATGCATTATGGCACACCGCAGGGACAGCGGTGGTGTATGACTCGGTGAATTTTTTTCTTTAGACCACCCATACCCACTAAATCCCATCACCCATGCCGCGTGGCTTTTTATTCTGCCTGGAACCACGTTAGCATTACTTCAGGGTGGAGCCACCAGGGAGACCATCACGTATCACAGCATTAACGAGCTAACTCGCCACTAATTGCTAGAGTTGCTGATGCTCTCGAGTCCTGAAAAGGACTCAGCGTCCCTGACGACCAGCACCCTTTCTAGCGCTCCATAGTAGGCCTCCTACTTAGCCAGCGCCACTATAAGCTTAATGCTTTCCCTTGCTGATAGGTAAAAAAATCCCAGCGCAGCGTGAATTCACATTAGCCTGTCTTTTAACTCAAGACCTTTTTGCCTTATTTTGATCATGATTAGGCCTTATTCCTGGCTTCTTTTAGGGCTCTTCTAAATAGGGGGCAGCTCCCGCTGCCTGTTCCGTGCTTGTTGTCCGTTGTTGGGCAAAGGAAACACCGTGCTGGGCCTGGACACTTTTTCTTCCGATGGTTTAAGCTGCCACACCGGAAGCAAAGCTTGGATCTGTTTTCGTTCTTACAGTTGCCTGAGACGTGTCCATATCATAGGCATTTTGTAACATCTTGTGACTTCAATTCTTTTTCGAATTCGGCAGCTTACAAAGCCAACTCGTAAGCTGCTTTTCTTTTCTACTTGTCTGGCAGATGCTTTGTCCACCTTTATTAATGCCAGCCTCTGTCGTCTGGCATTTGGCTTTAAGAGAACTACTTCTGGCTCCTGGCTCTGTTGTCCAAAACTCCTAGCAAAAGCGTCTTTGACCTCATCTTCCTCTACAATGGCATCCAGGTTTCAGACCTCTAATGTCACTTTTTTGTTGCTCATTTTGACAGTACCCTGTCCCACTACCGACTTTTTAATTTGCTGTGAGAATGCAGTAGCATTCTCTACACCTTTGGCCTTGATAAGTATGTCTCCTTTTTTTGTAGTGACAACACTTTGGACTGACACGTTAGCCTTATCGGGGTAAAAGTTCGCCTTCATCATCTTCAGCACCATTGCAAAGGTCTGTCCTTCAACCATCTCCACTACTACTGTTGTTGTGGCTTTCACTTTTTTCTTCTGGCTTGTTTTGTCACTCAGGAGAATTTCTTCTTGTTTGCCACTGCCTGTTTTTTTTTTTTTTTTTGAAGACATAGTCTTCTGGCGTTTCTCAGGGCTGGGCTGTCCGATGGGCTCCTGTTTCTTCTACTTTGTTCTATTTTTTTTAGGGCAGTATTCAGGGTTTTTTTCTGTACATGCTGTCAAAAATTATGTCGCGTTTATTCCCTTCACTGCAAGGATTTAAATGATGACTTCCAAGCGTTGATATACACATCTATTTCAGTAAGACAGCCTTTTTTTAGCACCTCTGCCTCTTGAAGATGCTTATGCGCGGCTTTGAGCCCATTTTTAACAGTAATAGGAGTAGTAGTAACAGTAGTAGTAGTAGCAGTAGTAGTAGTAGTAGTAGTAGTAGGAGTAGTAGTAGTAGTAGTAGTAGTAGTAGTAGTAGTAGTAGGAGTAGTAGTAGTAGTAGTAGTAGTAGTAGTAGTAGTAGTAGGAGTAGTAGTAGTAGCAGAAGTAGTAGTAGTAGTAGTTGTAGTAGTAGTAGTAGTAGTAGTAGTAGTAGTAGTAGTAGTAGTAGTAGTAGTAGTAGTAGTAGTAGTAGTAGTAGTAGTAGTAGTAGTAGTAGGAGTAGTAGTAGTAGCAGTAGTAGTAGTAGTAGTAGTTGTAGTAGTAGTAGTAGTAGTAGTAGTAGTAGTAGTAGTAGTAGTAGTAATAGTGTTAGTAGTAGTAAGCGTAGTGAAAGTAGAAGTCATAGTTCCAGTTGTAGTAGTAGTTTTTTTTGTGGAGAGCAGGAGAATGCATTGAGGCACACCATAGGGATAGCAGTAGTATGGGACTCAGTAGATTTTTCTTGTTACACCTTTTATACCACTGAAACTTTCCTCTTCCACACTATGTGGCTTTAGTTTAACCCCGGAGCAGCCTCGAGGCCTTTCTTAATGGTGCTGGCCTTCTTCCCGTAACTATTGTTAATAGCTCCGAGCATATTTTTCATTTTGTTTTATGTAGATTTAATTTGCTAAACCTCCTGGTTTCTCTTGGCCATTATTTCTACATTATTATTTTTTACATAGGCAAATTCTTTTTAAGTTTGATTGCTAAAAATAGTTGCATCAGCAAACTTTGTTGAGTGCTGCACAGCTGCTGTTTCTGCCATCTTGCTACTGCTTTGTAATCAGTCATTGCTAATTGGCTATACTTACAAAGGCAGAGAAGTGTCACATTTCAAAGAAATTTTCGAAAAAGGTGATAAGTCTTCTGTAGGTAAAACATTAGTAAATAAACAGTAAGGATCCTGAAAAAAGAACTTTACTGTTAGGAACCTGATAGTTTATTGTAAGACTATCTTTAATGCTTTTGGTAATGCCCTTAAGACAGACATCATGGATACAGATTTCAAAAAAGCATTTGATTTATTCAGTTATGATACATCTCTATGTGATAGTGACATTTTATTTTAGTATTTTTTAATGAATTTAGAAGTCTACTGGGTTTTTTAGCTATATCCCCTACTACTTATGATTTTCATGAATAGCTTGAAAAATGTTATTTTTAATCCTAAGCTACTAACGCTTGCTGATAAAGTACAATCTTATTTTTTTTTAAGAATATTTTAATTGCTTGGCTCTTTAGAGTGACATGAATGCTCTTTTGCATTAAAGTACTAATAATTAAGTCACTGCAAATATTAGTAAATGTGCTGTGATTTTATTCTTCAAATCCAAAAAGTCTATTACTGTTAATCACCAATTCTGCGAAACCTCAAAGCACCGTCTTTCAGAGATAAATAAAAAAGAAATGTATTCTGACAGTTTCTTTAGATTTAATAAGCATATGACTTTGGCACTTTGTACTGACCTCTGTACCACAAAATTCTTAAAGAGAAGTTAAGAAAAGTTTATAAATGCTTAAACGTTGATATACTTATACAAACCTATGATTTTCCCACCTTTTTTTATAAATCTTTAATAAAAAAACCTTCCGAGCAGCAGTCACTATGCAATTTTAAAAATTTACAGCACAGGTCTCTATAATTTTTATATTACAGTATTAGTAAGGCAATGTCATATTGACGCCTCTTAGGAAGAACAGCACAGTTTAGATTTTTCAATGTAATTTTTAACGCGAAAATCTGAACAGTGCTGGTATTCCTAGGAGGTGTGGATATATCAATGATGACTGTTTACTTATATAGTCTTAGGATAGTTAAAGTGACATTGGTTAGCTTTATCTCTACAATGACTGTTGTTTTACATATAAAACTATTTCCGGCAACGTATAGTAAAAAATAGTGGTAGTCCTTTTGACTACAATGTATTGCAATTATACAGTTAAAAATCATACAGGGACTGTGAAAACGAGACGATCGCAAAATTATGGACACTCATCAGCATTGTGTTGTCTAAAAAGTTATAAAACTTGATCCCAAGTCATGTTATAAGTGCTTAAAATTTCATTTGTATTTTAGAGATGATCATTAGGTTTCTTGTTAATCAGAAAGTGCTTTATTCTTGTGCTGCCAGTTGATAATAGTAAATTGGCTTCTGCTTTTTGTAACATAATTTGTAAGGAGCTAAATACCTATAAATTTTTAATTAAAAAAAAAATATAATTCTATAAAATTTTATCTCTTTAAATGTAAGTTTCTATACCTTAACAAAGGCTTTTTTCACCTTGAGTGCTTACATGTCAGTGTATTGGCTTAATCCAACCGCTAAACTTCTGAATCTAAGCTACTCAGATTTTCCAGAATTAAAATGGCCTTGAGGGAACAAGTCGTTACATGAAAACATGGCCTGATGTGTAGGTATTATGTCTGGAAAATTCACAATGAATGCTATAGCGTCATGATCACAATGGATTTGCATCATTAAATAAGGCTGTTAGGAATACGAAGTAACATTATAAGTAAATTTCTTTATACGTAGAGCATAGACTGTAGGTATATACTTTGGATAGTTATTTAATTAATCTTTAAAAGATAATCAGAAGGAAAGTTGAATAAGATAGAAATGTTCTTGGTGTCAGTAGTGCAAGTGTTTCTGCGTAGATAGTCTAATTAGGTCTAATGAGACCCACAAAAAATGACACTTATCTGGTATTTGTAAAGGTGACTCGATTTGTCGAGTGATTTCCACTCCAGTTATTGTCTTATCAACGACTTACTAATTATTTTACTTACAGTAATGTAGTACATTTTTCGGTTTGAAGAGAAAAAAAGTGATAAATATTTGAACGAAATGACAAACTTCAGAAAATAAGCCAAAAAGTCATCTTTCCTGACTTTCACATAATTATCAATAGCACACCAAAGATACAAGTGCTCCAGAGTAAGAGTAAAGTTTTTTATTTATTCAATCTTACTTAATTTAAGTAACACAAAAAGGGCTTTCTTGTTATAACAGTAAATTGAGCTAGTAGTATTTGTTACACTTTCATTTGACTGGTTTTGGCAAAGCCACAAAGGAGGACAACAAAGCACAGAATGCAAGCCTACTACACACTACTGACTGCTTGCTGGGACTGTCACGCTTTGCGGTCTCTTACTCACTTATTACCTCAGTTTTCTCCCACTTAGTACAGCATATCTCCGTCTTGTACCAAGTAAAAAAGTTTTTATTTCTGATGCTAGACTACACGAAGAACATTTCGTTATATTATATTATATATATATATATANATATATATATATATATCATGCAAGCTTCATAAATAAATATAAGTTCTATGGAACAGAATTTTTCGTTAAAATAAATATTTTGTTTTTTTAAAGTGCAAGTTAAAAAGTATTAAATAAGTCTTAGCATTATAAGTCCGAGAGAATAAGCTTAAAAACCAACTTGTAGATGGTATATACCCGTAACAATTTGTTAGATTTCAATAAGATAAATGGCTTTGCTAAGTCTTAAAAAAAATTTTATGTTTCAGAAAAAAACATTTGTTATAATAATAATAAAGCAGGAAAATAAAGAAAAAACGTGAAAAAACAGCAACAGCAAATAAAACATATTATTTTTCTATGGATCAATAACCTTTTTTTTTAAAGTTATTATATAATAAAAAGCATTCTCACATACACACAACATATACACAACAATAGTCGATGTAAAATATTAAGGAATACTCTTACTACTATATGATTAATCAATTAAAACAATTAAGTATATAAGTATTATTAGCAAGCTAGCACAACCATGCTGTTTTTTAAATAATGACAATTTTTTGAATTGTTTTTAGATTTTTAGAACAGTAATTTATGGCTAAGATCCATTTAAAACATTCAAAAGTTATTCTACAAATAATTTTGTGTAAATAACAAAAGCCATGCTCTTCTTCATGATGCTTATTAGTTTATTCAGCCATTCTAAAAAAAAAGCTTTACTAGAGATGATAACACTAAAAAATTTAAGTCCTGTATACACATGACTAATTCGTCTGTTTTGTAAGATGACAATCTGCACGACCACAATCAATTTTTTTCTTCAAAATGTTAATAAAATACTTGAATTCTTAAAGTAAAAAATTTCATTGACTTGTTAGAGAGACATCAGATAAGTTCTACTTTTAAATATAATAATTAGTCATGGAAGCTCTCGTTTACCTTTCATACCTTTTCATTCAAATAATATACGAAAGGCTTTTTAAAAAATAAAAGATAAAAGAAAAGTTGACTGCAGTTAACTAAATAATGCAAGATTGGGCCATAATAATTTCAAAAGAAGCCATCTAAATAATCCACAGATTTTTTTGTTATCTATGGAACAAAAACATGTGTATTAAAAGCAAACTAATCGTTTTAAAGACAAATGTTTACTAATTAAGCATAAGAAATAGTAGTGGATGAATAATAATAGCAAAAATTGTTTGATTATATTTCTTATTAAAATACTCTTACATTCTCAAATTATATTTACAAATTCGTTTGATAAATTTAATTTTTGTTCATAACTATTGATAATAACTCGAGAAGAAGAATTAAAAAGATGTATGCTTATTAGATTCTAAAAATCTAATGAAAAAATGTTTTCAGTAATAAAGTCACACTAACTTATGAGTATAAATAAACTTATTATCTTTATAATAAAATTGAAAATTAACTCTGCTAAAAAATATTATTTTACTATAGGTAAGATCATACCATTTTTTAGGATACTGATAATGCTAACAGTAATATTGTGTAACGCATTAGCCAGGTATTACGGCTAACGTGTATGATTATTTTAACCTTCATTTACTAAAGGACTTTTACCGTAATGTTATTCGAGAAGGAATCGGATTATTATATGTTAAGTGCAGCGATAAATGCAGCAACATGTAATATCGTATAGCTAGCAGATTGAAATAGCCTTTTTTTATGTATCCGGAAGTATTTTCTGATACTACACATACTGAGGCACTATCCTGTTGCAGCTGAACTCAGCGCTACACAAAACGAATTGAAACACAAGACAAGACATAAATTGTAAAAGTTTATGTATGTTCATAAGCAACAAACCCTTTATGCTGTTTTACTTTTACGCTTTTAAAACAATAGGTGACTTAATCTGACTGTATAATTACTAGAGTAGGGTTTTAAGGACGACCACTTTTACGCACTAAAATACATAGCACCAACACTACATATTTTCACATACCAGGATTGGCTCCAGTAGAGTGCTTATTAATGCCTCTAGCAGTGTTACTAGCGTTGAGGGCACCAAGGAACTAGAGTAACCGTGTGAGCACTGGCTAATGTGTGTCTATGTATGTAGCACTGGATCTGAGCTTTACTACATCACAGTAACTCGGCAGGCGAGAGTCTGCTGATGCCGAGCCACGCTGCTCTGGTGCTAACCTTGCAACAAGCTCAAGTGTCTCTTTTATCCCACTGCGCAGGCGCACCGTATGTTATGTGGCCCACCACACACTATCAATCAACGTAGTCCTACACAGTGGTCACTAATACTAGGACTGCTCTCGGGACATTAACACTGACAGCTGTTATTTCTTAATCCACTCACTTAACATCGCACATGCACACACACACACACACACACACACGCATACACACCTCCAGGATATCAGTAGGAAGTACGGGAGAAAAGTCAGGCCAAGCTCTATTGCTACTCTTAACGCTATGTCCTCCTGGCTTTACACAGAGAGTCCGTACACTATAGCAAGCCACACACAGGAGTGGTAGAGCAAGCGACGAGACTCTCGCCATTTATCGTCAGTGTCAAGTGTTCTGTGACGTGCTCGTGTATACTTTCGATTTTCCATGTAACGAATCTTTCTTCGCAAGCCGTACGTCCACATTCTGTAGTGAAAGTTATCCTGTAGGTGTAGAACCTGATGCTGGAAGTCCCTTCGGCTTTAGGGACTACTACGTGTTTACCTAAAGCATCCAGTGCCATAGTGTATTGCATGTGAATTTTTTACCTGACTGCCCAACGTCCCTATGCTCAAATTTTGCCCATACCTTTCCTTGTAATTGCCAACGAATTTTGCTGCATTACGTAATACTAGGATATTAGTGCAATGCATCTCAGCCAATATGTAATACTTCATTGTTTGTTGTGCTCAATCGACTATGTGTTCATCAAGGTGTCCAACTGAGAAATAAAATGGTAAAAAAAACAACCTCCTACCAAAATATTTATTTATTTACTTTTGTTAATACGGTGTTTCTTCTAGGGAATCAAAAAAATTAACAATAGAAATGAAAAAAGAAAAAAAAACTTTACTTAGGCAAATGATTTATTATCGAACAGAAAAAAAATTTCTATAGTACTACAAAATAATAATAATTATTCAAAAAACATAAAACGAGGCAAAGAAAAGTAAGAAGACTAAAAAAAAAAAAAAAAAGAACGAGATGTTCCGCTCGTCCACATCCACAGCCAACCAAATCCGGAACTGGTCCCGGTAGTGAGATCTCCTCCCTTGGAATCGGAGGAAGGCTCTGCGTGCGATCAGCTGCCAGATGTGAGATGTCATCTGGCCACGTCACCTTCAACGCCATAAGGAAAGGAAGAGTAACCTGGGAATAAAACTCTTTGGTCTGTCCTTTTCCCGTGCCCTCAAGATCCGGCAACTCCGAAGCTGCTCCCTCCTCTTCTACTACTGGCTCCTGTTCTGGTTTCGGTCACTCCTTGATGGAGTTGAAGGGGGACTGGACTGCCAGTTTAAGCTGATTTGTTCCTAGGACCCACGCGCCAGAATTGAAGTCGTCGTCTTCAATGGGCTGGACCAGTGACGTGTGGTTGGTTGGAGGTGCCTAGAGTCACCACTCCCATCTCTGCTGCCTGTCCTGGACTTCGTCCAGATCTGAAAGCGGGCCACTTCCTAGAGTGAGGGTATCCAGCTTCTCCTAGTGGCAAACAGATGCTCTTCTACCTTTATTTCCTTGCCTGGCTCCAGGTAGAGTGCTCTTACCCTGAGATCTTGCCGTTGGTTGATTAGCCATGACCTTCTTGACCTTGTGTTCCTTGGTCGCATTTTCTGTAAGGGTAAAAGCTGTCGTTAGTGGTGGGGTTTTTTTTTCAGGTCGGATATGTGTGCCTTCATTGTTTTCTCTGAGTCCGTGTCCCTAACCTCCATTACCACTTCCGATAATGCCTTCAAAATCTCGCATAGACCTACGAATTTAGGGGCTAACTTCGCTGAAAATTTTTGCCTGACTGACGACAGGACGTGATTTCTTTGTCATACTAGGTCTTCCACTTGGAGTTATTCAAGTCGATGTCTCTTATTATTATACTTTTCTTGGCGAGCCCTTGCTTCATTTAGATGCTTCTTCGTTTAGTCCCGTATGAGAGCTAGCCTTTGTATCCGATTCTTCCAATTCTTAGTACTCTGAATATCTAAGTGATCCCCGTTCATAGGTTTATTGGTCAGTGTCATGGACAATGGATTCCTACCGAAGTTTAAGAATGCCAGAGACATTTGAGTGGATGCGTTCTCCATTGTATTCATCAAATAGGCAGATTCTTGAAGCTGGACGTCTCAAAGTAAATGACCTTTGTCCAGGAAAGAGCTTATCATTGGGTCAATTATCCTAATTACTCTTTTGGTGGGATTTAGATGCACGTGGTACCGTGGTACTCTCGTATGTTTGACATCTGAGTTGCCGCAAATTTCTTTTATCTCCTCATTTATGAACCTTATCCTATTATCCGTGAGAACGTATTTTGGAGTTCCTCACCGGTTAAAAATAAAATCCTCAAATGCTTTAATTACGTTCTTGCTGTCTGCTTTGCGGAGAGGTAACAATTCCACATACTTCTTGAAAAGATCCTGAAAAACTAGGACATATCGATTCCAGGTCTTAGAAGGTGGCTTTAGCCTGAGTATGTCAGCGGCTACCACCATCCAGGGATGGTTGATGTTCCTCTCTTCCATGAAACCTGCCAGAGCCTGCTGCAAAACTTTATTTCTCTAGCACTCCTGGCACGCTTTGACAAATCCTGCAACGTCATGGTAGCATCCCGGCCAATAGTGGTACATGATTAGACGTGAAAAATTCATGTCGACTCCTGAATGGGCTCACTAGGGCTCTGCATGAGCTTTCTGTAGTGTTTTAAATCGTAGTTCTTTCGGAAGGACAATTTTCCATGCATCGAAATCTGGCAGTACAGGGTCTATTGAGATATTTGGTTTATGGTACCACAATTCGCCTTCGGAGATCTTCTAGTTAGGGAGTTTGTGGGAAGTCTATTTTACTGACTTTATACGCCTTTTGTACCAAACATCTTCCGTAAAGGTAGTCAAGACGTCCTTTCCTAATGCTGCTATGTGGCCTTCGTATGCCCATGACAACGCGTCTGAGACTTTATGCAACTTCCCTTTTCTGCGAATAAATTTTACATCATATGCCTGCAACGCTGTATTCCATCAGGCAAGTCTACCTACCGGATACTTGAGTTTGTTTAATCATAAAAGGCTACTGTGGTCAGTGATCACTGTTAAACTTTCCCCCTGCAAATAACTTCTAAGGTGGTCTACTGACCAAAGTACTGCTAGACATTCTTTTTCTGTCAGTATAATTTCACTCGGCTTTACTTAAGGTTCTGCTTACAAAGCAGATGAAATGTTTTTCTCCGTCTATTTCCTGAGTAAGCACCCCTGCAACTGCATAACCACTAGCATAAGTTTGTAACACGAACGGTTTTGCGAAGTTAGGCCTTGCAAGTACCGGAGCTTTCGTAATCACTTGCTTTAACTTCTCGCATGCCTTTTCCTGATCAAGGGTCCATTTCCATTCAACATCCTTGGACATAAGCTTTGTTAGGGGTGACTGAAGGTTAGCTAATCCTTCGATAAAATAAGTATACCAACTAACCGTACCAATAAACCGCTTCAGTTCTTTTAGGTTTGTTGGAGCTGGGTATTCAACGATTGGTTTGAGCTTATCTGGGTCAACACGTTACTCATATTTATTGACTTTATACCCCAGATACTTTACCTCAGCACATCCAAACTCTGATTCATCACGATTTATAACTAAACTTGCTTACTAAAGAACGTTCAAGACAATCCCAAGCCATTTCTTATGTTCCTGAAAGTTTTCCGTTACGATTCTAATGTCGTCCATGTACGTAAAGACATAGGGCTCCCATTCTGATTTAATGGTCTTATTTATAATTGCTTGAAAGGTAACAGGTGCATTAGTGATGCAATGAGGCATTCGTGTATACTGATAGAGATCTCAAGCTAATACCGCGAGGGCTGTCATCTTCCTACAGTATCTGGTTATGGGCTTCGCTAAGGTATATCTTTGAAATCACTTTTGCCTTGCGAAGCTTATCAGGAATACCATCTATTAGGCGCATCAGGTATGCATTCTTTTTGGTATCCTCATTGAACTCCCTGTAGTCGATGCAAAATCGAAATCTCCCATTAGCTTTGGGGGCTAGCAATGGGCTGCACCACGCACTTTCTGACTCCTCGATGATGTTTTCCTGTTTTAGCCTCTCAATTTTGTCATATGCTATTTGTAGCACCTTAGGGGCATATCGAAGTGGTCTCTGTTTGACTTGTGTCTGACCTTATACATCTATTAGATATTTAGCGAATGTAGTGACGCCTAGTTTTTGGGACGTAGTAGTATGAGTTTGCCTAGAAATTGGGTCAACTCATCTGATTCCTGAGGAGATAGGGAATGTAATCCTTCAACTGCAGATGCAGCTGAGTAACAAGTGAAACTTTCCGCTATTAGATAGAACTTATCCCATATCAACTTATCTTGACTTCATGAGTCCGTGCTATAATCAATCTGAATTTTTAATTGGCGTAAGAAGTCAGTTCCTACGATTACTTCATGTTTCAGGCCATCTGCCAGTCCAAACGCAATAGAGTCATTTAAACACCCTATTTTAAGGTTGACTTTATTGGTGCTTTGCAATGAAATGAGCATGCCACCTGCTACTGTTACTGTGGACTGGTGAGGATTAAATTTTTTCAATCTTTTTGAAAAATTGTTACCCAAATAACAATGCGCCGCCCCACTATCGATCAACGCAGATACCCTTGTTCCGTTAATATCCAAGTTGGTGAAGTGCCTTGGTTCGCAGTTCAATGATGAAATTTCTAATACTCCGTCAGCACCTGTAAGTTCCAACAGATTTATTTTGTTGCCGATTAACTTACCCTTCTTTTCTGGCATTGTGCCGTCATTGATTGGTAACTGAAGCCCTGAACGCCTGCTTCGCAATATGGGGAGCATTCCGTCACCACATACTGTTAAGCTAATCTGATGCATCCTTATTAACATTGTGCTGAAACGTTTCCCTAAACTAATAATATCAGCGTATTTTACATCACTACCCACCTTCCTTATGGAGACTGCATCCTGTGCTCTCCTTAGAAACCCAACTGCCGTCGAGTTGCTTAACGTGCACCCCTAAAGTATGTGTAGAATAACCCACCATAATCTTTAAATTGCGGGCGTGCACCTAGCGTATACCAAATGAAACTTATGAATAAAACTATGTACATTTTTTATAACGTCAATCGATCACTTAGTTGTAGGTTGTGCTTGAGCCTGTTGTCGCTCTGCACAGGTAGCCCCGACTCCTAACGTGTCTCCTCCTATAAGTTTTTTGGCCTCGGAGTATCACCATTTCTATATTTCAACCGTTTGTTACCGATCTTTCCACACTTCTAGCAGTAGATGCACTTAGAAAATATTGTGGCAACCTCTGCCAATGCATATGCATACGATGCACAAAGTTCCCTTATAGTTATTACCTCCGTCACTTGTGCAGCAGCTGTACAAATCAGGGAGGCTTGCACTCTAAAGTTGGGTGGCAGTAACCTAGTATTATGGGATAACTGACGCTATAGTTGCTCATGTATCAGAATCTCTGTTTTAATGTGCATGTGAGTATGTGCGTCAGTCATTACTTAAATACTGCTTATAATTTATAATAAAGTCATACACTTGTGCACCACCATGTAAATGCTTATGACAGACAGATTTTTATTTAACCTCAATAAGGTAAATGTTCCGATTGTCAGAAAAAATCCAAACTAATGGGTTGTTTTGAAATTAATTAATATTTAAATAATGGAAAATATTTAGGATTGTAAGAAAATTTCGTTAAATGAAACGTGGAAAAATTTATCATATATCTTATTTTCAAGGTTATAGGACGTATAAAATATTACAAAAAAAAATGTTTATTGCAATTCTGTAATTATAGTACTATAAGATATACGAATCCGCGCCTATTTTACCGTTCACTTGACTGAGTTTTTTCTTAACTAAATTCAATTCTTTGTCAAGATATTTTTTTTTTCACGAAATTAGGTGTTCTTAAATATATTTAAAAACAGAAGTCAGTATTTTTAATGCGGATTTTTTAATTTATAACCATGTCTAAGTATACGTGCATTTAAAATTTGAATTTCCCGAATAATGGCACAGCATGCATGTACCGTATATACGTACACTTTATCTTAATGCCTTTAGACCGATGAGTGAGACATAGCAAGGTTGTATTATTCTTACTTGCAAATCATTTATTATGTTGTGTGAAAGTGAGCACAGTGTATTTTTATCAATTTTGAAGTTATTGCAATTGATATCCAGCTTCGTGTATAATAAATCGTCGACATAACCTCAAAAGTAAGCAGTGCTAGAACTCTTTATTACGTAATTACCTACTCAATTAACAATATTTGTTGATTATAGCCAAAGAAAAAAAGAAAAAAAAAGAGAAAAGATTGATGGAAAAATAGCAAAAAAAAGCCACTAAAGGTGTTAATAAGCTTTTTAATGCACTAGTTGCAATAAAAGTTATCAGGATAAAACAAAATATGCAATCAACATTAAGAGCAATCACACAAACGACAGCCTCTTTAACAAATATTCTAGTGAGAATACGACTTATGCTTGTTTAATATAGTAATATTCAACTACTTTATTAAAAGTGTCACTGTTGCACCATACTCCTAGCTCAACGTGCACACCAGGAGACTTGTGCAGCTACTGCACAGCTATCGCACTATTCTTATGCGTCTTCTGCTTTAGTATGAGTAAAGCAACAGCAGCCCTACCACTTGTGCTGCGCAAGTCCCAATATGTTCTTAGTGTGGCTTCGGGACAATCCCTGCGCCAGTGTCCACCTTGATTACAAATGAAAGATGCACTTGATTTTAAGCCCTTCTGACCTTTCCTGCTAGATGTATTTTGAATGAGACCCTGCTCTACAGTAGGCTTGGCCTGAGTGCTGGCCTGGTTCGTCTGATCGTTAGTACCAGCTATGGCCGTTGATTCCCTGTTTTGAATAGCATTAAGCGCGTTATTGTTATTTACTATTGATTCTACCACTGCTACTTTTTTGGTAGTTACTTATCGGTAAGGCTGATATGCTGTAAAGGGGAAAAAGGATTTTTTAGATCTGGAAGGAGATCGATAGTCCTCATCCTGACTTTTAATTAATTCCACTTCTTTTCCTAGCACTAAAAAATCTATGAAGCTTCTAATGTGGGCTCGGTTTATTTGGCCTCAATAAATAGGGTGCAGGTTTCGATATGCTCTATTGATCTGCTGTTCCATGTTAAACGAAGGGGTCACTTGGTCCATCAGGATTCGGTTTTTCGACAAGTAGGCCGCTACGTTCCCGCTTGACCCTTGAGTGCGCCTATCGATCTCGCTCAATAGCCTCTCCTGTAGTTGCCATTTTCCAAATTGACCTCCACAAAAATTTCTCCCTATGGAACCAGTGATTTGTTATCGCGTCTAGTACCATGGGTAAAGCCCGTACTACATCATCTAATATTAATTCGTACGTTAGCATACACTCAAACAGCTTTGCTATAAATCCCTCTGGATCGTCTCAACTAGCGTTGTGGAACTCTATTCGTCATTTGTGAAAAATATCTACTGTTTTTAATTCCCGCCTGAAATCTGTACTGCCCCGTTGCCTGTTTATTTGGTTATTCATGTGGTCCACTTGGTATAAGTTTGGTTGCCTATGCATCTGGTGGTTTCTCTTGTAACCTGAAGTGTATCTTCTTAAGGTGTCTAATGCACGTTCGGGAGGACATTGTCTCATTCTCTCTGAAGCATAGACAATATCCCCGTCATGCCTGGATTCATTGGTATTTTTGAGACTAATTGACGGTCATAAAGGACTTGGATTTTGTCTGTTCTCCCCTCTAGGGGCATCTTGTAAATCTTGTTGGAGCATATCTGGGTGAAATGACTGCTGTTGTGTCCTTCTTAGATGGTGAATCGTTGATTGGGCTTGTGGACTTACCTCGTTTTTCATTCAACTAACCCGTTTCATATTTTCCAGATACTCGATTTACCATTCATTTATTCATTGGATTGTTATAGCAACGCCGAATGTAAGATCTCACGAGTCTATCTCTTATTTCTGTACCCAGTCACAGGTACACGAGGTTAAGGTTTTTTAAATATTCCCTTACTTGTTTTTCCGATAATGCCTCCACTGTCCATTCGTTTACTTATCCACCTGTTGTTGAGTCTAACAATGTTAATTCATCTCCTAACTTAAAACTTGTACTCAAGCTAAAGTCCAAATCGCTTTTATTAAATCCCATTATGGTATACCTAGTACACCTTAGAAGCAGGATGTACGAAAAAAATGTAAACAGAGCGAAAAAAAACTAAATGAATAAAAAAAGATAGAGAAAAGAAGGAAAATA
Source organism: Copidosoma floridanum (assembly GCF_000648655.2). Next base: position 660,512 of record NW_019379490.1, on the reverse strand, counting down.
AACCTTAATAATGGTTGAAAAAACAAAAAGAAAACAAAAAATAGTTCTAGCATTAAAATAAAAAGTCTTATGGTAAGAAATGAAGAAAGAAAAAGAAAAGAGAAAACAAACCTATGAAAAAGTATATATGTGTTAGATAGAAAAGAAAGAACGAGAGAGACAACGCAAATATTTTTTTCTTTTGGTTATCAGAGAGAGAAAAAGAGGAGAACGAGAAAATAAAATTTATTTTCTAACAAGCATACTGGCAAAAGCTACTGGTAGTGGTTTTTGCTGACGAGTAAATATACTTATAGATACAAATTATAAGAGTTTAATAGCATGAATAGAATCGTAAAAGAGGTTAAGGTGAATGGTAATATGCAAGCTGGAATAGACTCAAATGTGAACTGTTTGTATATGTAACCTGCGTATATTGTATGTATTTATGATATTCAAAAACACGTGTTCGACAGTAGCAGCGTTTTGGTTCAAAAATGATCACCGAAGTGCCGAAAAAGTACTCGTTCCGCTCCTCTCCACTAAATAGCTTTACAAAGAGAAAACCGTGTCGAGCGCCATTTGAAACCTATCAGCTGGGGATTGCGGCTAACGTCTATGATAATGTTTACCTTTGTTTACTAAGAGACTTTCACCGTGATGTTATTCAGAAGGCGATCAGCTTCTTATATGTAAAGTGCAGCGATGAATGCAGCAACAGGTAGTATCGTATAGCTAGCAGATCTAAATAGCCCTTTTTTATGTTTTAGGAAGTATTTCTCTATACTACACACACTGAGGCACTATTCTGTTGCAGCTGAACTCAGTGCTACACAAAACGAATTGAAACACAAGACAAAACATGAATTGTAAAAAATCATGTATGTTTATAAACAAAAAACCCTTTATTCATAACCTTAACATAGCACACCACAAAGACGACGGTTTGTGCGTTGTGACATGCTATGCTTATACGCTATACTTGGCATTTTAATTTTACGCTTTAATAACATTAGGTGACTCGGTCATACTGTGTAATTACTAGGGTAGGGTAATAAGGACGACCAGTTTTATGCACTAAAATACATAGCACCAACACTATATATTTTCACGTACCAGGATTGACTCCAGTGAAGTGCTTATTTATGCCTCCAGCAGTGTTATCAGCGTCGAGGGCACCAGGGAACCTGGGTAACCGTGTAAGGGCTGGCTTATATGTGTGTGTGTGTATGTTACTGGGTCTTGAATTAACTTTGCCGCAGTATTTCGGCAGGCGAGAGTCTGCTGAGGCTGCTCTGGCGCTAACCTCGCAACGAGCTCAAGTGTCTCTCTCGTCCCACCGTGCAGACTCACCGTTTGCTATGTGACCACTACACACTATCAACCAACGTAGTCCTACACAGTGGTCACTAATACTAGGATTGCTCTCGGGACACCGACACTGACAGCTGTCGTTTCCAGATTCAACCACTCAACATCGCACATACACACACACACACACCTCCGGAATACCGGTAGGAAGTACAGGAGAGGAGTCAGGCCGAGCTCTATAGCTACTCTTAACGCTGTGGCCTCCCAGCTTTACACAGAGACTTTGTACACTACAGCAAGCTACATGCAGGAGAGAGAGAGAGAGAGAGAGAGAGAGCTAGCTACGATACTCTCACCATGTATCGTCGGTGTCAAGGGTTCTGTGACGTGCTCGTGTGTACTTTCGATTCTCCACGTTACAGTCGATAGAAATGTTTCTAGTTACAGTATTAAATAGCATTTCTTGAAGTTTTCCACCTTCTTATTTTTTTCTGATAGTTGGAGAAATAGTTAAGTTGGTGAGATATGACAGATCGTGGAATAACATGCACTTGAAAATAACCAAAATGTTGCATTATAAAATTAAGACTAGAACAATAACCGGAAAAAAATGAGAAATAAAATTTTTGTACCAAAAATAACTTATAATATAGGTACTTAATTATTCATGCCATTTGACTAACGTTAATTAATATTAAAAAAATCCTTTTCTTATTCTTAGACAATTCCACGTACAGTTATTACCGTGGAAAACTACAAATGTTTATTAATAACGTGCAAGAAATTAAGACATGTGTTTCTGATAATCATTTAATAAAAAAAGTTAAGAAAATTTGTCATCTAAAAACGTGTGTATATCTTTTATCTCATTGTGTGATAAATAAATGATTTTGTTCAAAGTAAATACAATATACTTACACATTCAATAAATAATAGACCTAAAAGCCCTATGTTTAATGATCAAATTTGAACAAGATACGAGCGTTAAAATAAATTGAGTGGTGGCCAACAAGTGGGTTAAGGAGATGGCTAAGAAAAAACGTGGAAAGAGAATGAGAAGAGAGGGAAAGCACTTATAATTATTTCTGAAGTGAGAACTTCCTTAGGCGCGTTGAACAATTTTGGATGGGGAAAAACTCTAGGTCTTACGTCAGATCACTTTTGTTTGAAAGTAAGACGATCCCTGCAGAGAGTCGTGTGTGAGCCCGAGAGAATTAAGTGTAGGTGAGGGGGCAGGAGGTGAGGAGAATCCCGCTCTGTATTGGCTGGCGGTAGAGAAGGAGAGAGTAGCTTGGTGGCATGGGGGAGTGTGGTCGGGTATGGTAGCTTAGGTATGCATATGGCCTAAGTACTCTCTCCATGTCTGCAGGCAGCCACTGGGCATTTGCGCATTGCGCATAGTGCGTATTAAACTTCCAAATCACATAGCATATGAATGGGTTAATGTCGTACGTAACTATCAAGTAAGGTACTCAGGGACCGTGCTACTGAGTACCGAGGTAACTTTTAACTATGTGTAACTACGGACTATATTGGTATGAAGCTTTTTGCTATTTGTCAATGTGTACATTGTAAACTGTGTACAGCTAACGTTACTACAGTTTTACTATATAAGTGTACAGCGTATATCCAATAGTATTAATTACCCATGCTAGTTCAACTGCGTATAGTTGGACACGTGCGCAGCGATTTGTGATGTATAAACGTGACTAGTTAGTCATTATAAGTTGTATTACCGTACGCATACGCATACACATATATATTTGCAATTAACTATCGTTACATCGTCATTCTTCTTTATTTATTCAATTATGCTTCGTAATATGTTACATTGTACGAAAAATTATTTTAACTCAAAAACATATAATTTATTATTTGATCGTTAATTTATTTACCTTACTTTTTTCCTAAAACAAATTTATTAGTAGTGATTAACCATCATTTGACTAATTATTTAATAGCCTTATTAGAAAACTCAATTATTTACAAAAAACGATTGAAATAATAATTTCTTTCGTGTAAGTATTAAGGGTTCCTGCTGGAAAAATAGTTCGATTATTTACAAACTGCATGTCGATGACTCTAAATGAATATATTCAAAATGATAATAAGCCTACATTAGACGAAAGTTGTTCTTTAATGAATTTTTCTCACTCCTCAATGTCTGTTGTAGTAAAATTTGAAGCGAATATTTTCATGACGAATATCATTATTTTCAGAATTTTTAGCTTAAGAAATACCTGTATTATCATGTAATAAGCTTTAGAATTCAGTATTAAAAATATGCATCATGAAGAGATATGCATGTTATCGTATGTATGTATGTATGTATAAGCAACAGTTTAAAAAGTTGACCAATTTGACGGTCATATCCAATTTGATTTTAAGATAAAAATAGTAAATAATATAGGTGAAGGTCCACCTTTTAATTAACGTAATAAAAAAGTTAAGGCAGTCATCATATTAATAAGAAATTAAAGTACATCGGATAATTTATGTAATGGCACAAAGGTAAAAATAACGAAGTTTCTAAAAATAGTGTTAAGTAAAAAAGTTGGACTAATAACTCTTATACCAAGAATCAATAATAATACTTAAAGTATACCTTCATTACAACTCATTTGATACAGAAAGCAATTTTTTTTAGTTTTAGCTTTCGCAATGACTATAAATAAGGCACAAGCTCAAGCTTTTAATATCTTAGGATAAAATTTGGAAAAATCATTGTTTTAACCTGGTCAATAATATGTTGCCTTATCAAGATAAATAACTAAAGATCGTATTTTCGTGCAAAATAGAAATGAAAATATTACTGAGATAAAAAATATTTTATAAAATTAAATTTTTTTAACTACAGATAAATTGACTTTGTCATTGTTTAGTTTAATTTCCTGCAGCTGTGTCTTTCTGAGGTTTATAGGGCTTATTGGCTTCGAAGGTAATTACAGGAAAGTACTATATACAAATAAATAAAAGATTATTTACATATTTGTATTTTTCACAAATGTATTGTTATCATTATAATAACTATTACTATGTACTTGGAAAGTAAAGAGACACATAACATGATGCAACAATTCTCTAAAAAGTACTTTACTTTCTGTAAATTTTTTCTAACAGTTAAATTTTATTCTTTCGGTGAAATTCTAACAATTGACAACCTTTTTTTATGTTGCATGACTTTTTTATGTAGTACTTTCAGTTTATATATCATGTCATCAATGTCATTTTTCATATAGGGCACATTTTATCGGTTCCATAAAAACAAGCGTTGATGATCTGCACTGTTGTTATTTTTCTGCCATAATGTTAAATTTTATAATTACACGTACGTATTCTATGTCATACACTTATCTTTATAATAACAACAACAAAAATCAAGGCACTAGTATGTTTGCCTCATGTGTAGTGTGGGAGAAATAGATAGAAATACACTTGAACAGGATTAATACTACAAAGCACTAATGAAAGAGATTGTATTAAATAAATTTTACATGTACATGTAAAAAATTCAGACTTTTAATAAGAGGGAGGGCAGCAAAAAAAGCGTAAGAACACTAGAAGTGTGGTATATAGGCATAAAAATAAATTAATGAACATCGAGGAGTAAGAAAGTGGGGGCTAGAAAAGCGTGAAAATATATTGAGGGAGGCAAGCAGGTCCAAAAACCGATTAGTGAGTAACGAGGGAGTTGAGAAAAGAAGTTAAAAATTTTTTATAGTGAGTTTCAAATAAAAATATAAACGATCTTACTTTATTTTTAGAGGGGACCAAGGGAAGATGATGGGGGCCAATAGAAATATAAAACGAATATAAAGAGAGGCAAGCAGGCGTTATAACAAATTGCTGTGTGGTAAAGAAGCTAAGAGGAGAAAATAAAAAATTTTATTGGTTAAATTACCCATTGAAATAAAAAATAATTATTACTTGTTTTAAGGGGTAATAAGGAGGGTTAAAAAGGACAAAGGTAGGGGTGGAAAAAAAAGGGAGTGGGGTGACTGGGTGTAAAAACAAATTGGGGAGCAATTAGGAGGGCTAAGGAAGGTAACAAAGAATTTATTGTGTTAGTTTTACATTTAAATTGAACTAATTTTGCCTTTTTTCATGGGGTAAGTGCAGACTGAGGGGGGGGGGTGAAAAAAACGTGAAGGTGGCTGAGGGAGGGTTTGGATTTGACAATGAAAATTGAAATAAATATAAAGCTTATTAGGTTACTTTTGCATTAAAATAGAATCAATTTTGTCTTGTTTTTCAGAGAGGTTAGGAGAAGAACAGATAGCCACCTTTAAATTGGTATGTACTAAGAAAAAATATTTATAGAAGTTGAAGACTTTTTTTTTAATTAGGGTGGTATAGGCCGTAACAAGAGGCAAGTAAGGGGTATAATCCCACTAGCATACGTACATGCATATTTAAGTATCTCTGTAAGCGTGTACTCTTTCAGACGTAAATTAGAGGATCAAGAACCTTCTTGCAGTACAACTGCTAAACTTTTATTTATTCTAGATTTTGTGAGTTGTAAATGTCTATAAATGTATATTTATATATACAAGTAAGGCTCTGCTTTGTTGCTTTCTCAGGCCACCAACTCCCAACTTGTTTTAGTTATACATTTTATTTGCTATATTAAAGTTACATATATATATTTATATATATATATATAAACAACTAATTAAACTAAGATTAAATACATACATACATACATACGTATATAATCATAGTTTAATCAGTTTAATCATATGAGGTTACTTACTAAGGGCACTCAAGTTTTAAGTAAGGGACAACTTACAGATACTAGGGTAAAGAAAAGAAAAAAGAAACCGACAATGTCTGATTCGTGGCCTTAGAAAAATGTGTTACGTAAGTGAATACCCTACGGACTTTGCCACAATTAATTCTTATAATTACTTAACCTCTTTTTTCTTGTTAAAGTATGTTTTGTAATTTATCCTAAATTTTGGTATTTATATACTGTGTAGTCATTCACAGGGTTTAATTGTACTTTAAGTAAATTAACTAATTATTTTTTTAATTTACTCTTTTTTCATGTAGTTAATTAACTTTTTTTCAAACTCAGAAGAACTTTTTGTTAACAAATTGCTTCATTATTCCTTCTGTTAGTGGTAAATTTAACTTATTTTGTCATATTTCTTTTGAAATATTTGATATGGAATTAATTCTTTTTTTGAGTACAATTATTCATTTTGGTTTAGGCAAAGATAAAACTGTTTTACATTTAAATCTAATTTTTTATATAAATCAATTTCTCAGCTATTTGCAAACTAAAGGCTGGATAAAGAAAAAATGACAATTTTAAATTGATTAAATCTTTAACTTTAAATTCAGTGACAAGTGAATAAAAAAATCAACTTATAATTAATCTCCGAAAATATATTTAAAGTAATATTAGGACGTACAATCATCTATATAGGGGTAGGTTTAGATAAGTTAGTACACTTAACTTTTTTCTTTCTTCAATTAGTTCAACTTTAATTCAATAAGGACATTCTGCTGTTTATCACTATATTGTTGTATCATGTTAATTAAGATAATTAGCACAATTAAGTTTCTAATTTATGCACATAATTTGAATTTTGCAGGTAGATATAAAAATGGAATTTTGTTTCTAACTTTAAATTTAACTACGCAAACTATGAACAAAAGAATTTAAAATTTTTTCGTGCATGAACTTTGTTTCTTAACACGTGGTTAAATTAGATCAAAGTATTTACATAGCTGCAAAGAGTTTGTCATGGATGCTACATTTATTACCTTAATAGAGGGTAACGTAGGCTTCGGTCGTTCTTGGGACCTTCTTGGTGTCTTTAGTACTGCTCAAGGAATCAGCCTGAGTGCTCTGCCCGAGAAACGCTTACGAAATCCCTAGTTTCTCAACTACTGAAGGGTACGTTGCCACCACGCTGTAGGTGTTCGAACCTAAAAGATCCAAGTAGACACTTGTTTGTAGTGGTACTGCACTAACGGATGTATTTACACTAATGCTTACAGTATTGGCCTTTGGGCCATATACTCTTCCTCTTGGCGTGTACTTTCCGTAGTGTCAACTGATTACAGGAAAATTTCCGGTTTGGATCAGCAACAGAATTCTGCATCTGAGGCTTGCAGGAAAAAAATTTGTTTCCTTGCGCATTAACCCCTTCCCAAACCAATTTGTCGATTATTAGCCACCATGACCTGCACTATCGTTTTGTGCATTATCGATTCTACATATTTACCCACAATCTTTGGGCATGGATTATTTAGTGTCTTGTGCGTCGTTAATAGCACTAATTATTAACTTTGCATAATGTTCCAATAACTGCAAATAATTATTTAAGAGAAATAAAAGAACATGAAAAAATTTAGTTAGAATAAGAAATTTTTTTTCAATTCTTTAGACAGCTAAGAATCACTCCTTAAATTACAAAATTTTGTTAATACATTAATTTATTTTTGTTTCATCTTATTATTTTACAATTTGTCATTCGAAACCAACATAAATTTTTTTAAGGACATTTAATCTAATAAGCAGAGTCAATAAGATGTTTAGAGAGGCGGGAGGAGTACCGATATGCAGCAACGCCGGCAATTACTATTGTTGTATGAATTATATCTATGTGTACTATTTGATGAATAGTTGACTGATTCTTTCTTGTTTAGTAAAAATAACTACTTCGGAATCAATTTAAAAACTAAATTTACTAAATTATAGTAGTACATCACAGAAAAAAACTAGAACTTTTGCAGAACATTTCCTTTAAAATAAAACTTTATGTGATTCTCTCTTTAGGTTACATATTAAATTAGAATTTTTTCAATTGAACGTATAAAAAGTGGTACAGTTTAAGAATCAAAAATATTAATGTATATATTTTATGCTACAAAAATATGAGTTAGAAATTTTAATAACATCTATCCAAAATCTATGTGTAATAAATGTCCTGAAGCAACATTTTTTAAACAAATTTTGTATACGTATTATATTAGCTTTTAGTTTTCGATTTAAAAGCTTGATTTTTATTTTCAATTAAAGATTACTGTTATAAAAATCGTATTTAATTAAATTTTTAATAAACCAAACATTTTGTTTCTGGAGACACTATCGACACATCAGAAAGAGTTTACACAAACAGACTGAGGTGGAGGGGGAGAAAGTGGAAGAGCTGTGGGGGAGTAGGGGGAGCTTGCTTAAATGTAATTATGTAAAAAATCACATGAAAACGATAAAATTACTACGTAAATTGCAGGGAACCTGAGATTTATTGACGTTCCTACAACAATATAGGAAGTTATGTACACTTATAATTCTCCCCTAACCTACAGTTTTGTTTTAAGGTGGATGGAAAAGTCTATTTAATCATACGGGCTTTGGTGCTGTGGGACTTTGTGCATTTTCTTATTAGACCAAGAATACCTATTAAGCCCCTTGAACCTTTGTCAACTCACATGGTTCTTTCGTTGTGTTGTACCAAAACATATGATCCTGGTGATACCAAGATTTTCTTACGTAAGTTAGTACCTCTTGTTAAGACAGTGCCGTTCTTATCTTGGAATATCGTGCCAAGTAAAAGGTATTCTTAACGTTCAGAATCATCCGAGTACAATCATTTTTTTTTTTAAGGAGCTTGCCGTACCTATTTCATATACTCAAAGACCTCAAAGAGAGCGTATTACATTGATCTAACGTAATAATTTAAAAATTGTGCTGGTTGTTAACCAGATTCATCGCCCAACGTAAATGTGATTGAAAAATTTTCTTCAGTACCGTACCCAAGTCATGAAGCATACACATAACCGTTAACAGTTCTAATTGCGTGATCAATGAAATCTCGCCCACCACGGCTACTCGTCCTCTGACTGTATGAAAACAGAGCCCTTAAAGTGTCTTTCAAAAGCGATGGCTCTTTGAGCTCCACCATCTTGAGCTGCTTAGTCATTACGTGACAGTAAAATGTAGCCTAGCCCCAGGTGTCTCTGTCAACCTTGGTTACAACTCAGCACGAAGAACGGATTTTGCTACTTTTTATTCTTCTCACCAGTTTCTTTTACGTCTGTGTGAAATTCTTTCTTCTTTGTATCTTTTCTCTGACAAAAGTGCTGAGATTTATGGCAAAGTCTGTGACACTTTCTGCTCATGTCAGCGATCTTTTGAATCCTCCAGTAGTTTAGCTTCTGACTTCTCTTGGTTAATTTTTCGTGGCGTATTGGCCAGAGTCTTACAAAGCACTTATCAGTTGGATCACGAAACAACTTACCCAACAGCTCGAGCCTTCAGCGCTTTTCGCAGTATAGCACCATAAAACTGACACAGTTTAAATTATATAAACTGTGATAATTTGCCAAATAGTCCTGTTAACTCCCGAGGTAGACTTAAGTGTTAATATGCCTGTCGTTTCAGTCATCATATTGACTATCGAGCCAATGGTTCCTATTCACCCGAACGTTGCCTTGTAACCAGACATAAGAATGGTGAAATCAAAGCTGAAGGTTATTTCCAACACCACCTGTCCCCTGGCATTGATTGTCGCTTTACCTGAAGCAGTGGCTTTAAAATTTGTGTCACCGGCAATAAACACGTCACCTCTCTTTCTTAATACATGCGTAGTCTTTTCAAGAGTAGCTCTGCTAAAACGCCAACAGTTATAACAGGGGAGACGTAGCAACTTGAATTGGTTACACAGACATTTCTGATTTATAGAAAACTGTTCTCAGCTTTGAAGTCAGCAGCTGGAAGCCTGTCTCTACCACAGACCATGATGGCCGCAATACCGTGGTACCAGCATATCCTGAGATGGTTACAGTACTAATTGTAAAAGCAGCACCACTCTCCAGTCTTAAGCGTATTTATCTAGCAATACTTGCAAGAGCAATCTCTGTAGGTTTCCCTGCAAAATAAGGGCCATTATGCTGGCCTTCCTTTCACAGCTGCTTTAGGGACTTAACATCCTGCAGATCATGCTACATTATAAAGGTTGGGCGTCGAGGTCATTTCTCAACAGATATTGAGTTAAGTAGCCACTCTAACCACTCTTGACGTACTTCCAACACGCCCCAGTCTTACTGGTGCCTCTACAGTTGCCTGTAAGATATCCAAAGCCTAGGAACCTGTAGCAGTGTTTAAGTCTTTTTCTTGCTACGGCCAAACTGCAGTATACCCATCTTCTAAGTCGCAAGTGGTTCTGTCGATTGAGGATGTCAGTAACAGTCGTGGATATCGTGATAAAAGCTATCTGATTTTCCTGATGTTGCCAGACAATCATCGCGCAACAAGACTATGGTACTATTTATCACTGAAGCGGCCCACAACCACCCACACTACCATGATCTGCTTTCTTTGGACCGTTATATTAACGTTGCATAACTTCAAAGTCCACTGTTGGATAAAAGTCTTGATCTGTTACTCTTTGCAATCGCGTCACGCAGTGCAGTAGTAAATTTATACTTATTTTTAGCGGAGTTTCTTGCTATTTTAACAAGGACACTACTGGTTTTTACTCAGTAATTGCCTCTTCCTTTGCCCTATTTTGTCAATTTTTTTTAAGACGAGTACTTTAAGATACTTTTTTTTCACAGTCAGTTTGATCACAACTACCTGTGGCTTAGTCCTAAGGTATGCTTTCTTACTATTTTGCTTACTTGTTGCGCAACTGCTCCCTTTATATTTGCCTTATTAATAGAGATTTTTGTTTAATTCCTATAAATAACCTCAGTTTCTTTATCTAGGGCCTTTATTTTTTTTGTTTCTTCTACATCAGGTTAATTGGTGACAAAAGGAGCTTTATTTCTACTTCCAATGAAACATTAAGATTTTTTCTGATTAGAAGCTGTGCTGGGCGTTTCTTTCCTTGTATTTCTTAACATTTTTTATTTCTCTCAGTAGAGTAGTAAGGTTGAGTCAAGGGGTTTGAGTCTGATTCTTTGCTTGCTTTTTCCTTAAGTGGTTGAGGTTGTCCAACGTCGTAACCACTGTTTGGATATTATTTTATCCATCACCCTCTGTGTTGCCATGTTTGTTGTACGAAGTACTTAAGTTTGATACATTTTTTCTCCTCTCTTAATGCGAGTGTTCTTATCTGGATCCTTTCGTCTATAGAAGCAGCCGATGCGGTCCTAACAGAGGTTTGAAGGGCGATACTAGACTTGATGCGTAAGCCTGGGAAGTATCATGCCCTGTTACAGATATCCATTATAAATGACGTTAATTAAATAATTAGATTTTCTATCAATAATTTCTACAGCAGTACTTTGATATCAAAAGTTTTAGGTTCTAAAAAAATCTACTTAAGAATCACTGAAAAGTCTTAATTGATCACTTCGTTGTTTATAAAAATCGAAAGTAGTCCAAAGAATGAAGTTCTTTTAATAATATTATTTTGAAAAATATTAACCTTTGAGACTGTGTATTTACACTGAACATTAATTTTGTAGCAAAGAGTATGTAGTTATTCTCGGATGCTAAATATGCATACTTTAAAAAAAATGCATTTATTCATCAATGAGACTTTTCTGAGGAATTCCGTAACTTTTTTTTTTAAATGCCACAAAAAAACGTACTTAGGCTTACTTTATTTTCAGAGACTTGTACTTTCAATCATTTTTTTATGCCAAATCAGTTTTAAAAACGTGGGCATCGCAAATGACATTGTAAAAAGCGCTTGATTCCAAAACTAAATTTCATAAATGATTTCTAATACCTTGATTTAAAACTTTTTGTATGGGAAAGAAATAATTCTTATTGAAATAAACAAAAAAAAAGTTTTTGTTCAATCTACAGAGAGTCAAAAAATTTTTTCTAATCAATACTTCTGACACTTTATTTTACCCTACAAAAGGTTAAAATTGGCAGTAATTATAGCTCTTCATTTGTGTTTTCTGTCAAAAAATGTAGCTTCACGTTATATCAATATAGTTTACCACTTAGGTAATGTTTCTTTTAACGTACTGTGAAGGCTGACTGAGCAGTGTAGTGAGAATGAGCACCAGCCAATGTTTGGGGAAATAAGTTTGGTCGTTCTAAATAATGTACACTGATAGAATCATTATTAAAATGTCTCATTTTAATCGTTAAGAAAACTTTAACGAAACAAATTGATTTGGTGTAGCTCGACCGGATAAAATAAAATACTATGGATTTAAAAACAATTTTATCCATATTTATAACACCTGTTGGTACTTTGTACGCTTGTATGCGTCCATTCAACTGTTTACAGATTCTCTAAATTATTTTCATTTAACATTTTTTTAATGCTGTAAATAAAATTTATTATAATAGTATTAATTTATAAATAAATTCATAGTTCAATAGTATACTGTCAATTAATTGTGTTTTGATTTAAAAATAACGTGTACATTTTTTTTGTGTAAATAGTTTGGTCTATATAACAAGTTTGTATCTCCAAACACTGGCTAGTGTTCAACTCCACTACGCTACCACGTCTACTATAACGTTACACTGATTATAACATTTGCTTAGCAACAAAGTACACCAATGAAACACGATACTTCACTTTACCTCAAAAAAAAATATTTAAAACTATTATCACTGCATATTTAAACCCTTTATATTGTAAAATCAGTCGTCAAAAATGTTTATTAAAAAAAACTGTTTAAGCTTCCACAAGCCATACAGCAAACTTTGTTTTTTAAAATAATGAGAAAAAATTTACCTATCATGTAAAAAAAGTCCTAAATCAATACTTACACAATGATAACAAAAATTTAATTTTTCAACTCACCACTTTTTTATAATGTTCTTTACGTTGCTAAAGTTAATAAACTAATTTGTTACAAATAAATAATCGAAATCACAAGTCTTCAAGAATAAAATAAGCTTTCGGTCGTTTTCCTTGTCATTCCAAAAAAGATATTAAATTTTAAATAACGTATTTTTTTAAGAAATCATTACAGTTCATTTTCAATTTTTTTTTGGGTTACAAGATTATTTTATTTATCAAAGTATATTACGTCTTGTCACATTGTGTTAATTTAAGGTTAAGTATGGAAACAGTTATTAAAAGTCTGAAATTATGTAACAGGTTTCGCAATGTCACTACATCTCGGCTATTATGTTGTCATTTATGACACATTTATTCATGCACATCCTCTAAAGGTATAAAATTACCAGCATCACAGTTACCACTGTGATTAAATTTAAAAGAAGGGCTTACATCAATAGTTAGAATTATTTTATTTGTAAAAATTTACTTCAATGAACGTTAATACTATGTATGAACCTATTTAGCTTCTTGTATGTTCGAGAGGCTCATTTAGCTTAATCTACATAGCTTATGCCAAAAATATAAGGTTGAGAAGATTAAATAAATTATTATAAACCGTACTATCACTGTTATATAATTTTATTTCCAATCAGACGATTTTATTGCATATAAAAAAAAATAAAAGCTTTCCTAAGTAGCTGAAATATATTGTAAGATTTTTTTTCTGTTAGATTTTGTATTATATCGCGTTTTGAGATTAAAAAGAAAAATTTTTAATTCTTACAATAGTACCTCAAAAAAAATGTAAAATTCTACTCATATATTAAGTACTTTTAAGGTACAGTGACCACTGTTACAGATGTACAGATTATTGTTGCCCATTAGAATTCAAGCAAGGGGTGTTATCATATATGAGGTTCCTACGGTCTGCAAACTTAGCATAGATGGCGTTCTGTAGCTAAGAGAAAATCGGCGTCACATTGACACAAATGTACTATTCATGATCTCCTGACGTCAGCGTGACGGATATGTTGTCACACAAATAAGTCCACATTACGGTGTACTGTCGTCACTTACAGTCGTCGTATGTCAGTGACGCCACTTTTCTCTTATCTACAGCACACCATCGATGCTGAGTTTTCTGATCGTAGGGACCTCATAGATATGCATTAATTTTTACTCTCTTTGTGCTGTTAACAGTATGTAGGATTATGAAGGGCTTATTATACATTACAAGTACAATTAGAAGATAAAGTAACTTACACTTATTGAAAGGCGTAACATTTTATAACCGCAACACAATAATTTAAAAATTAATTTCTTAACCAAAGCCTCAATAAATAAAATACTTTTTGCTTGATACAGAGCAGACAATAGTTCTTTACTTGTAGGACGTCAAGAGTAAATGATGTTTTTTCAAGTGCCGAGTGACCAGAATTAATCTATAAAATAAATACTGGTGTCTTGAGACATACGAATATGACTTTTAGGCATAAAGTAATACACATCAGAAGATTTTTAGAAATTATTTTCTACTTGTTTGATCTACTGTAGTATAGAAGTTTAAGATTTTACCATACTTACTGCTATCAAACCCATTGTAAGAGGTATTTTGATAATTTCGAATTGTATCCACAGCTCTTGAATAAGACTTCGGTTTTGGTTGACATGAAGCAGTAAAACATTCAACTTGTGGATGACAGCATTTATAAATAGGATACCATATTTTCTGACCATTTTCTAAGCGGAGAGAACTTTCAAAATTAATGTCTTTCAGCTTGTTGCACAAGGGAATAAATAAGTATACGAAGAGCTACACATAAATACGAGGTCTATTAATTCTAAAGATCCATTTTCAACGGACACTAAAGATAAAAAACATTGTAAGGTTACAAACCGTTATAGTTGATATTGAGAACAGATGATAAAATGGGTCATCTTCGACTTCTTCTTGGCTCACGCATTCTTCGGAAGAATCAAGAATTATCCAGTGAAGTATATAAAGCAGGGTAGATTCTTGAGGGCTTAAATTTTGAAAATCTTTCCTAAAAGTAATTAGTTATTTTAGAATAATTTAGATATTTTTCTACAAAATAAGTTTTAACTTTTATTTGTAAACTAATTGTAAACAAAAGAATCACAAGTATTTTGAATTAACTTTAATGCATGTACGCATAAAAATATTATAACAAAAATATAACAGCTATTATAAGCTAAGATAGGACATAAATTTGAACTCCAAATAAAAAAAATGTCTATGGGAGCTTCTTGTTTGAATAAAAATAAGTGTTAAAAATTTACAAAATTTGTTAAAGAGTGACTCCAAAAATAGCCTGCTTTTGCAACCTTAAGAATCATCCCAAATTGTTTATTGAATCATTGTTTATCGTTTGAACATGCACCTGGTAAATTTTGAGAAGGGGATCAGCTTTGGTTTTTTAGATAGAGGAGGGAGAAGATATTGAAATATTACTAATGACCGTATAAATCAGTTTTACAGTGAGTCTCACAAAATAAAAAGTGTTTTCGCGTAACTTACCAAACCACTATATTATTATGTTTTTTGGGTCGCTGATTCCGAATCCAAGGTCAGATAACCTACTTAACGGATGATTTAAGATTATTTGATGGTCGAATCTGAATAAAGTTCCCAAATCTAGATTACACTAGATTGCAACACTGATTCTCATGGCTGCAACTTTCACAATTGCGTATAGTGCATAATACTTATTTACAATTAATTATATAGATTCATTAAAAGCAAATAATTGCAATCTTTACAGCTCAAGATGAACTTGATTCATAATGAATATTATATTGGTCGAGGAATGTATCTCGTTGGTTTTTTTTGTACAGGACTTAATTTTATCATTCACATTCATTTAGTCGCCTCTTCGATTTTCTGTATACAGACCTTCATGTTATTATTCAGAATCCTTTTGAGTAACAGTCAATAACTAGTGTTTTAGATGATTTGAGTCTCAGCTTCTCTATATCTGACTTTGAAAATAATTTTATACAGAAATGTGTATTTATTAAGATCCATAATCTTTTTTCATATGAGAATTGATCCTATGGGCTCCTGAGATACATTATTAAAGTAATTAAAGCTAACCTGTTAACATCCATAAATTATACTACTAATAAGTATTAACTATATATATGTGTGTGAGCGCGCAGTGGCTCAGTCGGCTAGGTCGAGAATTGAGACGCGGGAGACCGTGGTTCAATTCCCGGCCATAGTACGACTTTTTCGGGCAAGTACCTCTGTGATTTTTCACATGTGCTTTTTCACCACGCAATGCTCCTCGAGGAGGGTTTAGGCGACCTTCTCGCAGCAAAATTGCCTAATTTCCCCCAACCCTTCTCCCAGTATTGTGAGGCCTCCCATCCCTCTTCCCTTCCTTCTCCCAAGTGCTAAGTGCCCTGTGTAGTGCCNACTATATATATGTCCAGGTACTATAATCGAAGACTTTTGTCTTTTTATTGTAATTAACTAATCATCCTTTTAATTTATCTTTCCAAAATGTTTTTACATTATTTGCAGTCTATGATTTATTTAAAAAAATGCCTTACTCCTTGACATCTCTTGGCCGTGAGCATAAAAAGAAATCAAAGGATGAAAAATTATTTTGTGCCAACAATCTGAATTTATCGGCTGTCAATAATTTCAGAATTATTTATAATACTAGAAAACGAAAACTTGAAGCTATAGAAACAATTTCTGTGGGCAGCAAAATGTGCAGACTGTGCTACGACTGTATTCAAAGAAATCCTGGCATTCAAACTTACTCTACGTTGCCAGATCTGTCCATTTATAGAAAAGACTTGAGCTCACATAGTCGATGTACATTTTGGTCTAAGAACCCATCAAAATTAATTGCTGTTTCTAGCAATAAGCGTGAGCTCCTTTTAATGAACTATAAGTTCTTCGTTGAGCCTAATGCTCGTATGTGCTCTGAACATTTCAATGGTGTCGATTATTGGCCTTTAGTGAAACAAATGTTTGAAGAAGTATCACCGACGGAGCAAAAGTTTGTAAGCGATATCATGTTCGAATACTATCAGAACCGAAATAAAAATGTGGGTAGTACATTTGATATCAATACACTTGAGACTATGGCAGATGGGCCTTTGAAGTCTTTTTTCGGATTTGAAAAAAAAAAATTCAATAAAATATGTGAATTCACTAAGAACTGTGAATCAAAAGACCTAGCTATTTTTTTGTGTAAAATTCGTACGGCACTGTCACATGAACAATTGGCTTATCTCTTTGGATACCAAAGTATTTCATTAATTTCTAACCATTTAGAAAAAGCAAGAAACGATTTAATTCAAAATTTGATTCCTTACTTTCTCAACATTCCCAATCGTGAGACCATAATAGTTAATAATACTCCATTGGCAAAAAAATTGTCCAATTTACCTGAAGATAAGGGCTGTATTATTTTTGATGTCATTTATCGGATAGCTCAAAAATCAAAAAACTTTGCTGGTCAGAAGCAGTTGTGGGGTGAGCGAAAGAAATTGCCACTTGTTGAACCCATGGTGGGATGCACGCCAAACGGATTTATACTATTTGTCTTGGGTCCTTTTAATGCGAACCATAACCATACACAGCTTTTGAATGATTGCTTTCAAAGATATGATGAGCTATTATCCATGCTTTATAAAAATAATGTTGTCTTAGTCGATAATAGATTTAGAGATGTAATAGATTTTTTAAAAGATGACAAAAAGCTTAGAGCATATATTCCTGAAACTGGAAAGTGCGATACGTATGAAGCTAATCTAGCCAGATTTGTTACCAAGGTGCGATGGATAATTGAGCAAGTATTTGGGCGACTTAAAAAGAAACTCAAGTTGCTGTATCAGCTCTTAATGCCACACTGTCCTATGACTTTAATTACCTGTTAATTGCTTGTGCGTTACTTAATTTATTTCACAAACCAATTCTATCTGATAATGAATAAGAAAATGAGGGCAAAACTATGAAATCAAGATTAATTGTACCGAATAAATTAAAAGTAGTTGTCACTGATCTTAATCTTTTTCAACAAAGAGTTTCATTCGATGACACTCCTTTCACTTCTTTGAATAGTGAATAAAATAATTTGCTAATGCAGTTTTCTCAGCTTTCATTGGACGATTTGTATGAAGTTTGCCTGGGCCCTTATCAATTAAAAAATTCCACGTCATACTACGCCAAACATGTGGTGAAAGATATATTTTTAGTACAGAAATTTAATTCTAATGCAAGACATAAAACCACTGGCTTGGATTTTTCTAAGTATAGCATTAACGTTACCGATCCACTGCTCGTGAGACCACATATACAATCTCGCTATAGAAGTGGAAAAAGCCATTATATTTTTGTACTTGTTGATCGAGCTGAGAGAGGTAGATTGGCTATCGTTGAATATTTTTGCACATGTGAGAGTAGTTCAAGGACAGTTGAATGCTGTAGACATATTGCTACTATTATATGGTACTTGGGATACGGTCAATATGATGTTATAAGTTTTCCTAACGCAGATGTATTGAATGTCTCTATAACTATAAAAAAATTAAGCTTTGTAGTTTATGACGTTAAAATAAAATTTTGTTCTGATCATTTTCAAATGAAATTACTGATTAGGCACATTGAATTTTGCACACCTGACTTCACAAGCATGATCAGTGACTACAAAAACTTATCTTGAGGTGATTTCAGAGTTTTTTACCATTCATTCAGATTTCACCTTTAAATGACCTTGAACCATCCATTAAAAAGGTCATCTGACCTGGGATTCAGAATCAGTGACCCAAAAAACATAATAATATAGTGGTTTGGTAAGCTACGCAAAAGCACTTTTTATCTTGTGTGAATCGCTGTAAACCTGATTTTTACGGTCATTAGTAATAATTCAATATCTTATACTTCCTATATATAAGAAACCAAAGCTGATCACCTCTTAAAAATTTACCAAAAGGATGATCAAACGATAAGCGATGATTTGATAAACAATTTGGCACGATTCTTGAGGTTGCAAAACCGGGCTCATTTTAAGCTATTTTTGGAGTCACTTCTTTTTTTTCTTTTTTCCTTTCAGCGTAGAAATAAAATGAACGAGCACACTGTTACTCGCAACACTATCAGTCCTTTCAGACCCCAGAAAGTAAATAATTTATTAAATCACACGTAAATGTTTAGAACGGTCGCTAATTCAACTACAATCGGCCAATTTACGTAAACTCTTGTAAAACACCATCACTCGTGATGGTACTACTAGTTTCTAGATCATGAGCACGACATTTCTAATACACTGCCAGAGATTAGTAGGGAGATTGCTGACTGCCTTGCTACGGTGTGTGCCCTTATTTTTCCAGTAGTTTCAACACCCCGCCGTGGGCAAGTGGCTGAACCTGGCGCCCATTTTTTTCACTATTTGAGAAGCACGGTCAGAATATGTACCTGGGCGGAAAGAAGTAGATTCACATGAAAATGTCTATATAGGTGCATATTTTTGAAACGCATGGTAGGGCTATACTAAATGTATGCCTGCACGAGGAGGACTAGAAATGTCGGCTATATAGCTGCATAGCTAAACGCACAGCCAAAGCAACGACGACATAAGATTTTTCATCTGAGTCTTTTCACTCTGCAACCATGTATATGCTATATATATTCACCTCATTTGCTCTCGCTCTGGCATTAATATTATCCATAAATCTTATTTGATTAAATCGTAGAACTAAATGCTTATAAATTATATACACAGACTTTTGATTTTAGTACATAGTTTTTAAATTCACCCGTACTCTTAGAATTCTAAAATCCATTTGTATTTTTGAAAAATATGTAGCTTCAACTATTCTTAAAAGTTTTCAGAACAGTTTTGATCACTAATTTATTAATTTTACACTTCCTCACTGCTTTAAGCCGTAGGACAAACTCCGAAGGATATCCATAAACATATGTGACTTCGAAAGAAGATTCATGTGTCCTTCTGATAGTGAAGATGGATAAGGCTTATGCCGCTTCATGGATGGTTTTGTACTTAATGGATTTAATCTACATCATGGTAGATTTCATTTCTTTTTTTTTTTTTTTAGTTTATCATTTTGTTTTCCTTTCTTTTATTAACGTTATGTTATGTTTTAAAACATATATGTGTTGTCAACATTTTTTTTCGGAGACATCAAAATAAATGTTTTTGCTTTAATACTTTCTGTTAGCAAGNTTTTCCAGCTAATTAGCCCCATTTAGGCCGTTAAAAATAAGATGCAAGGCTAAAATTTCCATTTATTTAAGTATTTATACATAAAAGAGTACTAGAGGAACGAATTTCACTATATATTTTAAGAAGTTGGTAAAGTCTTTATGGCTAAAAGTAGAAAAAACAAGAAAAAAAGTTTAAGAAATTAGTTTTTCCGTTTAACATGCAGGGGAAAACTTAAAATCTCTGGTGACACGTGAATTTAAAAGCGATCACTCTGACTTTTAATGGTAACTTACTTTATTGGTGTGTACTTTAGAACAATCTGGGAGTGAGATAAAAAAAAAGAATTTAAGAAATAACAGACACCCTACTATACCTATATATTTGGGTTTTAAATTCACGTGCCACCGGAGATCTTAAATTATTCTCTGCATTTTAAATGGAAAACTGATTTTTTAAACTTTTTTCCGTGTCTTTTTTACTTTGAGCTATAAAGACTTTACCAACTTCTTAAAATGTACAGTGCAACTCGTTCCACTAGTATTTTACCAGATATAAATATGTGTATATATATATATGTATGTATGTATGTATGTATGTATGTATGTATGTATGTATGTATGGATATGGGGCATTCTTTTTAATATTTACCCCCCTGCTGTCCAAAAATGGAAGCAGCTAAATAATTATAATAAATCACTATTTTGTAACTTGAAGCCTGTAATTTACAATAATGAGTGGCTCTTTTTGAAAATAAAAAATGGCGGCTGATGGCATGACTCTGACTGTCGATGAAGACCGCAAAAAATGTTAAAATAAGCAAATATCTTGAAATCTTATCATATTGCAAGCCAAAAAATGTGTAAATATGTTTCTTTTTGGTTGTTTTGAAAAAGTTAAGCATATGCATTTTAGCATAAGGTCATATTTTGGTTCTAACCTCAAAAAACAGCTCTAAATCATATATTTTTGTTAAAATATTCCATGTAGCCATCGAGATAAGCACAAAAATATTTATTTTATGCGAATTACCTTAAATGAAACTTAATTTAATAAGGTCATCAGTCTGTGAGAAAATAAAATTTGTCCGTAACCTATATAAACAGTCAGTGACGTCTATTTTGCTAGTATAAACTTCAATTATCGTACAAAGATGAGTCACTCTATAAATTTCGTATGAGATGAACTGTGAAAATTTAAACAGAAAGAATTTTAACAAGACACATTAATAAATAATACTTATTAAATATTGGACACCCGTACTCTAGAGATCCTTCGAGCTTTCCTACAGGATCTTTCGGAATTTGTACTAGAGTAAAGTTTTCTTTACTCAAATATGGTTACATGGTGAATTGTAATTTAATATAAACAATACTCAATTTATAAAAATATTAAATTTCCAATAGGATTATATTGCTATTAAAATTGAAGTACTATATTTTAATTTAATTAAAGTACTTATTTGTAATCATTAGATACGACAATATTTACTCAATACATGAATTCTAAGCATACATTATTCAATCATTTACTAAAAACAATTGAGCTTGAGCAAGAATTCATGTATATTATGTATTACGACTTTAGAATTCATTCATCGTGACTTATTATTTAATCTTATTCATCGCTATAAAGTAAGTGACATAAGTTACACAATTAGTTTTTTATGTGATCTACAGTATAAATTTAAACTTAAATTAGTTTCATAATAACGCGTTGCAACGTTTCCCTCTCAATGCACTACTAGTTTTAACAAACTTGACATAGGCTTATTCATCATAGTATCAGCTTATTACCAGCAAAATATTTTCTTATCATTTTAGAAAAAAATAGCTGTGCAATTAAAAATTAACGAAGTTGGTAAGGTAAAAACTTTAGATAATATATTTAATGCTTTAAGATAGTAAGATAATTTATGAATTATTAGGAATTTGTTAACTACTTTTTGTCTACGATATTTGCACATCACTAATTCCAAATTTAAATCAAGGAAAAGTCGAATTTTTCATTAAATAAGGCTTTATTGTATTTAAATTCAGAAAAATCTAATATTATTTCGATTCACGTGGACTAGTGTACCTATGTACACGATGGTGTTATATGTCGTCTATATATAGAACCATCTTATATATGGACACACTAGTCCACGGAATCGCTTAGGCACAGTCGCGCCATCTGATGGATGAGCTTTTTGCGATATGCCCTCATACTGGCAAAATAGACGTTAATGATTGATTATATAGGTTACGGACAGATTTTGTTTTCTCACAGACTGATAACCTTATTCAATTAGGGTTTATTTAAGGTAATTCGCATAAAAGTAATATTTTTGTGCTTATCTCGATGGCTACATGTAATATTTTAACAAAAAAATACGATTTAGAGCTGTTTTTTGAGGTTAAAACGAAAATATGACCTCATACTAAAACGCATATTTTTAACTTTACCTAAACAACCAAAAAGAAACACATTTATACATTTTTTTGGCTTGCAATATGATAAGATTTCAAGATATTTTCTTATTTTAACATTTTTTGCAGTCTTCATCGACAGTCAGAGTCATGCCATCAGCCACCATTTCTTATTTTCGAAAAGAGCCACTTGTTATCGTAAACTGCAGGCTTCAAGCTGCGAAAGTTTAGTGATTTATTATAATTTCTTAGCTGCTTCCATTTTTTGACAGTAGGGAGGGTAAATGTTAAAAAGAATGCCCCATATATGTATATATATATATACATAAATGTAGTACCAACTGAAAGTTGGAGAAACAAAAATCAAAGGCTTTTTCTTATGTTTAGTTTAGAAAGCTTTTTTTATGCCTATTACTCTGAAAAGACCCTTTATTATACAAACCTGACGAATAATTTAGTGTCGGAAATTGTGAGAACTAGAAAAAATTTTCAATTACAAGTTCATGAATGAATGAGAACTGAGCCTTAATCTATTTCTTCTGGTAAAAGCTTTGATTAAGAGTTAAGGGGTATGTCGTGATGTTTCATTTTCTTAAAAAATTTCTGAAAAAATTTGGAAAGGTATGTTTTAGTATTATAAACAACATATTAAAATTTTAAAAAGCCTAGCCTTACCGATTTTAAGAAATAAAATTGCGCGGTTGGCCGCTTGTACACATACTCTTAAGGAGGACTTGTCAGAAAATGCACGTTTTACTCATAACTCTGAAAGTTTTCTTAATAATCTTTTAAAAAATCAATATAATAAAGTTTATGATAGTTAAAACATGTAACCGAAAATTGGGGAAGCCTAGCCTCATCGATTTTATAATATAACAGTTTAAAATTAAATCATAACAGTACCAGAATACCTATGTAGTGGTAGTCTGAGACAAAAGTTAGGTCGATTTGTTGTCTTTATGTTTGGGTTTTTCTTCTAAGCATTTTTTTTTTTCGAATCTAATTTTAAATTATTTACCTGTTTTGTTAAAAACTATGATAACAGAGACATTTTTCATACAAAAACTCTATTGTTAAGTTGACTGTAACACAAGAACCCCCTTTAATATTATTAATATATACATTTGTAGTGCAAAATCTTTAAAAAATATAGAGTTTTCTGGCAAAATCGACCAAAAAGTCATCCTAGTTTTCCATTTATTTCTTAAAATCGTGCTGTATTCAAACTATAGTTTCCTGTATTCAAGGGCCTTCTTCTCTATGATAAACTAATTAAGCTGTAGCTCTCAAAAAATCAATATGTAGAACTAAAAAAAAAGCATTTTTAAGATTTTAAAGTTAAGCTACTCATCGTGAGAATTTCACAAGCTTTTTAATAAAAGCAACCCGTGTCACGTGGTTAAAGATATCAATAATACGACTGTGTTACTAAAAAAAAAAAAAAAATTAGCTGCCCTGCGTTGTATGGCTAGAGGTGTTTTTTGATGGTCTAACTTATCAACTACAAACAATTAAATAAATGTATGCGAATCATTGTGTGTTACATAAAACGTAATATTACTGAACTGATTGTGCGAACTAAGAGTGCAATTAAAATAGTGAAATTCTCATATTTTTATAGTAATTAATCTATAAAAATATATACAGTGCCACCTCTCAATTCACCCTCTTGTGACTTTTGGCATGCTTAAGACTTTTGTGACCCTTAAAGAATGTTTTCTATCAGCTTTTTTAAGTTCTAATGTATTTTTTGGCAAAGTAACTTGACTTCCGATGGCCCTAAAAAAGACCGATTAGCTTCTCAAGTAAACTCTTTCTTGACTAAAGTTTACAGCAACTGTGACTGCCTGGATAGCTCATAGTGATCATCTCTGGCCTGCTGTTGAAGCCTCATACAGATCAGGAGAAAAATTACAAAATCAGCAGCTTTAGAGCTAGTTGCAGAGATCTTTTCCAGCTTCTCCTAGTATAACGTCAACTTGGATCAAGTTTTTTTTCCCTTCATAGGTGTTAGGCTTACCTAGCGCAGATTGGAAAGTATCGGTGATTCCTGGTTAAATGCTTAGAGTCAAGACGGTAACATAGGGTCGTCGGTCACTGGGGTTCCCAGCCTTGCGAAGAATAACTCCGCTCGTGACGACTGCTCATGAATGACTGACTTGGTTCAATAGTGGCCGTCTTTAGTTAAATAGTCTTTTAGTCAACAAATCGCTTCCAGAAATAGTAGTAAAAATGTATTTGTTGGCAAGATACTTTAAAATTAGGTAACCCTTAAAAGAACCCATTAGATTTATGGTTAATTAGGGAAGGTTAATACTTGTCATGGCTCTGAAAAGAGCCACTGGTGAAACTTCCAGCTATTCCTTATTATTATTCCTGATGATAAAGAGCTGGCTGCGGGTAGCTTGACTCTAACCCTCGACGTCTCTATGTACGGAGACTGTGATGGAGGGGATGGACTGTGAAAACGTCGTGCATAAATACAGTACTCACGAAGTTAAACCATCGTGCGTAGTAAAATATATTTTTTTTTTTTTAATTCGTTTTTAAAGTTTTTGTTTTAGTAAACAAGATGAATGCAGTACTAACGTTTACAGAGCTTCGTTCTTTCTGTGGGTCTGGCGACCCCCTTGTTACCTAAGAAATTGTGTCTATACTCATNAGTGTGAGAGTGTGCGTAGTAGTGTGGGTCGAGGACGAGCAGAAGCCCTTCCTGGTCCCGGACCAGCGGGACGTGGTGGACGAGCGCTCGCGGCTTGCAGGTTGTGAGACGGAGTCGCTGTAGCGCCGTCCAGAAGACGAGTTGAAGCATTGCGTCGTGTATTGTGAAAAGAAAGAGACTGTGTATTAGTGTTAAGTGTTTAATAAAAGAAGCAGTTAAAGGTGATTGTTGTGTGTAAATTAATAAATTAATAGTTCTTTCCATAGAACGAAAGAACTTCCGCGCCAATCCCCCTTTTTCAGGAGCAGAAACCCAAGAGGTGAGAGGGACAACGGTGACGAACGTGATCGAGTTTTGCTAACGCTGCGTTGGCGCCTCTTTTCGTTTCAGATCAAAAAGCATTGTTACAAAACAAGTTGTGTAATATAAGGTAAATCTTACTAATGTACAGAGCAAATTTGCTAAAACCGTTGTAATCGCTAACCGCAAAAACTACTAAACCGATTTCGCTGAAATTTTGCACACTGATTCATGATACTTCCTAAATGGTTTGAGTATAGTTTTTATCTTAAAAGATTTAATAACCATAGCAATAAATGAGATCAAAGTTTTGCAAAAATACGCCAGCTTTTCACTTTTGTTCAGTAAGATCCGCTAGGTGGCGTTGACATAAAATAGAGGCTACCTGTAACAGAATTAAATAAGTGGGGTTACAATACGCCAGATTATCTTGAAAATTACTAAAGTCGTCTACCGGCAGTTCAGTGAGTTGTACCGAGAATGTCAAAGATAGTTGCGCAGCTGGGTATTCCGGTTACCAGCAACATTCTTCTCTAATGGGCAAGGCACCTAGGTCTACTCCAGGATTGACGAGTGCCACCAATAAAAAATTATTGTAACCGATAACGTCTCTGGCGAAATATCAGGAGACGTATCTAGCCAGTGCACAACTTGCTCCAACACTTTAAAGTTGTGAGACTGGTCTACCATTCTGTCTGGTGCCATCAGAGAACTTTTGGCTACAAATGTAGGCCAAGGAAGACAGCCCTGAAGGGTATGGTCAGCCACAACGGCTACCTTCTTGGTGGTCGTGTCCCCAACGACATACCCACATTATTTTGACTAACGATGAGTGATTGGTTATCCGGGAAACAACCCAAAGACGAGATGTTCTTTGGTCAGCAGCGTACCTCTCATGAAAAAAAAACATGTGATTTTACCATGTGGTAAAATACGTGGTCTTACTATATGGTTTTTAGTCATATACCACATAGTTTTGTCTCAAATAACCATATGGTTTTTAAGAACCATATAGTTTCTTGAAAAACCATATGGATTTTGAAAAACATATGGTTATTTGAGACAAAACCATTTGGTAAAACCGCATATTTTACCATATGGTAAGTACCTCCTTCTTCTGCCTCCGGATTTGTTTTGTCGTAAATAGGATGTTCACAATTTTTTAGAAATTTCGAAATAAACAAATTATGTTTAAATCCTTAAAAGTTATTTAAGAATTATAAAATTATAGAATGGCCTTGCTAACAAATAGTATTAAAGAAACAAAATTTATTTTGGTGTATCCGAAAAAAATAATGACAACACATACATATTTGCAAAACATCGAAAAAATATAGAGTTTTCTGGCAAAATCGACCAAAAAGTCATCCTAGTTTTCCATTTATTTCTTAAAATCGTGCTGTATTCAAACTATAGTTTCCTGTATTCAAGGGCCTTCTTCTCTATGATAAACTAATTAAGCTGTAGCTCTCAAAAAATCAATATGTAGAACTAAAAAAAAAGCATTTTTAAGATTTTAAAGTTAAGCTACTCATCGTGAGAATTTCACAAGCTTTTTAATAAAAGCAACCCGTGTCACGTGGTTAAAAATATCAATAATACGACTGTGTTACTAAAAAAAAAAAAAAAATTAGCTGCCCTGCGTTGTATGGCTAGAGGTGTTTTTTGATGGTCTAACTTATCAACTACAAACAATTAAATAAATGTATGCGAATCATTGTGTGTTACATAAAACGTAATATTACTGAACTGATTGTGCGAACTAAGAGTGCAATTAAAATAGTGAAATTCTCATATTTTTATAGTAATTAATCTATAAAAATATATACAGTGCCACCTCTCAATTCACCCTCTTGTGACTTTTGGCATGCTTAAGACTTTTGTGACCCTTAAAGAATGTTTTCTATCAGCTTTTTTAAGTTCTAATGTATTTTTTGGCAAAGTAACTTGACTTCCGATGGCCCTAAAAAAGACCGATTAGCTTCTCAAGTAAACTCTTACTTAACTAAAGTTTACAGCAACTGTGACTGCCTGGATAGCTCATAGTGATCATTTCTGGCCTGCTGTTGAAGCCTCAGACAGATCAGGAGAAAAATTAAAAAATCAGCAGCTTTAGAGCTAGTTGCAGAGATCTTTTCCAACTTCTCCTAGTATAACGTCAACTTGGCTTAAGTTTTTTTTCCCTAAATAGGTGTTAGGTTTACCCAGCGCAGATTGGAAAGTATCGGTGATTCCTAATGAAATGCTTAGAGTCAAGAGGGTAACATAGGGTCGTCAGTCACTGGGGTTCCCAGCCTTGCAAAGAATAACTCCGCTCGTGACGACTGCTCATGAATGACTGACTTGGTGCAATAGTGGCCGTCTTTAGTTAAATAGTCTTTTAGTCAACAAATCGCTTCCAGAAATAGTAGTAAAAATGTATTTGTTGGCAAGATATTTTAAAATTAGGTAACCCTTAAAAGAACCCATTAGATTTATGGTTAATTAGGGAAGGTTAATACTTGTCATGGCTCTGAAAAGAGCCACTGGTGAAACTTCCAGCTATTCCTTATTATTATTCCTGATGATAAAGAGCTGGCTGCGGGTAGCTTGACTCTAACCCTCGACGTCTCTATGTACGGAGACTGTGATGGAGGGAATGGACTGTGAAAACGTCGTGCATAAATACAGTACTCACGAAGTTAAACCATCGTGCGTAGTAAAATATATTTTTTTTTTTTTAATTCGTTTTTAAAGTTTTTGTTTTAGTAAACAAGATGAATGCAGTACTAACGTTTACAGAGCTTCGTTCTTTCTGTGGGTCTGGCGACCCCCTTGTTACCTAAGAAATTGTGTCTATACTCATCTCATGTTTAAAGAAC